>VDFB02075321.1:102082155-102265194 GCA_007258455.2 Sequoia sempervirens | reverse complement strand
GAGAGGAGCCAATCATGGGACATGGTCCCATTGCTGGTATAGTTATGGACAACCTAGGGCCCACCGGTGGGTAATATTTATACCAATAAAAATTTCAAATTTCCTTTTAAATATGATATGACAGATTCATATTAAATTCATAGTATGTCCTATCATAGGTTGAATTTTTTTTTGCCACCTTCTCAATAGTGGGTGAATGCAAGTGGACATTTATTTTCCTATTTCACAATATCAAGTGAATGCATAATGATAATCTTCTTTCCACAATATAAATAATATTTGCCACCTTCCCAATAAAAGGTTGTTGTGAAGGGATATTTTATTAACCAAAATATAAGTCTTCTTGCATTAAAAGTGAGTTGACATGTACATAAGACATTGCCAAGTGATTTAATTCCAAGTATATTTGAAAAAAATACATTTCAACATGTCCCATTTCTCATATTCTTTTTACTATCAACTGGTTCCCAGATGTCCATAATAACCAATCTTTTTTTGAATTTGCCTGCAAAATTGAAAAACACGAACTCTCAAGCTCACTATGCATTGCAAAATTTCATTATAACACTTAATTATCACTCTATTATTTACAAATCCACCTAAAAAACAATAATCATAATTTTTTTTAAAAACTGGTTACAATTCAAAAACAAACTTAATATCACTTCAAATCACCAACCAGAAATCCTACGTACCCATTAAGCTATCACTTCTACCATTAATCCATTGAATGCAGATCAAATTCCCTCCTATAATTCAAATTAATCCACTTGCTACCAATTCAAATTCAACAAACTTATTTATGCAAGCAATCCTCATTTGTGCGATGCAAGTTACACATTACAATTTATTCAAATTTCTCGCTTTCTGCTGCATGCTCCTAAGTGACGATGACCTCCTCCAGATCGAGATGCAGTCTCCCTCCTTCAACTCTTAAGATAAGGATTTCTTTTCCTTCTACAAAAAATATAAACTATTATTTCCATTTCTACTATCACCAATTCCCTTCCTTCCATTTACATTTAAATGAATCGTATTACCTTTGGTAATTTCCATAACCATCCTTTCTCACAAGCACGTCACTCTCTTTAAGCTCATATGGTAGAAATATTTCAACCCTTTTGAATACAACATACATATATATTCTGCACAAAATGATATATATCCATTATTATGTTTTATATTCCTAGAGTCCATTTTCATGAACTTAAACATTTTATCTATACCTCCTAATATATATATCCCTATTCATTTTAATACACATTTCTCTCCCCCTATATATATAATATATTTGTAGAGATAGATAGATACCTAATTTGAATGTAAATGAACAGGTTATAAATTGAATGTGCATACCTATATTTGTTGATGAACTGTTCAATAATATATTAATTTCAAATTAGCTATCTATCTCTGCAAATATATATATATATATATATAGGGAGAGAGATATGCGTAAGTCTCATTAAAATGAATAGGTAAATACATTTTACAAATATAGAAAAATGTGTAAGTTCTTGCTAGAAATGATAGGATATATATATATATATATATATATATATATATATATATATATATATATATATATATTTGCAGAGAGATAGATAGATAGCTAATTTGAATGTAAATTAACAAGGTGTATATTTCTATTTTGTAATTTGAAATTAATATATTACTAAATAGTTGATCAACAAATATAGGTATCTACATTCAATTTATACCTTGTTCATTTACATTCAAATTAGGTATCTATCTATCTCTGCATATATATATACTTAGATATATATTGCATACTCAAATTTATATATTACTGTACAGTTCATCACCAAATATAGGTATCCACATTCAATTTATACCTTGTTCATTCACATTCAAATTAATTATCTATCTATCTCTGCAAAGTGACTATATGTATGCCCTCATTTACATTAAACCTAATTAGATGTATGCTTTGTTTTTTTTTTCAATTAAAGTGACTGTAAATATTGGCCCCTATCCCTTATAGTCAATTGTCATAATGGCTAACTCCTACTTATGTTACATAAAATAATTAAAAGCCATGACACACAAAATTACACAAATTTATATGTTGTATGAAGTTATATCTGAGTATGTTGTTTGAGAAATGGTATTAACATAAGTAGCACTCAGCCATCATCAAAGTTAGCTATAAGGGAGAGGGGTCGATATTTATGTCACATCAAAAAATTCTTGCCCTACAGTACATGTAGTTAGAACTACTATAAAATCCATGGAAAACACCATGACTTCTAAATTATTGGAAAATGCCAAGAATTTAAATTTCATGGAAAATGCCATGAACTTTATACCACTTCACTACATTCTTTGTACGGAAAAAAAGCTCCTTCATTGCTTTTTTTGTTCTTTAATTAAATTGACAGTGTATAAGTAGGCTTTCACATACCATACCCACCATATGTCATATTTCCAAATGTATACCCATGATCGAATCCTATTCCCACACATAGCTCCTCTCCCTTTTGTCTATGTGTTGTTTGTTCTTCAATTTAACTGACTATAATTGAAAAAACTTCTCCCTTATAGCCAATTGTGAAAGAATATGACTCCTACTTATGTTATAACAATGGAATGAAAGAGCATAAATAACTTGAAACATCAATAAGATAGATATATACATACATATATAGATAGATAGATACATATGTATATATAGATACACACACACACACACACATATATATATATGTATATATATATATATGTATATACATATATGTATATACATATACATATATACATATATATATACATATACACACATACACACACACACACACATATATATATAAGTTGCATAATGCTAGCTCGATTGTCAAGGGACATGGCATATGTGTATGATAATGTTGTGTCTATTGTATGATACTGTTGTTTCAAGTTTATATATAATGGTATCATAATGTTGTATGATGAAGGGTTTAATGGTATCACCGAAATGTTTATAAGAGGCAGAGTTATACATATGATAGTATAGCATGCATT
Organism: Sequoia sempervirens; assembly: GCA_007258455.2. Lineage (NCBI taxonomy): Eukaryota > Viridiplantae > Streptophyta > Pinopsida > Cupressales > Cupressaceae > Sequoia > Sequoia sempervirens. The sequence continues at coordinate 102,262,173 of VDFB02075321.1, read as the reverse complement.
GCTTGATTCATTGCACACATACCCTTCATCATTTCAAATAAACTCAATTATATGCATGGTTAGCTTGTTCTTCAATTATAGTCAATAGTAAATGTATGAATTTGGTGTTTCACTCGGTATCATTATTTTCAATATTAAGTGTATGTTGCTTACTAATCATTGTGTTGGTTCCATATAGAGGAAGATAAATGTGCAAACAAATACCAGGAAATCTTCAAGGAGGAAGCCTCCATAAAAGTGAAGGAGGAAAACTATGCCCACACACAAGAGGTGTGCATCTTCCACATAGCGATGAGGAGGATGTTTTCATTCCTATTCACCAACGAACTGAAGATCCAAGTAGTGAGGATGAGGTAGAAATTGTTCTGGAGAAGCTAGCCGAATCTGTAGTGCAAGCTAACCCAGCTGTATCAACCAAAAAGGTTGCATTGAGGTGGGAATGGACCCAGGCTGACATGGACCATGCCCTTGAAGATGTTGAAGACTACAACTGGTTAACTAGAGGTGTAGCAAAAAAGTGGTGTATTCCTACCTCAACATTGTCCAATTGGCTAGGTGGTGTGACCACTACAAGAAGGAAAGGGCCCCCAACATTCCTAACTAAGGAGGAAGAGTCATTGATCATCGAATGGTGCAAGGAGATGGTTGTTGTTGGCCAAGGTTTGGAGATTGTCAATCTGAAAACAGAAGTGGCCCAAATATGCAAAACAAGGAATAATCCCTTCAAGAATGGGCTTCCTGGCAAGTCATGGTGGATAGGATTCAAAAGAAGGCATCCTAATATCTTCTTGAGAACAACCCAAGGTCAAGATAAAGACCATGCTATAAATTTGAGGCAACCAGTTGTAAGTTCTTTCTATGACACTTTGGAGAAGGCATATGCAGGAGGGAACTATGGACCATAGAGGATTTGGAACTGTGATGAGACAGGGCTGCAAGATGTCTAGAATGGTAACATGAAGGTGCTTGCCATGAAAGGCATGAGAAGTGTTGCTTACATTATCCCAAAGAGTCGAGAGTGGATCACTATTCTAGCATGTGTAAATGTTGCAGGTCAAAAACTTCTAGGTTTTTATTTGTTCAAGAGAAAAAAAATGTGAAAAACTGCATAGCCAACTGTGAGCCAGGAGCATTGATGGTTGTTCAACTTCATGCATGGATGACCAAAGAGCTTTTTATCAAATGGCTCAAGTTCTTTGTTGTGCAAGTACCTGGGGGTTGCTCACCCACCCATAGAAACCTCTTGATATTTGATGGGCATGGCAGCCATGTAGCCTTCTCTACCATTACCAAAGCAAGGGAGCTTGGTATTGACTTGCTCACCCTACCTGCCCACACATCACACAAGTTGCAGCCTCTTGATGTGATTGTTTTCTCGTCTTTCAATTGTAACTTCAAAAAGGAAAGAACAAATTGGACCATTAGACATCCAAATTTGGGAGATAAGAAGGGAAGAATTGGCTACGGACTCTGGTAGCCTAGGGGCTAAAAAATTCATTGATCTTTTTCAAACATTACAGCCATTTCAAGAGGACATGTATTTTAAATACATTTGATCAAAATGCTTTGGATAATGACATGAGGGTTAGTAGACATTCCACTTTGCTGCCCCTAAGGAAGCATCAGCTACTACAAATATTCTAAGCCCTTCCAAACAATGCTTGGTAGGGCCAATGAGGTGAGTCTAATGTTGGAACCATTAAGGAAGTTGGAGGATCAGAAAATGGGATGAATGGTTAGTATGTTATGCAATTGTTGTATGAATTTAAATTTCAGTATGTTGTTTGAGAAATGGTATTAACTTAAGTAGGAGTCAACATATGGTTAGTATGTTCTGCATTTGTTGTATGAAGTTACATTTTAGTATGTTTCTTCACTATGTACCATTGTTTGATATGTTTCTCATTTCCAATCACCTCAATTAGTGCATGGTTTGTTCTTCAATTACACTCAATCTTACATGTATGAATCACTATGTACATTGTTTGATATGTTTCTCATTTCCAATTCAATTATGCACTTCTTCAATTACACTCAATCTTACACGTATGAATTTTTTGTTACACTATGTACAATTGTTTGATATGTTGTTCATTTCGAATCAGCTCAACTAGATGCATGGTTAGTTTGTTCTTCAATTACAATCAATCTTACATGTATGCATTTGTTGTTACACTATGTACCATTGTTAGATATGTTGCATAATAGGATTTAATTACTTGAGAATAATATTTGTATATTATATAATAAGATTAGTTTTATCAATGCATACATTATATAATAGTATTATCATTTATATATAAATGTATTTTTATATTAAAATTATTTTATTTAAAATATAGATTCATAAACATAAATATTTAATTAAGAATTATTTTCTTTATATTATCTATCTTAATGTTAGATCTCAAGAATATTTTTTTAAACATATTAAATATAATTAAAATCTTATAATTTTAATTTTTAAAATACATATATATTGTGTTTTAGTTTTTAATATACATGTTAATATTATTAAAAATTGAAACATTAAATAAAACACTCACTACCTACTCATTATTCATGAATAGAGTTTAGAAATTTATAGATGTAACTAATTTCAACAATTTCTTATAATCATGGTAACTAATTTGACTACAAACTAAAACTATTGATATGTAACTGGACTCTTGACAGGTAACTAAATGAGTAGACACATCTGCTACTCCCTATTGACATGTTGATGACACATACAATTATGTTAAATTGTTGGATGATTGTTTTATTCCAATAGATATTTCTGTAAAATTACTGTAAAACACCTATCAAAAATCATTATTATTTTTTAAATCTACCTTTCAAGATCTAGAGGACATCTATGAGTATGGTTCTCTTTGATACTAGAACATATTTGGAATTTAAGTTTAGCATTTTTTAATTTTTTATAGGTCGAATTTAATAAATTATATTTTAATTAATACAAATTGGGTTTCAATAAATATAGAGATAGTATGTAATTGTAATATTGGAAATTACTCCACTGTATTTTTTATATTATATTTTGGGTCCATTTCAGTGCCTTTAATCTTGAGTATGTTTTTAGGTTCATTTGGCCTATGTCTTAGTCATTTTTTCCCTCAATGTCAAATTACATTTATGTTTTTGTGTTTCCTCAATTATTTTGTGTAAATCAATGTCTCTTCTACACTTACCCCATGTTTCTCTAGCATTGTAAGCTTTTGGAAACCTATTGTGCTTGGATGTCAATATGACCCTGAAACTTTCACACAACATATTAGCATCCTCTAATATTTTATTGTAGAATAATCATTTATGTGCACTTTTTCCATCTTTTCTTACACAACCAAGTTTTGTAACTAACCCAAGGAAAATTTAAATTACTAGTTTGGGTTCCTAACCTCATTACCTTCCCTCAAATATCTAATTTTCAATCTATCTCTTGGAATCTCTTGCGACCTCTTAATCAATATTTCAATCTAGCAATCTTTGAAGCTCTCTCTTATAACTCTTTTTTAAAATATTTCATGTGATCTACCAATAATATTATCAATAGACTAAAGGATTTATTAAACATTGTACTATCTAGCTTGAGTCTTCTTTTTTATTCTTGCATCCTTCAAGACAATTTCCTTGTATATTTTTACAAATTTTCATCTCTCTTATTGGTGTGAGGTGATTGTGTTCAAGCCCTCTTCTTTATTTCCATTTTCTTTTTTTATTTATGATTTTTGTGTGTTTAGTACTTGTTGGGTTTTCATTTGCACTTCACATAATATACACACTAATCTTTTTCTCCTTGTAGACCTACAAGTAGTATTTATAGAACTTTCATTTATTTCTTTAGTTCTAGATACACTGAGGTTAAAACAACACATTTCTATAGCCTCTTTATTGGCTATATATATAGGTTGAAAAAGACTAAAATAGGGGCATAACCATTCATGAAAACATTAAAAGTAGCCCCAAACCTTCCTATTTCTCTTACTTCTAGGTTTATCTTATCTATCATTTTATTTTCTTGTTCATTTCATATCATATCTACAAAGTTATAATTTTTTATATATTTTGGAGTACAATTGTACTAGTGTTTCATAGATTATGTGTAGAAAAGTGTAATGTCCCCATTTTATGATGTCCTCTTTTAGTTGGGTTGATTTTGATACACTTACTATTTTTATTGAGTGATATTTTTAGTAGGGGGTCTGGTGTTGTGCTTCTTTCCTCAGAGAGCCCTTTCGAGCACCTCAGTTTCCCTCCAGCTTGAGTTTAGGGTGCTACTTACTATTTTTAGGACTTTCTAAAAATAGTAAGTCATCTTGGGTTAGCTAGACCCAGTCATGGTTCTCTCTCAGCAGCATTTCTCAATGGAGGCATCAATTTCTATGGTTGAGACATTTTAATATTTAATCCCTCCTTCTAAATTGGATTTTAATAAAGTAACTTTATATTTATTCATTGAGGGTCATCAGGGGGACTAATTTGTACCTTGATTCCTAGTACAATGACTTTAAATCATTTTAATGAGCAACAAAAGTATTTTTTAATGGAAATAAGCGGTGGATGCCTAAAGCAAGTTATGAGTTTAATTTTTATTAAAAAGATAATGTTTGTGAATGAATTAAATTTAAATAAAAGAGAAAGTGAAAGAATGCATTGGTTTTAGGGTTGGGGTTTTCCCTAATTTGAATTTTCTCTTAAAAGTTCATTTTGGAGGCTTATTTTTCATGGATGAGTTTGTTGAAAAAGGGAGATACTGCTGGTATTGTACCAAGAGGTCTGAAGAACAAGTTTGAGGATGAAAACCATCAAATTTGAAGACCAGTTTCAGCAGTGAAATACCTCCTCAGGCTGGTGAAGTGGTGATTTCATTCAGAGGTCACCATTTGAGCTTCAAAGTTGTAGATACAAACTTAGAGATGAAGATTTTTTATCACTTTTGAAGTGGGTTTGAGTGTTTTTTGGCTTGTGATAGCATTACATCGATTTGGTGAAGTCTAGTGGCTATTTGGTGATGATTTTAAGGATTTCTGGACACTCTATTAATGCACTTAAAACTCATATTTTTGCTCATAATTCAGAAAATAAATAAGGTTTCAATTTGGGTATTACATTTACTGAAGACCCTCTTGAAGGTGATTCAATCTAGCACTGGTTCTCATTTTTTGGTGAAGATTTAGTTTTCTTACAGAAGGTAAAAATTCTCAAGAAGGACGACTTTTGGGGTGAGAAGTTACAGACTTCTTAATGCTAGTTTTTATAGCCTTTGATCGCCTTGAAGACTGAACACACGAGCTCTTTGGAATAGATGAACTAAGTGATTGAAGGAATCTTTCATGGTGCTTGTGATTGGCCTTTGGAAAGCTTTAGATGGCTATCTTGCCTTTAATTTTGGGTTTTTTTTCTCTTGGTAGCTAAGTGCCATATTTTGGGTTCCCCTCAAATTGGTCATCCTTGAAGCTTGTGACAGATTGTTGTGGCTATAAACTTCATAAACTTCATTTCTCTAATAGCCATTGAAGTCCTATTGCAAGACCTTGGACGTGGACAAGCAAGGGGTTGAGGGGTGATGCCCTATTGTTAGGTGTGGCCTTCTAGAGACCTTTTTTTTGTAGATATGATGCTCATTTAGGTCTGAGAATTTTGTACATGTCTGAGTTTGATATTACATTGAAATGATTGTAATATTTCTACTAGTAATCAAATTTTAAATAGATTTTGAAAGTGTTATTTTCAAGTGTGTTTCTCTTTAATTTATGCAACTATATGTATACTTCATGAAATTTCATAAAAGCATGCAAACTCTATGAAAAAACTATTGAAAACATCACATATACACATAGTCAGCAAGCAAGAAACTTAGGGGAAAAAACAAAAAAAGGTTTGGTGTTAGTCATTACAGTGGTATCAGAGCCCTAATCGTCCTACCTGCCAGTGGGTGACTAAAATATATGAGCCAAAGTGATAGGTCAAGAAGGTATTTAGAAAGAAGTAGAAGAAAATATTTTTTTTGGGGACATTGGTCATCTTTAGAAGAAGGGAAGCAAATAGAATCATCATCCAATGGGTCTTCAAATGCTAGAAACATGGGAGATAGGGGTGGTGAAGGTGAGAGGAACGATGGCCCACCGGATAGATTGATACTTCTACTTGATGCCTTGGTTAGGGGTCAAGGTAGGGTAGCACAACACCAACAAGAAACTAATGACATGATAGCAGATTTGATATAGAGAATGGATCAAATGGGGCAAGGAAACATAGTAGGACAACAAGGAGTGGGTAATGAGGAACCTTGGCAAGGCCTCTTATGCAAAACTTTCCATTGAGAGTTGAAGTACTTGTGAATCCTGAGCTTACTTTGCTAGAACAGTAAGATAAATTCAGGCAAAATTGGCTTGATGTAGGGCCTAGTTTTCAGCATGACATATCTCTTAGAGATTGCATTGACTTGAGGATGAGAGACTCTAACAATAGGGGAAATAGGGACCAAAAATAGATTCTAGAAGGAAAGTGGGAAGCTTACACTCCACTTGGTGACAGTTAGTTTTAGGAAGATGCAAGGGCATGAGTTTGGAAACTTTCATACCTAGTTCACATTAAACCCTATGCCAGAGTTAGAGTCCATTCAGTATGCATCAATACACCTAGATGACATTGCTCATGAGTGGTGGAATAATGGAATGTTAACCTTGGGGCATGTAGAAATCACTTCATATAGGGTGTTCATTAAGAGATTAATTGAAATATTTGATAAAAAAGATCCTGAGTTGCATTTTAAGGAGTTAGACCAACTTAAACAATGGGGTTCTGTGGACTCATACATTGTAAATTTCCAAAAGCTTTATTTGTTAGTGACTTGCATTTATAAGAGAAGGCTTATAGTATTGTTCATTGATGGTATTTTTGATCCATTAAGGGGTTGGATAAAGGATTTTAACCCTCCTAGCCTTCAAGAAGCCATTAAAAAGGCTAGAGACATGTAGACATCAACTTTCAAGAACAAATTTCAATCTAAGGACTCATAGCCCAAGAAGGAAATAAACAATAAAATTGACATCAAACAGCAGGAGTAGCCTAAGAAAAACTACACAAGGATAGACAATGATACTTTGAATGAACTCAAGAAGAAAGGATTATTTTTTGCATGCAAGGAACCTTACACTAAGGATCACAATTTCTCAACCAAGGCTAAGGTACTGCTAATAGAGTACCAATCTGATGTAGATGGTGAATCAAAAAAAATTAGACCAACATGTTGATTCTAGAGAAAATGAATGTGAAAAGACATCAGAAGATAGTGGTAAGGTGTGGGATCATTATGGGACACTTTCCCAACTCCATAGTTTTCATGAGAATCACTCTTTGTGTATTAGAGGTGCGATACATGGGTAGCATATGTTGACTTTAATTGATATAGGAGCTACCCATAACTTCATCGATGATGGTTTACTATCATGAAGAGGGCTTCAAAAACAAGAGGTTGGTGGTTTTAGAGTTATGCTAGTTGGTGGATTTACAATCCAATGTACCAAGATGGTCCCTCAGTTGAGCATTTAGTTGGGAGGTCATGAAATTAAGGAGGATTTTTATGTGGTGAACATAGGAGACACAGATGCAGTTATGGGCATTCAATGGCTATGCTCTTTGGGGGAGTTTACTCTAAACTTTTAGACATTGGACCTGAAATTCCAAATTAAGGGTAAGAATGTGGTTTTGAGAGGTTTATCACATAGTGGGCCACATGTGGAGTCTAGCAAAGGAAAGGGAAAAGACAAGGTAGTAGAATTTAATACATCTTTAGAGCTGTCCATAGTACCAGTGAACACTTCTATCAAGGATAGTAACGCTGAAAATAATAACACACCTTTGAGAATGATTTATTTGTAGAGACAAAATCATAAGATAAACAAAAAGAACAAATTAATTAGCCTTCTGATACATGGAATCTTGGTGAGATGGTACCAAAATTTGGAAAAAATCCTAATTGGGATGAATTTACTTTTGATTATGGAGTTGTTCCAATTTCCACTCCGCAATTGAGCATGGTTGATGGCATTGATGATGATATTGATCTTGATCTTTTTCTTGAAAAAAAATCATATTTTACCTTGGATAGAGTGGAACATGAGCAAGTACCTAGTAGCTTTGCTAATTTGGATTCACATTCAACTCTTGAGGGTGGTCAACAGTTGTTTTTTGATAATATTTTGTTTGAGATAGGAGCTGATAGGGTGTATGACAACCCATTTTTTGAGTTGGATGATGAGACTACTCCTAGTTGCAACACTGCAATGGATGAGAACAACAAGGTTTGGGACCCAAGTACAACTTCTAGTCATGAAGTGTTGTCACAAGAATGGACCAGTGGGACTACTTCTAGTTCTAATGCCTAGGCACACTTTCCGATCAGCTTACATACAATTTTGATTTGGGATCAACAGTTGAGTTGTGCCTATTTGAGCTTTGGTTTCAGTCATGATCTAGTGCTAGTAGATGATTCTTCAAGTTATTCATTGCTTACCTCTTCTACATATCTAGTGGAATCATGGATTTTTTATTGCTTTCCATGCTTTCTTGAGTTGGTTATGCAAAAAAAAATTGGTGAGCTAATTGATTTCGAGTTGGGGCAACTGGTTGTGAGTACCTTTTTGAATATAGTGCTCCATTTATCTGCTTCCATTTGGGTGAGTGATGATTACTACAATTACTTCATGGTATGGGCATACATTGTTTTGGTTGATTTTTTATGGTTTGCTATAGTTTGGGATAGGAGAGTACAGTCTGAGCACATTGGGTTAACAATGATGTTCAGTGAGACACAGGTTCAACTTTATGGTTCCTTTTTGAGATTCACTTGAAACCTGAGATTCACACTAGGTTTTAGCACAGCTACCATTTGGGATGAGAGAACAACTATGGATTTTATTGAGCTTACTCTTGTGGCTCCTTATTTTGTTTCTCTTGAGGGAATTATTCTTGAGGAGTGGATTGAGTTTTGGTGGTATTTTATCACTCTTCTTATAGGTGAATTATGGGAGGCCTCATGTGTTGGTACCTCACAAGATAGGGATTTGAGCAATTGGAGCTACAAACCTCCAAGAATTATTTGGGACCCTAGGATCATTTCTAGTTTCAGTATGATTTTGATTGTGGATTGTAGGGATTTACTGGTATTGCTTCAAGACAAGCAATCTTTGGGAAAGGTGGACTGTAATGTCCCCATTTTACAACATCCTCTTTCAACTGGGTTCATTCTAAAACACTTACTATTTTTAGTAAGTGATATTTTTAGCAAGGGGGTCTGGTGTTGTGCTTCTATCCTTAGAGAGCCCTTTCATGTAACGCCCCGCCGTGCGAACCCCAAAGGACAAATAAACAATAATTACAGCACAATTTTTGTTTTAAAAGTAAACATAACATATATGTAATACACATTAAATCATAACATGAATTTTCAATTAAGTAGATTCATTAACACATACATCCCTTGGGGTACACGAGGAGTCATTACGCGACTTAGATCCACACAACGACAATAAAGAATAAAAGCAAAAGATACAATTCATAGCAAAGTAAACATTAACAAATATAACTCATACATGATAATCATTGATAAGAAACCATCTATGTACATAAAAACAACATATGCATAATTAACTTAACACATTGAATAACCATTGCCATGGCCAATAATCACACCAAGTTTAACATTACATTACAATACAATGATCTAGAGGTACAATGATACAAAATTGTTTGCAAACATAAATGGAAACCATACAATAAGAATCATGATACAAATGAAGAGATGAATAAAAAGCATCATAACTGGCTCCAAGACAAATACAACTCTGGAGTCATTGCAACAGCACCAATCCCCACCTCTCGATCCTCGACTGGGGACCCAATGGGGTGCTTAGCAAGTTCCACCCGACCATGTGAGTCTGAAGACCCACCCCCCGTGCTAAGGAGCTGACAAGAAAAAGACCTCAACCAAGAACATCCAAACAGGGAACCATAAGACTCAACAACATGTAAAAGTATCATAAAACTCAAGGATTACAAGAGTCAATATAATAACTTAAAGTCACAAATCCCAACACATAAATCAAAGCAATGACCAATAAACAAGTAACCAAAGAATGATCAAGAAACACTTCCAAATCAAACTGAATTAATAAACATAATACAATTCAAATTACAATTAAACAATATAATAACATCATATCACAGTATCATAAGATACAAGATCGTAAATCAAATATAAATGAGATCATACAACACATGCTAAAGATGTATCAAACAATAATCATAAATCAATTTAAATCAATTCAAACAACAATCTAAACCAACTCCCATAACCTACTTCCAGAGGAACACGATAAAGTAAAACACATGGGCAACTAGGGAAGAGTGTCATCGCATAGCCTACATGGGTTCTCCTGGCCCTTCCTCCAAATTGAGGCGCCGACCCCCATCTATGGATCTCCTGGCCCTTCCTCCTACTTGAGGCGCTGACACCATAGGGTAGCTCATGCGGAGCTGATAACCTCTCATGAGGACGAGGTTACGACCTTGCCAACCACAGCCTTCTCAGCCTTCCATTAGTCTTTGAAAGCACTAATGAAGACGAGGCATCCATTTTTAAAACTTATAATGATATTACTATCCAACCCTCCTAAGTTAATTATTAGGTTTTCACTTGTTTACTAACTCACTCGTGGGTTCTCCTATGCCCTTCCCCTTAAATGGGGCGTCGGCCCCCACGAGGAGCCACTCTCCCTAGAGACCCAACAACATAAACACCAAGAAACCAAGGGTTATACCATCATAATTTGAACAAAGAATCACAACATAAAAGCATGCGAGGCATTACCCATCTCGCTAACATGTACAACATCAGAGTCTCACAAAGTCTCGCACAACCCTTTCAAAATAAAGATACTAAAACACTTGCCACATCAAGGGAACATAAAGAGAGAGAACATCAATTATCAATCAACTCAAGCCTCTGGAAGATTCTCAAAAATTTTACACTAGGGTTCCCCATCAAAGAACTAAGAACCATAATTGCAAGGTCACAAGCACTAATTGCGATTCAAATATAATAAGAGAATACATCAAAATAAGATCAACAACTCCATTCAAACAACATCAACAACTTCGATACAACTAAATCAGAAATCCAAGGGGAAACCTCTATTTTCTCCTCTCAGAATACTCATAACTCACTAAACTTTTCAATTGACTTAATAACAACTCAAGCAGAACCATCAATCATGACAATGAAAATGTTAACCAATTTACCACTTAGGATAAAGAACAATAGAAAGCATATGGGTTCCCAATGAATAGCAACATAAATTAAATGAGAGAAAACTCCAACTCAAAATCAACTCACGAAAAGTCACATCGAAAGAATCTAACAAAACAATCCATAAAAAACCACCCATTCAAATACAAGATATCCATTCCTCCAATAAGAAGTAAATCGAAACAATCTATAAAGAACATTATTTTAAAGATCAATCATTCCCAACATTCAAGGATATCACAATATTGTGAAGTGAAGATATGATCTGATGTTTTTAAGCCATAAGACACTAATCACAAGTATACAAAATTAAAACAAATATGGTCCAATTTACACATTATACAACAATCTCCATTCCTAATTCTATCACTCTCCTATTGTCAAGATTAGTTAATCCCTTTATATAAAACAAGTTAATAACTTTACGATGATATAATTCAAAAACTTCCTTATTATTACTCAATTAATCATCTAAACTATTTAATCATTCTCTTTCTTCTAATCTACAAAAATTGATAACATTAAACTAGTATTTAAGGCTTCCTTTATATCCCATCTCTTCTATTATTGAGACATCATTCAAGTTCATTCAAAGAAAACGAAGAGACATATTTTAATATCTATCTCACTACACTTTTATCACAGTTGTAACTCCATTCCCCTAAAGCTATATGCATAAAACATACAACCTCTACTTCTACTAACATGCAACTTCCACATATTTCGCCTAAAGCCATGAGACACCATGATTCCAAGAACTACCAAAGTGACATTTAAACCAAAATAATTCACATTAAGATATACCAAAGTAACCCTAACCTCCTTATTTAATCAATTTTAAAACAAGGTCAGAACACAATAATCCAACCCACTATATACAACCATTAACATGTAAGAATGACTTACATCTGTTAAATGGCTTAAAGGAATTCAACAATAAAAGAAATTGTCTAATTGAAGAAAAAGTCCTCTAACTACTTAATGCAATAAAATCAACTTGTAACTAAATCTAATTATCTAAAATAAAATAAAATAAACCATTTGAACTCTAAATAATATAAATTAGTAAGGCTAACTTTCATTTAAATTCTAAATCAAATAAATAAGTGAAACAATTCTTTCTCAACTAATTCTATGCTTAAAATATGTCCTTATAAAGGATAATAAAACAAAAGTTTATTCTAGATAAAGGAATAATATCATAAACTTATCTATTGCCTTACAACATAGATACCTCACATATTAGAAATTACTTTCATTTAAACAACCCTTTCAAATATCTAAATGCAATTAATTCACTTTTAATTATTATAACAATCCCAATTACATTTCCAATTGCTAATTATTGCAATGATGAAAATAACATACAAATACATGGGTATATACATTTATATCTTTCATTTGTTTACTCATAAGTTATAATCATGATATACTTATATATACATATATACATATAATAAAATTAGAAAACAAACTCCAATTAATAAGTTAACAACAACGTAAATATACAAACATATATATATATATATATATATATATATATATATATATATATATATATATATATATATATATATATATTAATTGGGGAGGAAACGTTGTTTTTAAATACGCAGGGAGAGCATCTATATATATTTACATGTCATTGAAACAATAATCATATATATATTCCAACTAGATAAATCTATTCCTACTGCCATAATCTATTTATGAAAATATTCTTTAATTAGAACAGAAACACCAAAGAATTGGCAGATATGGAAGGCAGACCTATGCAAAAGTTTAGGCTTAAATAAGAATAAAGATAGGCATAGGGAAACAAAATTAGAGAGACAATATTCAATCTGATTTCCCTACATTTTAAAACACAATCAGAAATAACATCAGTTTATCTGAGGAGATCAAATTCATCTGAAGAGAATGAGGTTGGAAGTTAAACAAGTTTGCAAAGGTATCAGGGGGATTATATAAATTTAGATTACCAGACCATGTGAAGGAGCTCATCTAAACACTATATCCAAAAACATCAATTTCTCACAGCTTCGACTGAACGGAGGTAATTGGCAAAGGCTTGAAACATTGCACAAACCAAGAGAATTAAATAATCTACTCATTGGTCCTCAATTTCTTCACTTGAACAATCTGCTCATCGACGGCATCAGAGAAGACACACGAACCAAGCTTTCTCCACATTTGAGATGGGTATGGTTGCAAAAAACGTGAGAAGCCATTTTCCTTCAACCTTAAGGATACCATTTAGGATATGATAATAAAAAAAATAGAGAGTTTATTTAAATCTATACACCCTACCATGTTCAAGTGCGCTGTTGTAGCAGGTTGTCAATAAAAATAGAGAAAGATTATCTAAATCTCTATACCCCTGCAATTCTAAAAACGATAGCTGAGATGGGTCGCCAATTAAAACAGGGAGCCTATTAAAATCTACACATCCTAACACACCATATTAATGGCTGAGGGTGATGCAAGGAGGATGTATCCCATCAGAAGTATGTAATATATAACTGAAAAGAAGGACATTATCAAGATTCATTAACAAGGTAACTGATCCATACAAAAAAAAAAAGATGGATGATAATAAACTTAAAGGGCACTTTCAGATAGATGGAAAACATTGCATAAGCAGTTCTCAGTATCAATATCAGAAAGAAAAGAAGGGATTGTACCTGGTATTGACACTCACTTGTTTTACTCAAAAATAACCGCCTTAAGTCCATCGTGATAGACCAACAGACAGATGAAGGCACATGAAAGAAATGGTATAAGTGCAACACGCAGGCTCAACCCTCTCTTGTCTTTTTCCATCTTCTCTTTTGATCTCCAAACCTTCCATAGACCCCCCCCAAAACAAAGAATAGCCAATGATTGAAAAAAGGCTCGAAAACTCTTCGACTTCCAAATGCTCTAAAGGTAACGTTTCTTTCCATCTTTTCTTCTTTTAAGACACTTCAGCTTCCTATCTATTTAAATTCCTTATTATAATAATGATCTTTGAACAACTAATGAATTATTAATTATTATCGAATATCATTAAAGAATACTTTTACAAAACAAATAGCTTAATTTGATCATTTGTTCTAAATCATCTGATTTAATTTAATTGATTATTATTTTAATTTCTAATCATATTTTAAGTAACCTTGCAAATCACTTATAATTTAATTAATTATTTAAACATGATTACTAACATATTATATTTTCCACATAGTCAAATAACACAGTAATCAATGAAGCACACACAGAAACTCACACACAAGCTCAGAACAACTGACACGGAGGGGCATTACATTTCGAGCTCCTCAATTTTCCTCCAGCTAGAGTTTTAGGGTGCTACTTACTATTTTTAGGACTTTCTAAAAATAGTAAGTCATCTAGTGCTAGTTGGACCTGGTCAGGGTTCTCTCTCAACGACATTTCTCAGTGGAGGCATTAGTTTCTATGGCTGATACATTTTAATATTTAATCCCTCCTTCAAAATTAGATTTTAATAAAGTGACTTTATCTTTATTTTTTGAGGGTCATGAGGGGTGGACACCAAAAGCAAGTTATGAGTTCAATTTTCATTAAAAAGCTAATGTTTATGAATGAATTAAATTTAAATAAAAGAGTAAAGTGAAAGAAGGCGTTGATTTTAGGGTTGGGGTTTTCCCTAATTTGAATTTTCTCTTCAAAGTTCATTTTGTAGACTTATTTTTCATTGCTAATTTTGTCGACAAAGGGAGATGTTGTTGGTATTATACTAGGAGGTCTAAAGAACAAGTTTGAGGATGAAAAACCTCAAATTTGAAGACCGGTTTTAGCAATAAAAGACCTGCTTAGGCTAGTGAAGGGGTGATTTCATTTAGAGGTCATCATTTGAGCTACAAAGTTGTAGATAGAGACTTAGAGATGAATTTTTTGATCATTTTTGAAGTGGGTTTGAGTGTTTTTTTGGCTTGTGATAGCATTGCATCAATTTGGTTAAGTTTAGTGGCTATTTGGATATTATTTTAATGATTTATGGGCACTTTGTTTATGAACTTGAAACTCATATTTTTGCTCGTAATTCAGAAAAGAAATAAGGTTTCAATCTAGGTATTACATCTATTGAAGACCCTCTTGAAGGCAATTCAATCCAACACTGGTTCTCATTTTTTGGTAAAGATTTAATTTTTTTTAGAGAAAGCCAAACTTCTCAATAAGGAAAACTTTTGGGGTGAGAAGATACAAACTTCTTAATGTTGGTTTTGACAGCCTTTGATCGCCTTGAAGATTGATTACACAAGCTCTTTGGAATAGCTAAACTAGGTGATTGAAGGACTCTTTCATGGTGATGGTGATTACCCTTTGGAAAGCTTCAGATTGTTGTCTTGCCTTGAATTTTGGGTATAATTTCTCTTTGTAGCTAAGCGCATATTTTGGGTTCCCCTCAAATTGGTCGGCCTTGAAGCTTGTGAGAGATTGTTGTGTCTAGAAACTTCATTTCTCTAATTTCCATTGAAGTCTTATTATAAAATCTTGGATGTGGAAAAGCAAGGGGTTGAGGGGTGATGTTCTATTGCTAGGCATGGCCTTATAGAGACTTTTTTTTGGAGATATGATGCTCATTTAGGTCTAAGAATGTAGACACACAAAAATGACCTAGGCCTACAAGCTCTATTTTTTACCTTTTCTTCCTAGCATAATTAAGACATTTTAATTATGTCCTTGGTCCACTTTCGACTATTAATTGAATAATTCATAATTATTTAATTAATTCATGTCCATTTATTCTTCATGATTATTAAATAAATATTTATTTATTTAATATGCCACTAATTGTCTAATGTCTTCCTGATTATTAAATAAATAAATTTTGTTTATTTATTTAATATGTCACTAATTCTCAAGTCTTCTCATAATTAAATAGATTCTTTAATTTATTTAATTATTGGTCACGTTCTCTAATTAAATAATTATCTTATTTGACATTTCCCTCATTTTAAATAAAATTATATATTTAAAATAATCCCACTTTCTAATTTCCCTCTTTTTAGTAAGTATTTTAAATTAATTATTTACTGTCATGAGGCTCCAACTTTTCAATTAAATTAATTTTTAATTCAAAATAGTCTCTTTCCCCAAAAATTAAGTAATTTCTATTATTATTTTATTTTTCCAGCTTCCTATTTTTCTGTGCCAATCTTATCTCTTGTCACATGCATTGTCAACCCTTGATTTGATTTTCTAAAAATCAATCATGTCCACTCATTTCAAATTTGACCTAATGTTGCCCTAACCCTAATTGTGGGTTGTCAAATTGAATCTTGTCCATTGATTCTAGGGAACTTGTCAACTTTTGATCTCGGCCATTCACTCAAAATTACATTTTCTAGAAAATGACAATTTTGGTCTTATTTTCTCATCTCATGCAATCTTGTTTTGTCATCTCATGTCATCTTGCAACCTTATGCTTTTGCAATCTTGTCACCTCATACTCTTTCATTCTTGTCACTTGTCATAGGAATATTTACATTTCATTTGGCATAATTTAGACATAGTTTAGATGCTTACTAGTTGCATTATAACATAGTATTGCATGTAGTTATTTCAAATCCTTCAATATTTACTTAGGGTTTGTCATTTTCATTAGATTGCTCACATCAAATATGAGGGAAATATTCATATTTTCAACAAGTTGAGAAGGTGTAATGGAGATCAGTCATGGAGAATGAAGACCTTGGGTGAGATTGTTTCATTTGTTTTCATTTTATTTCTTTGCACTTCATTACTACTTTGGGGTTTTATGTTTCGCATTTGATTTGCTAACCCTAGGAAAATTCCCATAGTTACATAGGTGAACCTAACGTGAAATTGAGCATTTTTTTTTTGTACGATATTTAACTATTTTGTAGGCACAGGTATGACCACGATGCATTTTCTCTGTAGAACGACACATCTGTTATTTCACAACACATTTGCTTCTTCTAATGCCGCATTGGCTCTAGTGTGACGCATACAACTTGCAGAGCGATGCATTTGCTCAACTGTGATGCATTTGACTTACAGGTTGCCACATTTTTCTATCAAATTCGAGAATGTAGAACCGAGCCATATTTCTTTTACGGAGTGACGCAATCGCTCTGCTATGACACATTTTTCTGGTAAACTTTTTACTCTTAGATTTTTCCAAATTTCTCTTAATTTCCTTTTGCAATATTTTAGTTAGGTGATTTTTTGGTTGCTAATGAGTTGTTGCAGCATGTGGCTTTGAGTCTTTCATGGGTCCAAGACATATTTTTGAAACTACTAACTTGTGGTTTTGTAGGTTCAATTTTCCAAGGTTATTACTTTGAAACATTGTGTTTGTTTATTTTTAGAATAGAAAACACTTCAATTGGTGCATTAAAAAGAACATTTCTTGTCCTTTTTTTAATTGTGTTTGGGGTGGTAGGTGATTATGCTCTCACCTTGTGCAATCTAGGTGATCAGAAAACCAAACCCATCCATTTTTGTGTTTACCTCGATTCAATAATCGAAGTATCCTCTCCCCTTGCACACTTGTGCAATCCTAGGTGTAAGAGAAACGGTTATTGACTCTAGGAATTGGGACTTCCTTGGTGGGAAAATTACTCACCCCAAGGCAACTCAAACCAACAATGGAGCTTTTTGGTCGAGCTACCCCTTACCGATATATAAATGTGAATTCTAATGAAAAACTTAGGATTATGAGTGCGGATGTGTCACACAAACAAAGTAGAATTCCCAAAAACCTTGTTGAGTGTAACCTCTTCAGGCTAGAATTCCTTATTTAATGGAGCTTAATCTTTTCCCCATGTGTGGCCACTCAAATAGGGGTCCCGAACTAAACACCTTTGTGTAGTAACCAAAATCCTTCTATTTTCTAGCACAACAACAGTCGTTGTGAAGGCATCCACATTCTCATAGTTCTTAGTAGAGGTGATCAACCTGCCATGGGAGTTTTATGGGGGTTGGAAGATTGGTTGGCCCAAGAAGTGAGTGCAATGTAAGGGGGGGCCTATGTGGCCAAGTTTCTAGATTCACACACTAAGAATACGTGTGGTTGGGGAAACCCACATGGAATCTAGTGAATATTGTCCTAGCCTAACCTAGGATTGTGCTCGTCTTTATTATGCTTGATCAAAGACAAAATATTATGTTTACCAAGTTTTTTCTCAAACATTAAAAAAAACAAACATCATTACACAAATCTGGAAACACACTTTCAACTTGAAACAACTTCAAAATTTGGTCAAACTTGCAAACAGACTTCTTCCTGCAACACATTTGCTATCCAGTACAACACATTTGCTCTGTCAAACTACATTTGTAGTTTTTTGTGCCACATTTTCTCTATTGCAATGCATTTTCTACTTTTTGAATCACATTTTCTTATCTAAACCACATTTGAACCTTGTTGAACTGCATCGCCATAGCTCATTTATGCTTCCTATGACGCATCTATTTTCTCAAGCCACATTTGACATTTCCTACAATGAAATAGCTCTTCTAAATCACATTTTCCACTCGTACAGATGTATTTTTTTGTAGCAAACTACATTCACTTTGTAGAAACCCACAATCCCCTTACTGAGTCGCAATCGCTGAAATTGAACCACATCTTCTAAACTGCAACACTTTCATGACCTTAAACGATGCATTTGTCTGATGAAATCCAAACTCTATCATAGATGAGAAACTGAATTCAAATCTATCCAAACTATCATCAAACAACCTTTTCTAGAAGATTCTATCAAAAACCAGATTAGAAATTGCTCAGATTTTTCAACCATTTGCATCTTTAGTTTGCACTTACCCATAGGATTCATCCTTGCTAATTTTAGTTTCATCCTTAGACATCATCATCTTCATTTTAAGTCACAAAATAGACCTTAGGTCCTCATTTTGGATTAGGAAACCTTAGCTCACTTAGCAAAATCATTTCCTTCAAGAATAGGTTATCATTGGACTTAGTCATCATTATTTCCTTTAGTCATTGTCCTTTTTGTGAGACGTTCCAACTCATAAGTCAAGTTATGAAACCTCACTTGTCATTTTGTCCTTGTCATTTATTCCTTCAAAACAAGTCCTTTTATTTTCCAAAATTGAGACATAGATCAAGCTTAGGGTGGTTGAGTAGCTCCTTTTTTCAAAATCACCTAGACCTTTGCACTTGCATACTCTAGACATTCAAGCCATTTTAAGTCCTCACCTTGCATATCTTATCTTTAAAAATCCAAAGAATATTATCCATCATAGTCCTCATTTGGCATCTAGAATTTGCATTGACCATTTCCTTAGTCAACATTTTCATCTTGGAATTTGGAATCCTTTCTTGACAACCTTATCACTTTGCATTAGTCATTTTCCTTAGGCAAACATCATTATCACCTTGCATTGACATCCTTTATTCCAAAAAAAATAAAAAATTAGTGTCATAACTTATCATCCTAGTCTTCATTATCCTTTTGCACTTGTCATTGTCACATTGTCATATCTTATTCAAAAATCAAAAAACATAGTTTGCATTGACATATTGCACCCCTTATTATCAAAAATCCAAAAAAAAAAAAGTGTCATTTAGTTGTCATTTCCTATCCTCTTCCTAATTTGAGTAATTCCTTATATGGTTGAGACTAGGCTTCAAAAAAAAAGAAGAAAAATGGCTAACTTTGTACAAGACAACAATAGTTACATCTTTTCCAATGACATTAATCAAATCATGAACCAAGATACATCTATCATCAATCCTTTCAACAACATGAACATGCCATCTTCATCACATAATCCCTTTGAATCAATCATACGTAGGGATGAACATGGACAATTATTTGAGGAAGATCTTGAAGTCATCGCCCAAAATCTAGAAGTGGCCTCCTTTGTAGAAGACATGGTTTTACATGATAGAGATATATATTTGGCCATACTTCTAAGTCAAGGATCTAAATTACCACGTGGCTTTGACATTATCACTTTGAGACAAACATCACCTGACCATAATTTCAACAATACAAACAACATATCGAACACTAGTCAACCTCAAAATAATACAAGCAATGCCTTTGTTGGTGCCACATCACAAATTGCCACAAGTACTATCAATGCCACCTCCAATGATGTCTCCAATCAAAACAATTCTAATACAATCAATGCAACATCCGTTGAAGGGACACCAACCATGTCATTAGCTTTGTCACAAGCAATGCCAACAATGTCCACAATGTCCTCACAATTAGTTGGGGCCACCTTTGGGTCCTCATCAATGGGGGAAAGCTCTTCAAATCCTTTATTTGGAGCTTCATCTAGTACCATGGGTGCATAATCTTCAAATCCCTTTATGGGTACCTCATTCAATCCCTTTGGAAGTAAATGATGTATTGTTATTCGTGGACCACAACCAAATGTTAACACATCAACACAATTTAATAACAATACTTCTCAAGGGAAAAACATGAACATTCCTCATGGATAATTCCAACAATTTGGACAAGGAAATCCCAATACATAGCACATGGCATCATTTAGACACCAAAATATTCATGGTCAACATATCCCCCAAATTTTGACTCAAATGGTTGGAGGGCACATTCTGACATATTCATCACATATTCACACCCATCAACATATACCTAATCAAAAATTCCAATACCAATAACATGCCAACCAAAATAAATCATACATCTCGCAACAACAACACATCCCACAATAGAATGCCAACATATTTTCACAACAAATGGGGACCCATGGTATACCTATCACTCCCATGTGTGATGCAACAAACAATCCTATAATTGATGCCTTGATAGCTCAAGTGGCTCAATTGAAAAAGACCATAGAAAACATGCAAATACCCAACAAGAAGTCACACATGTCATATGACCTATGTGTATATCCCTTTGACACAAATCTATACATTCCACCATTCCCTCCTAGATATGTGGCACAAAACTTTAAAAAATAGAAGGGCAAGATGAATCCTATTGAACATGTTTGAGAGTTCATGACCAACTATATGGACATTTCTTATGAACACACTTACTTGATGAGACTCTTCTCTAAAAGTCTTACAGGACCCGCACTTGAATGGTTCTCCACTCTAAAAGGGATAAAAAAACATGGGATGAACTTAAAGAAAAATTTATAAAAAATTATGCGTATAACATTGACATGGACACCTCCATCACTAGCTTATGCACTCTTATGCAAGAATATGCTGGTGAAACTTTCATCCCATTCTTCCAAAGATGGATAATTCTAGCAAGTCATTGCCATATTGAAATACCTGAGAAAGAAAAGGTTGACATGTTTGTTCAAACACTCCTTGGCCCATTAAAATACAGATTGCAAGTTCATTGTTGCATAACCTTCACAAACCTAGTAGAAAAGGGTGTCCAGGTTGAGAAAGCTCTCATTACTAAAGGAGAATTAAAATATGGCCCTAAAAACACAAACACAAACCCATCCGTAGACAAGAATAAGTATTGGGTAAAAAATAAACATGTTACCAATGATGGCATTGTTGATGCCAAGTCTGTAAACATGATGGGTCATGTACTCACTCTTAAAGGAGCTTAGCCACAAAACAAACCAACAACAATACTGACACCCCCTGCCAATGTCATTCCAAATAACCAAAATGGTCAAAACAATCAAAGTAAAGGACAACCCCACCAGACAAGTCAATTTTCAAAAAGATGAACATACACTACTTTGGGAGAACCAATTGAGGATGTCCTTAAGAAGCTCCTTCAAAATAGTCTCATCACACTGGAAGAGCCTAAGCCATATGACCTAAGGTATTTTAAACCTTCATGGTGGGACAATAATGCTTTTTTTGATTACCATCAGGCTAAGGGGCATAAAACATTTTCTTGTTAACAACTAAGGAACATTTTCCAAGACCTTATCGAAAATTGAACAATTGAATTGGGTGGGCCACAATTTGCATCAAATGAAGACCATACTATTCAAAAAAACCCATTACAAGACCATGGTTCTAATAAATCCTCCACATGAAGTCCCAAGACTAATAACAATCAAGCCAATTATGCTCGCGTTGCATTCGATTATTTAGGAGGAACCATCATTAATAATGTCTGAACTGATGATGAATATTTCAATACCATAACTAGCAAAAGAGTACTTGAATGCAATGCCACTACTCAAAGCAGAAAAATCACTATAGCTGGTCCACCTCCTCAGTCCATTTGCAAAACAACCATAATCAAGCCCATCCGCAAAGTAGTCACAACCCAAAATTCACTTTAACCTTAGTAACCAACTAGGGAAAAACCCTGCACAAATATCCATACTCAAGTTGCTTCACATTTCTCCCACGTGTAAGGCTATACTTGAAAAAACCTTGCAAGAGTCCTCTGTCCTACAAGACATCGATGTCAACCAGTTTGAAGCCATGGTTGGCTATCTCACTATACCTCATCATGTGACATTTTTTGACCAAGATTATTCATCACCTAAGACCAACCATAATGATGCATTACACATTGAAGTATCTATCTATAAACACAAGGTTAGACAAGTTTTAGTAGATGGCGAAGAAGGACTAAATATATTCTCCTTAAAACTGGTTAAGGCTCTAGGATTTTCTAATGCTTGCGTAGACACAACAAAGAGAATAGTCATAAAAGTGTATGATGATGAAGAATGTTACTCTAGAGGTGTGATCACTCTTCCTATCAGAGTTGGACCATTCATTGTACACACAACTTGCCAAGTCCTGGATCTTGAATTTCCCTATAACATCTTGGTTGGTCAACCTTGGATTCATGCCCTAAAGGTCATTCCCTCCACATATCACCAATGCCTAAAATTTCCTTTTGATGACAAAAAAATCACCATATATGGAGATCCTGACCCTTTTCAGTATTGTACCAACCTAAGGGGTATTTCTAAACATCAGGTTCCCATCAACAGAGAAGCCCCAAGTTCCTCTTCTTCCAAATTCATTGACCCATCTACACTCGCATCATTGTCCACATCAACTTCGTCAACATCTTCTACCATACCATCATATTCCTCACTTCCGAAGGCTGAGTCCAATGTTAAGATCCAAGACCTAGGCTATGGAGAATTCAAACTAAATACAACATATTGCATCATAATAATTCCCAAGTCTCCTAAGGTCTATGGCCGACTATGTTTTAGAGTGCAACCTAAAGAAATTTTTAAATTTCCACCAAAAATAGTTTTCATAAAATGGGGAGACATGAGCAACGAAGACATTGCCGACATATTAGGATGGATTTACAAAGAAATGGAAGACTTATCCCCATTACCAATTAAGATATATGGCAAAGGATATGACATGATGAAGGAAAAAAGCTACGATGGAACTAGTGGCCTTGGCAGAGATAAAACTGGGCGAAGAGAACCCATAGAATATTTCAAATGACCAAAATATCTAGGGTTAGGTTATGTTCCACCCGAAAATGACGATTGACATACCAATGGACTTTTGAGTGAGAGCGTGAATGCTTCGAAAAGTGTCGAGACTATTGAGCAATCTCTTATCGAAACTGACTCCCATGAGTGGGAATTTGGCTCCCAATGATCCCTAAGTGACTGTTGCCTTGATGACTTGTTCCTTGAACCTGGAGAACTTACCTCCAAACAAATATTTTGGAAAACGTTCAAAATTGATCAAGCATCTGATAATGACAATCCTAAGATCCCAAGGAAACATGAAGACTGAGATAGACCTCTTTTCTCAAAGAACCATGACAAGCCTTAATCCTCCTCTAATCTCATTAACCCTCATCCTGAAATACCTATCCAGCCACCTGAACCTAATGACCATCAGGCAGATTAATCTAAATTTCCACATGATGTTGCCAACCCTGACTCCAATCCCTTTGTCCCCTACTTTGCTAATGAGTATGAAACAAGTGAAGGAGAATATTGGATAGAGTCTGATTGGGAATTGGATTATGACAACTTCAATTTCAATGTCTCTAAATCCGTTTGCATTATTTTCACATCCTCCCCACAATTTACCAATACTAGCGATGGTATCTCCTTAGTCTACCCACAACTAATTGATTGGGATCAACAAGGCCCACCAATCATGGACATCTTTCAGAATGATGAGGCCATTTTAGAATTTATGGGACTATATGAGGGTATACCCATTGGTGATCACAAGGTTGGATTTTATATTGACTTAGATTGTGTAGCTTACTTTAGGGAGACTACTCTGTCCTCTAGTTACAAAATGAAAAATAAAAATAAAGAAAAAAATGGAACGTCTTTAGGTGAAAACCAAAAGGCACCTTCTAATGACAAAAAAGTAGAAATGAAGGATGTATTTGTAGGTGGAAACCTCACCAAGGTGCCCAAAGATGGAGGAATGGAATTTCTTCTCATGACTCAAGAGAAATTAGTAATGCTCATAGAGGACACCATAGAATTCAACATATCAACAACAAAAGATCCTAAAATGGTCCTCTTTGTGGCATCCATGACAGAAGAAGAGAAACCTAGGTTCCACAAATTTGTTGTAGAGCATAAAATTAACTTTTCATGGTCATACGCTGATATGCCTGGATTGGATCCAGAATTGGTCTTACACCATTTTCCACTACTTCCAAATGTCAAACCAGTAAAACAAAAGTTGCACAAAATGCATCCTCAGATCACCCTATTAGTTAAGGAAGAACTCAATAAATTGCTAGACATGGGATTCATACGGTCTATTGACTATGCTGAATGGATATCCAACCTTGTACCAATAACAAAACCAAATGGTCAGATTTGTGTCTGCATATATTTTAGGGACTTAAACAAATCTTGTCCAAAGGATGACTTTCCATTGCCAAATATAGATATCATAGTTGACCTAATAATAGGATACGAGATGCTATCCCTCATGGATAGTTTCTCTAGCTATAATCAAATCCATATTTCCCTTGAAGATTAGGAAAAAACATAATTCACTTGTCCTTGGGGTACATACTACTGGAATTTCATTCCTTTTGGTCTTAAAAATGCAAGTGACACATATCAGAGAGCCATGATGACAATATTTCATGACATGATGCACAAAATAATGGAAGACTACGTGGATGAACTTTTCACTAAATCTTTGACAAGAAAGGATCATTTGAATGTGTTAGAAAAAAATTTCAAGAGACTGGAAGAATATAAAGTCCAACTGAATCCTAAGAAATGTGTCTTTGGCATGACATCTGGAAAACTTTTGGGATACATAGTTTCTCAGAGAGGAATTGAGGTCGATCCAACCAAAGTGAAAGCCATTTTAGACATGCCTCCCCCAAAAGGGATAAGTGAACTTGAGACATTACAAGGTAGGTTACAATCTATCCGCTGCTTCATAGCACAATTGGCTGACAAGTGTCAACCATTTCAGTATCTTCTATGCAAGGGTATCCCCTTTGTGTGGATAGATTAATCTCAAGAGGGCTTTCAAATAATAAAGAATTATTTATTGTCACCACTTGTTTTAATGCCACCAATTGAAGGGAAACATTTGATCTTATACATTTTTGCAACAACTTCAGCACTAGGGGAATTAATGGCACACAATGATCATCATGAGAAGGAAAGGGCCATATACTACATTAGTTGGACACTGGTCGGGTATGAGTTGAATTACACATCAATTGAACATGCTTGCCTAGCAGTTGTCTTCGCAGCTCAAAAGCTAAGACACTATATACTGAATCACAAGACACAGTTGGTAGCAAAGATTGACCCCTTGAAATATCTTTTGAGTTGAGCAACATTAACAGGATGTCTAGCAAATTGGGTAATGATCTTGAGTGAATATGACATCTAATATGTAGAACAAAAAGCTATAAAGGGACAAGTGATAGTAGACCAATTGGAAGATGCACCTATTCAAAGTGATCACCCATTGGTGGTATACTTTTTAGATGAGTCCATATTTCATGCAGAGCCTTTGTTACCTTGGAAACTTTATTTTGATGGGTCTCATACAAGTCATGGCTCAGGCACAGGAATACTATTCATCACGCTGCAAGGAGATTCTATCCTCAAGTCATTTTGCATTTCCTTTCCATGCACAAATAATATTTTTGAATATGAAGCACTTGTCACGGGGCTCCAAATGGTTATCAAGTGGAAAATGTAAGCACTTCATGTTTTCAGAGACTCTCAGCTGGTCATCAACCAAGTCAACGATGAATATGAAACCAAGGATGATAAGTTACTACCCTATAAGCACATGGTGGATAGCTTTCAAGGATATTTTTATATATTGTATTTTGAATAGATTTCAAGGGCACAAAACAAGGCAACATATGCAATGGCTACTATCATATCACTCCTAAACTTTCCTAGAAATTTGCCACAACTTGAGTTCTTGGTGGAACAACTCTTGGTCCCAGCATATGACATTCCAGAATTAGAGATGGTATGTGAGATTTTTGGTCCCAATTCTCCTTGGTATCAAGACATTTATGAGTATGTCAAATCCCAAACCCTTCCCACCAACATATCTAACAACCAACAAAAGTCCTTTATCCGAAAAGCCACCTAATACACCATCGTCAGTGACACCCTCTACCACCATAGCTTTGACAACACCCTCCTTCGATGTCTTGACACCAACGAAGCACACACAACCTTACGTGAAGTAAATGAGGGTATATGTGGGTCTCATTTGAGTTGTCCTACTCTAGCCAAGAAGATAATGAGACTTGGGTATTATTGGCCAACCATTAAAAAAGATGCACTTAAATTTGTTAGGACTTCCCACCAATGTTAGATACATAGTGATTTAATTCATGCTCTAGCACAAGAACTCTGGCCGATTACATCTTTGTGGCCCTTTGCATAATGGGGACTCGACCTCATGGGCAAGATCCATCCTACCTCATCCAATGGCCACAAATTCATCATCACCACCACTGAGTATTTTATGAAGTGGGTCGAAGCCATCTCCCTTACATACATAACTGACAAACAAATTTTCAAATTCATTCTCAATTGCATCATTTGTTGGTATGGTATTTTGTAGTCTATCATCACCAACAACATACATCCTTTCAAAAATCAAGACGTTTGTGAGTTATGTGAGCAATTCCATATCCAACATCATTTATCCATGCCATATTACCTACAAGGAAATGGTCAAGCTAAGGCATCCAATAAAACCATCCTTAAAATTCTAAAAAGGACTATCAATGATGTTGGCTGTTACTGGAACATCCAACTCAACCCTGCCCTATGGGTTTACTACACCAATATTCGCACACCTATGAGAGCCACTCCATTCACCCTCGTATTTGGAGCTAAAGCCATATTTCCCATCGAGGTTGAAATTCCATCCCTAAGAGTCTCTATGAAGGGTCTAATAGATGATGAAGAATATAGACAGTCATGACTACATGAGTTGGAGATGTTACATGAAAGAAGGCATAATTCCTTGAACCATCTATAGGAATATCAGAATTGTTGTTGTCATAGTTACAATAAGAGATTCATGGTCAAGAAGTTTGACATTAGTGATTTAGTCCTTATGAAAAATCTAAAGAATCAGGTTGATAGAGAAAAACCTATCAAATTTGAACCAAATTGGCTAGGTCCTTACATCATCATATCCTCTTTTGGTTCTAGAGCATATCAGCTAGCTACTCCAGATGGTGAACAACTGACAGAGCCAATCAATAGTCTACATCTTAGAAAGTTCTATGCATAGCATCAAAAAGTCAGACCGAAAACCTTAAAAATACAAAAAAAAATTGAAAAATATAAAAAATCGTCACCTTGGTGAAAACCTGGCAAATAGGCATCTTGGTGACACCAAAAAAAAATGAAAAAAATGACAAAAATAGTAAAGATAAATAATTCGTCCAATAGTGAAAACCTAGAAAACATGCGCTTTGGATAAGTACCATGGTGAAAACCTGGCAAACAGGCACCATGCATAGTTGGTCATTGCTTTACCATCTACTATCACTCTATCTGCTTTGATCCATAATAAACACTCACTTTTCCAACATCACTTTGCCACTATTTCACAAAATCCCCATTATTGTCCCCCATGGATGATAACGATTGACATCAAGTCATGTATATCACCCATTTGTCCCCCTGCACAACCTCTTCACATATGTCTAATTAGCTAGTCTTGGACCTGACTAGGGGCAAATCTTTGCTACCTAATTGTAGTAGGTATTGTACATGGGTCCTGTCACTCGAAAAAGTCATGAAAAAAGAAAAAAAAACATCATAAATAGTCCTTAAAAAAGACAAAAACATCATAAAATGTCCTAAAAAAACACAAAAACATCATAAAAAGTCCTAAAAAAAGATTAAAAAATCATAAAAAGTCTTGAAAAAAATAGACAAAAAACATCATAAAATGTCCTAAAAAAGACCTAAAAATAAAAAAATGTCCAAAAAAAAGACCTAAAAATCGAAAAACGTCCTAAAGAAATCCAAAAAAAAAAAGAATATCTCAAAACCAAAAACATAGTCATCTCTTGTCCAGTCTATCGAGTTAGTCAGTCTTAGTCATTTGTCTGAACTATATTGTCTCTATGCATTTGCTACATAGGCAAGGCTCATATTTGAGCCCCTGAGACATTACGCGGTCCTTTTAGGTTTTTCAAAATAAAATCACGATTCAATCTTTGGTCATCAAGAAAAATTCATTGGTTGTGTTGAACTATGAGGTCTCTAAGTGTATGACGTAGGCAAGCCCATCTATCGATGAGCCCCTGAGGCTGCACTAGGTAAGTCCATTAGGGTTCATGACACTACACTAGTACACACATCAAAATGTCTTCAAGTCAAACAAGTTATTTCAAAACAAGTAAAACAAACTCTTCCAATTTCTTAATAAACATGTCACACAAATCAGCATTTCAACATTGACATGTAGTCAACAATAGTCAAACTTTAGTCAATTTTAGTCAAAACAAGTCAAAGTTAGTCAAAACTAGTCAAACAGTCAACTCTTGGTTATTTTTCAGTTGTGTCCTTCTGAAGAACTACCTATAACATTTATGCCTTAGGATGTGTACTTCCTAGGTATCGTCACTGTCACCTGGCATTATGAGGGCTCCTATTGACATTTGTGGATCGATCCTCTTGACATCGACATTATTATGGATGTGTCCTTCCTAAATTTGGAAAACTTTGGCACTCAACACTCAGACATCCTCAAACATGACATCTTTGACATTCGAAAAATATGACACCTTCGGCATTCGACATTGTCAAACCTGGCATCTTGACATCAAATACTTGACATTCAGACACACACACTTGGAAAACATTATCTTGCCATTTTTTCCTTTGATCTTTCATCGTGTTACTAGTTTCTCTATGATGTCCTAACAATGGGATTTAGAGAAGCAATAACGTATCATGATGATTGGCTTGTCTTGTCTTTTCCAGGCAGTCATGTTGCTAGTTCCTCGAGGATGTTCTAGTCATAGGATTTAGAGGAGCAACGATGTTTCATGACTTTTCTTTGTTGTCTTTTTATGCTTGTGGTTGGTTATGACAAAAATACTGGGGCAATTGCACCCTTAGTATGAGTCATGGTCATCCTTGTTTGTGACTGCTTGTCTCATGTGATGGTATGAACTTGTACACCTTGATCTATGTCATATCATGGTGTTTGTTGGTCATTACAATAATCCACTCAATGATGATTAAGAGCAATAATTGTTAAATTCCTATAGTAATATGTTGAAGGATTTGATCTTCATGCTAACATTCATCTCCTTCTATCTTGTCATCATGTCTCGTCCATCTCACGATGATATCATATGACATACAAAAACACAAGTGCATACATAATCGTATAGGCATTACATTAGGTCCATACATATATCACCTATATCATTAAACCATATACATTGCATTACATATTGCATCATACATATATAGTCATGCATTAGCATAATCATAAACATGGCATCCATATTTAAACAAAAAAATTATGCATATCATCATCATCCACATGGCATAGTATCATCATGACATATAAATAATCATCACATCATCATGGAATCTCATCATAAATAACCATCATAAGGCATACATGGCATGGCATATAAATAACATCATCATCATAGGAGTCATAAATGCATAATTCACATAGGCATCACATAGTCATCTTAACTACATCATAATCATTATCATATAAACATATATCATGAAATATAGTTGACACATAATACATAAATCACATCACATCACTTAACACATATAGGACACATCAAAACCGCCTCATATATATATCATCTCAAAAATCATGTCACAGGTTAGAGTCATGAGATATCCCAAAAATAAGAGCTCGTAGGCTCGATGGTCAAAATATAAATGTCATAACATAAGTGTCTAAAATGTCCTAATGCAAGATAATAATGAACATGTCTATGTTGAGCTCTCCTCATCCCCTCGAGGAGAAGATCTAGGGGATCGATGTTCTATCAAGGGAACAGATGCCATCATAGTCACTATGGCCTGTGCCTGGGAAGCTGAAGGATCTGTCACTATGGGATGTATTTGTGAAATTGAGGGAGCTGTCACTGATAGCATCATCTCTGTAGTAACATGGGGCTGCGAAGACACTGCAACTAATGAATATACCACTGGAGGTTGGCTATGGGATGACCTATGCTCTGACCTAGATGACCTATGGCTATGACCTGATCTATGACTCAAGGCATGTCTGTGAGAGTGGCTAGACCTATGGCCTGATGAATGACCTGAGGAGGTAGATCTCCCTACATTGCTCTGATTCCTGTTGCTGCTGCCACTCCTTGACCCGCTACTACTGCCTGTCCTTTTCTGTGACCATGTCAAGGTGGGATCTCACCTCTCAAGTGGCACCGCCTGCTCATATAATAATCTGTACCATCCCAGATGGGTGCTAACCCTAGAAAACTCTCGCGCCATATCCCTTGATGGTCCCGAGCATAACCATGCAAAATTCATGCACCACTGAGCTGACTCCTACTAATGGATCACTACCTAATCCCACTCTGCTCTGACCACCTCTAGCTCTGCCTTCAAGGCCCTCACTTGTGAAGTACTCTTATCTAGCCTCTGTAGATCTGCCACTCGTTGATCTGTAGATGCATCATGTGGTAGTGGTGATTCTAAGGGTGCATCCTCCTCCCCCTCTACCATCCTTCACCTCAGTAGTCACTTTGCCTAATCTATAGCATCATCATCATCCCCAACATCCTCCTCCTCTCCCATGTCCTCCTTTCATTCGACACCATCATCCCTTGGCATCTCAACCTCCAACTCCACCTCCTGCCAAACCTCCTATCGGGCCTCCTCCTCTGCCACATGCTCCTCCTGTCTCCCCTCCTCCTACCTCGGCTCCTCCTTTCTCTCCTCCTCCTTGGCTACCTTAGGGATTGGTAGCAAGGGAACTCAGTCCACATGTTATCTCACCCTCCTAACTTTCCTCCCATCGTCTCCTCCTCTCCTCCTCCCGCCATCTCCCCCGTCATCTTTGTCATCTCCATCTCTCCCTCCACCCCTGCTTCCATCTCTCCCTCAGCCCCTGCCTCTCCCCTATCTCCAGCTCTACCTCCTTGACCACCTCGCTACACATGTAGTATGATTGATATCCTATCCATAGGTGTAGGACCATCTAGATCTATCAATAGAACTAGGCGATGCATCTGCCACCAAAGGTCAAAGTCTGTTGTGGTCCCTGGATCTGCAACCCCTCCGCTCCATCCCCACTGTTGGGCCACTAGCCCATCAATCTACTGCTCTGCAAATGGGACTGATATCAGTGGACCCCATGCTGACTCTCTGGATGACCTGACATACTTGTTTGTACCCATAGGAACACCCTGCTACTCACTAAACTGCCATAGTACCCTCTAAAGCAGGTACATCTCAATAATCAACTGACTTCGCACAGTCCGGCCAATCAAGAATCTGAACTGCCTACAAAAATTGAGGTGATCGTATTGATCCTCCCATTGCCCATTGTCCCTGTATGGCCTCCAGATGAAGGATATCATGGTGTTAATCTGGTGTCGCTAGAATCCTGTCTCACCAACCTGGGTCTGTTGTAAGGCACCTACATAATAATAGACATATGGCATGCCTTCCACCAGTTGTGGTCTCTAGATCAGCAGACAGAAGACAACGATGTGCTCCCAAGCCCAAATCATAAGGAGCATCATCCCACAGCCAATGCTTCAAGCCACCCTATACGCAACCATCATGAAGCTGATGTTATAACATCCCAAGCAGGAAAGGTCCCTAGGCATACACAGTCTTTTCCTATCTCATCTCGATAAGCACATCCCCCCAGATAATCGGAAATCCATGTCCTCGATAGTTAGGTATCAGTATCCCTCCAATCAGTATCACCAATAGTGCATCAAATCATCCATAATGCTCCTCCATGAACTCCCAGTGGATCTCATATCCCTCAATCTCCAGTCCTACACCTTGATCATGATAATAGGTTGTGAATGTCCAATGCCCATGTTGTGGATCGTACATGATCTGCTCTCCTCAAATCAATAAGCGTAAGATCTGGTACATGTCCTCAAGTGTGATAGTAGCCTCCCCTATCGATAAATGGAAGGAGAAGGTCTCAGAATGCCACCTCTGGCAAAGTACAGTTAGAAGCCCCCTATGGGTATGTGTCGGATCATGATGGGCCAAAAAGTGGCAATATGATGGGTATGTGGCTGATGACTATTTTTTTATCCAAAATTGATGAAACGAAAAGAGTTTTTAAAATATATTCTCAGCTTTCCACTAATATAAATTATGCTTTACTTTGAATTTAATAAGTAATTATTATTCATTTTCTATTCAGATTACGACTAGACTCTTGATTGATAGGATAATTGAAAAACATCTATAGATTTCAAATGGTATCACATTTTTTGAATCTAAAACATGCATCACATTCTATGCTTTGCATAATATAGGATTAAAAAAAAAAAAATTGAATTTCATGAAGTTTTGACCAAGTTAAGGTGGTCAGACATATGAGTTTTTATATTTTTTTAAAAGTTGTAATAAAAAATTCATAATTAATTATTTACTTAGAAAAAAATTACAAAAAAAATATGCATCACATTGGGGCATGAGTCCTCTACTTATATCTAAAATTCTATAAAAAATATTATCATTTTATTGTGGTTAGGGTGGTCGACAAACACCTACTTATTTTTTCCCTAAAATTTAAGTACCGCATTGAAATTTCAAATTTTCACCAAATAGATTTTCTTTTTTAAACAAACTTAGTAGTTTAGAAACTACATTCAATTTTCTATAGATTCTATTCTTACATATTTTTTAAATAATATAGATAACTTATTCAAATTTTAATGTCAAGCTGCTTAACTCTGATTTTTTTGAATTTTTTGCCACTTAAGGGCCTGTTTTTTCCATGATGATCCTGCACATACCCCTATTTGCCCAGATAATGGGCATATAGGAGATATAATAAAGTCCCAGTTGCATCAATAATCATCACTCCCTCTCCCACAACTGGTCCCAAAATCTATAAGTCGATGGCCTACTCTCGTATGTATAAATGGCCGCTATCTCTGCACATGTCGAAACACACATCAACACCTTACTGAAAATCATCATTACCATTTCAAAATTTGAATTTAAACAAAGTCATCCTTAGTCAGAGTCAAAGTCAAATGTGTTGCATTGACTTCATTTGCATTGTAGTGAGGCATTTGCATTGTTTTGTACTTCATTTGCATCGCGATCCGACAGTTGCATCATTACAGCTCATGTTTACATCTCGATAGGGCACTTGCATCACAAATTTTGTCATGTGCGTCACTCAGTTTACATGCATCGCTTGAGTCTACGAATGTGTCACAACTTTTTGAATGCGGCATTATACCCATCATTTGTAGCGCAATTTTGCATATGTGCCACAATTTTTCACAAATGAGTCACACTGTATAGTCCTAACCTAATGACCCTTTGCATTTGCATTGCGATGCATCAAATGCATCAAACATGAATGGGAATGCGACTTATGCACACGCATATGCATCATGGCGCATTCGTTATTTGACCTAAAACCCTAAAAATGACACAAAAAATGATGAAATGACAAAGTAAGGGGTATGTACTGCTGGCTCTGAGCCCTCTAGTCATCTATGGGTCTACATGATCTCCTCGTAGTGTTTGGTCACTGGAATCACCATCGTCGCCAAAGTCCTCGCTCTGAGCTCTCAAATTTACATAGGTTAAAAGTGAAAATGAATTGAATTTTACCCCATTTTCAACCTATTTATAGGGTCAAAATGGAATTTGACAAACCTTTTCTTACTAGAGGTTCTTTTGACCAACTTTGACCACCTTTTTGGCTGCTTTAAACTCATCAAAATCTGAAACCGTTTGCATCGTTGCTTTCCTCACCATCAAGTTGACTTATCGGGACACTTTCCAAATTTTTTTGTTACTAGGCAAAAATTTGAAAAAAATTCTGAGGGGGCATAGATACTCTGTACCTTCGCTAGGGCATGTTTTTCACTGAATTTTCTTTGTCACAATGTGACAGGCTACATTATGACAAAGAGGGGAAAAATGTAGACACATAAAAAGGACCTAGGCTTGTAAGCTCTATTTTTTACCTTTTCTTCCTAGCATAATTAAGAGGTTTTAATTATGTCCTTGGTCCACTTTCGACTATTAATTGAATAATTCATGTCCATTTATTCTTCATGATTATTAAATAAATATTTATTTATTTAATATGCCACTAATTGTCTAATGTCTTCCTATAATTAAATAAATTTCTTAATTTATTTAATTATCTTTGTCCATTATGTCTTATTGATTATTAAATAAATAAATTTTGTTTATTTATTTAATATGTCACTAATTCTCAAGTCTTCTCATAATTAAATAGATTCTTTAATTTATTTAATGATTGGTCACCTTCTTTAATTAAATAACTATCTTATTTGACATTTCCCTCATTTTAAATAAAATTATTTATTTAAAATAATCCCACTTTCTAATTTCCCTCTTTTTAGTAAATAATTTAAATTAATTATTTACTATCATGAGGCCCCACATTTTGAATTGAATTAATTTTTAATTCAAAATAGTCTCTTTCCCAAAAAATCATGTAATTTCTATTATTATTTGATTTTTCCAGCTTCCTCTTTTTCTATGCCAATCTTATCTCTTGTCACATGCATTGCCAACCCTTGATTTGATTTTCTAAAAATCAATCCTATCCACTTATTTAAAATTTGACCTAATGTTTCCCTAACCCTAATTATGGGTTGTCAAATTGAATCTTGTCCATTGATTCTAGGGAACTTGTCAACTTTTGATCTTGGCGATTCACTCAAAATTGCATTTTCTATAAAATGGTAATTTTGGTCTCATTTACTCATCTCATGCAATCTTGTTTTGTCATCTCATGTCATCTTGCAACCTTATGCTTTTGCAATCTTGTCACCTCACACTCTTGCATTCTTGTCACTTGTCATAGGCATATTTACATTTCATTTGGCATAATTTAGACATAGTTTAGATGCTTACTAGTTGCATTATAGTATAGTATTGCATGTAGTCATTTCAAATACTTCAACATTTGCTTAGGGCTTGTCATTGTCATTAGATTTCTCACATCAAATATGAGGGCAATATTCATATTTTCAACAAGTTGAGAAGGTTTAATGGAGATTAGCCATGGAGAATGAAGACCTTGGGTGAGATTGTTTCATTTGTTTTCATTTTACTCCTTTGCACTTCATTACTACTTTGGTTTTTTATGTTTTGCATTTTATTTTCTAACCCTAGGAAAATTCCCATAGTTATAGAGAAGTCTATACATCTGAGTTCGATATTACATTGAAATGACTGCAATATTTCTACTTGTAATTAGATTTTAAATAGCTTCTGAAAGTGTTCTTTTCAAGTGTGTTTCTATTCAATTTATGCAATTGTATGTATACTTCATGAAATTTCATAAATAACATGCAAAATCTATGAAAAATCTATTGCAAAAATCACATATACACATAGTTAGCAATTAATAAACTCAGGGGTAAATAAAAATTAAAAATTGGGGTTTAGTCATTACAAAACGTAAATTTATGTACATGAATTTATATTTATAATAGTTTTAGATTACAAAAAATGGAGAGGAATATAGTGCATCCTGACCACATCCCAAGTAGTGAGCTCCATCTTTTGGTGCTAGGTTCATTTATCCCTTTCATTTTTATTTTTAGATATATTTTGTTTTTGACTAAAAATTAGGGTAAGGGCCCTAATCCCAAACAAAATATCAACAAAATAATAAGCCACCCGACCACTAGTTCAAACCAAAACAAGGCCAACAAGCCAACTAGAGAACAACACCAAGCTAAAAGAAAACAATAATACCCTATAATCTAAATGACACATAGACCTCCAAAAGACGGGCATGTAGGCCCCAAAACCAAAAAGAAATAGTAGAAAACCAAACTAATGTACTCCATTTTTTTATAAATAGTGTTTTATAACCCAATTTTCTTCCTTTTTCACCTAATGTAAATAAAGAAATGTTTATTTACTAGATAAGATTTTATTTAATTTTCAACTATTATAGCACTAAATAAAATTTATTAAATTAAAAAAACTATATTATATCTCTTTCAAATCTTGTCTAGATAGTATAGAGTGAGATTAGTTGTAAACCTTAAATGTATTTAGGCAAACAAAATAAGTTTTTTTTAATTGAATTTTTTGAAACTAACTTTACTCACTATAATCCTTTTCACCATGTTTTACTATGTTGTGACACTCATTTCTATGAACTTTACAACCTAGTCTCACTTTTCTAATCATTTTGTTCATAAAAGTGTTTGAAATTTAAATATATTTTATTCTATACTACTTACTAAATTCCTATTCAAATGACTTAATTTAATTAAATTCTCATGTATCAATGATTAAAGACCTTCCTCAATTAAACACTTCTCATACAACCACATATAATTAAATTAATGTAGGCTTTGACCATGAAGCTACCCTTCACATTACTGTTAGGATTTTCATCCAAGATCATAACAACAAAAACCTCGTGCTTCCACAAAAAAAAGTTTGTGATATATTCTGTTAATTATGTACTCTATTTTTTATAATTAGTGTTTTATAACCAAGTTTTCTTCCGTTTTTGGCCTAGTTTAAATAAAAAAATTTATATATAGATAAGATTTTATTTAGTTTTCAACTATCATAGCACTAAATAAAATTTGTTAAATTAAAAATAAAAATATATTGTCTTTTTCAAATCTTGTTTAGATAGTGTAGAGTGAGATTTGTTGTAAACCTTAAATGTATTTAGGCAAATAAAATAAAAAATTTTG
Source organism: Sequoia sempervirens (assembly GCA_007258455.2). Lineage (NCBI taxonomy): Eukaryota > Viridiplantae > Streptophyta > Pinopsida > Cupressales > Cupressaceae > Sequoia > Sequoia sempervirens. The sequence continues at coordinate 102,224,517 of VDFB02075321.1, read as the reverse complement.
AATTAATTTTTTTAAAACTAAATTTATTCACTATAGGATCATTTTCACCATTTTCTATTGTGTTTTGACATTGATTTCTATGAACTTCACAAGCTAGTCTTGCTTTTCTAACCATTTTGTTCATAAAAGTACATTTCAAATTTAAATATATATTTTTCTATACTACTTACTACTCCTTTTCAAATGAATCTTAATTTAGTTAGCTTTTCATATGACTCAATGATTAAAGATCTTCCTGAATTAAACACTTCTCCTATAACCACATACAATAAAATTAACATAGTCTTTGACCATGAAGCTACCCTTTATACTACTATTAGGATTTTCATCTAAGATTGTAATAGCAAAAACCTTGTTCTTCCACAAAAACACTTGCACACAATGAGCCCAATTCACATTATCAGAGAGATTGATAAAAGAATTGATTAAAATATATAATATGACCATGCATATATATAGGAAAGGAAGAGGAAATCCACCTATCATGTGGATTGACAAGTGTCCCATGATGTGACACAAATAAGTAGACAAGTGTTCTATAGGTGTCAACCTTTGGATCACCTGGAATGTTCCCAACATCCTATTTGACCAAGTCATTAACCTTTGATGCAGAGCATCTACAAAAACCAACAAACCAACAAGGGTAATTCTGACCCTATTCACAGCTTGAGAAGATCAGTTAGCAAATCACTATTCATTTCAACAAAAACCATCAATTTCACTTGCCTTCCACAAGCCTACCAAACATCAATTCACCAAATCAGGTACCAACTCACCTACCAAACCATTGAACATCCTCATATTGACTGAAATCAAGCAAAATCCTGATTTGGAACACTGAACCAATCAATTCTTTCATTATTCACTATATTACCATTCATTGTAACTTGTTTCAATCAAGGAAAAAAGACAACCACTCATACATTCTTTCTTCAAAACTGTTACCAGACCTTATAATACCCTTTAACAATCATACTTTTTCAGAAACAAACTAGTAACTCATCTTCATAACACTAGACCACCAGATTCCTTAACTTTTGCAGTCAAACACCATTTTGCACATAGGGTTCATATTGCTCAAACACATCAAATCATCAAGTTTGATTTCTAAACTTTATCCAAGTATTTAGACATCTTTGACAACTTTAAATAGGCAGTTGCAAAACAAAATCCATCACTCAAATCACTATTTTATCAAATTCACTCTTTTTAGTAGTCAAAACCCCTTACTTCTAGTAGGTCACCAAACCCTTAAAACGGGTGATTTATCTTCAATAATTTTGTATCTTCCCAAACCCAATGCACATTTAGGAAATCATTTTGATCTAATTTCACATATCAAACACATTGAACATGGTTGTTTTGAAAAGTTTCTAGAAACAATTGACTATCCGCTAGAAAGGTTCCTCAATTAGGCCAAAAATGCAAAGCAACTACCAATGAATCAGCTTGAAATCATCTAACAACCCTGGGATGCATTGAATTACATTTCAAAACTTCCATTTCACTAATTTTTAGATATTGAAAAACTCAATAAAGCATCATATTGTAAAACCCTCATGCAAGCATCATTTAGAGTCAAACAACCAAGGGTTTATTGAAAATAACCTTTACAAACCTCATGCCACCTTGAAAATGATTCAAACGTATTTTATTAGGTCTAATACAACTATCAAAACTATCTTCCAACCTGTTTGCATTCTTTTATGCCATTTTCCACCTTGGAGCCACACTTTTCATGAAGGAAACTCTGTATTTTCGGTAGGGACAATAGTCAAACTTTGTATTCACCTACACCTGTCAACGTGTACACATACATTAAACACACCCTAATTACACCCAAAATGTCCCATCCCATTGATCTACCAATCATACTTCGGTGGGATGGTAGTTTGATCTCTTAATTGACTCTTAAAACCTTATTAAGGGTTTCTAGGCAGATTACTATAAACTGCTCTTTAAATCCTCTAAAACTAATGAATCCTCTTCAGATCACCTAAAAATGAATGCTAACACACTCCTCTCAAGAAAAAAACCTAATATGTATCCTATTTCTTATTGTAAAGTCAGAACAAGGACTGAAACAAGAGGAAAATAATGCTATTTGACATAATAGAGTGTTTTTTTATTACCAAAATTTGATTCAAAGATACAAAAATCTAAGTTTTCTCGCCCCTTGCAAGATTTTAAAGATGTTTCCCAACCATTAACTACCTTTTCAACTTCCTTTACTAATCTATCCCTTCATTTTTCTCACAAAGACTCTTTATCTCCCTGATTTTTTGCTCTTATTGCATTTTTACATAATTGGCAACTTTTGTCATAAAAGACAACTTTTTGCAATATCATTTCTTTAATCACCTAAAGACCTATCAATGACTCAATTTCATTAGAAATGACTCTTACATGACCCTTTAACAATTTTTTCCATTTGAAAATTCAAATTTTATAATTTTTCCTTTTGAAGGCATTCAGAGAACAAGGTGCTCCTGCACCATACAACCAGCCTACAAAAACTTTCCAAGTCCCTTGGAAACTTGGTGCACTGTACTTCATTTTTCTTCTCAACATGCCTTGAACTAATTTCTCTCTCTTTCCCTCGAATATTTATTTTTAATTTATCTGGTTCCACCATTTTCCTTTAGCTTTGTCTTCAATTCTAGAACTTTTCTTGTCTTCACTTGTCTTTTTCCATCTCTCTCTCTCTCTCTCTTCCCATCAGGTTCAAAATAATTCTTCTCATTCAAAAGGACAAAATACTTTCCTTTCTCAACACTCATCTTTCCACTAACTCTTTCTTTACCAAAGGACACATGATTGTCCTTCCACATTGCTTCTCTCAACAATCGTTCCTCTTTTCCACAATTCATCCTTGACCTTCTCTGACCAATCATCTTTTCAACTAGCTCTGATACCAATTGATGCAGAGAATCTACCAAAACCAACAAACCAATGAGGGTACTTCTGACCCTATTCACAACTTGAGAAGATCAGTTAGCAAATCACTATTCATTTCAACAAAAACCATCAATTTCACTTGCCTTCCACAAGCCTACCAAACATCAATTCACCAAATCAGGTACCAACTCACCTACCAAACCATTTAACATCCTCATATTGATTGAAATCAAGTAAAATCCTGATTTGAAACACTGAACCAATCAATTCTTTCATTATTCATTGTATTACCATTCATTGTAACATGTTTCAATCAAGGAAAAAAGACAACCACTCATCCATTTTTTCTTCAAACCTATTACCAAACCTTATAATACCCTTTAACAATCATACTTTGTCAGAAACAAAATAGTAACTCATCTTCATAACACTACACCACTAGATTCTTTAACTTTTGTAGTCAAACACCATTTTGTACACAGGGTTCATATTGCTTAAACACATCAAATCATCAAGTTTGATTTCTAAAATTTATACAATTATTTAGGAATCTTTGAAAACTTTAATTAGGAAGTTTCAAAACAAAATTCATCACTTAAATCACTATTTTATCAAATTCTCTCTTTCTAGCAGTCAAAACCCCTTATAGTAGGTCACCAAACCCCTAAAACAGGTGATTTCTATTCAATCATTTTTTATCTTCCAAAACCCAATGCACATTTAGGAACCCATTTTGATCTACTTTAACATATCAAAAGACTGAACTTGTTTTTTTTGAAAATTTTCTAGAAACAATTGACTGTCCGCTAGAAAGGTGCCTCAATTAGGCCAAAAATGCAAAGCAACTACCAATGAATCAACTTGAAATTATCTAAAAACCATGGGAATCATTGAATTATGTTTCAAAACTTCCATTTCACTAACTTTTAGAGATTGAAAAGCTCAATAAAGCATCATATTTTAATTTAACCATCATTCAAGCATCATTTAGAGTCAAACAACCAAGGGTTTATTGAAAATACCCTTTACAAACCTCATGCCACCTTGAAAATGCTTTGAAAATATTTGATTAGGTCTGCTCCAACTATCCAAACTCTCTTCTAACCTGTTTGCATGCTTTTACATAATTTCCCACCTTGGGGCCACACTTTTCATGAAGGAAACTCTGTATTTTCTGTAGGGACAACAATAAAACTTTGTATTCACCCACACCTATAAACACACATACATTAAAGACACTAGGTAATTACACCCAAAATTTCCCATCCCACCGATCTACCAAGTCTACTTTAGTGGGATGGTAGTTTGATCTCTTAATTGACTCTCAAACCCTTGTTAAGGGTTTTCGAGCAGATTACTGTAAACTGCTTTTTAAATCCTCTAGAAGTGATGAATCCTCTTTAGATCACCTACAATGAATGCTAACACACTCCTCTCAAGAAAAATACCTAATATGTAGCTTATTGCTTACTATAAAGTTCGAACAAGGATTGAAACAAGAGGAAAATAACATTGTTTGATAGAACAAAGTGTTTTCTTATTACCAAAATTTTATTCAAAGATACAAAAATATAAGTTTGCTTGCCCCTTACAAGCTTTTAAAGATTTTTCCCAACCGTTAAATTCCTTTTCAACTTCGTTTACCGACTTATCCCTTCATTTTTTGCACAAAGACTCTTCATCTCCCTGAGTTTTTGCTCTTTTTGCATTTTTACATAATTGGCAACTTTTGTCATAAAAGACAAATTTCTGCAATATCATTTCTTTAATCACCTAAAGACCTATTAATGACTCTATTACATTGGAAATGACTCTTACATGACCCTTTTACATTTGTTTCCATTTGAAAATTCAAATTTTATAATTTTTCCTTTTGAAGGCATTTAGAGAACAAGGTGCTCTTGCACAAACCTTGGTGACAAGTGTTCAATGACTAAAAAAGTGACCTTTGAGGTGAGATGGAAATGGAGAAGTTGATAATCCAAACTCACAGATCCCAATGAACACCTACAAGAAAATAACATGTCACCAAAGGAGATCAAGAGACACAAGAATGGTGCTCTACAAACATGAAGCAAAAAATGCCTTACCCGAGAAGTGAATAATTACACAAAGATCAATCCTTAAGAAAGGAGATCAAAACCTTGAAGGTGAGAACCCTATGAAGAGAATTAAATTAGCATGTGACAAGTGTCAAGATCATAATGAACGAGATGACATGACTAATTTAATAATGCAAAAATAAATATTCCTAGGTTTAGCTTAAGTGAAATAAAGTAGAGGTGAATTAATTAATTAATCAATATGATTAAATTAATCAAGTAAACAACCTATTACTCTAACACCCCCCCTTAATATGAACTTAGGGAGAAGCTAAGAATCTAAGGATAAAATTCCATGAAAGAAAAGATGGGTCCCGACAACTAGGCTAGATGAGGAACCCATGTACAACTGTAAATGATCTCTCACAAAAAGAGAAAAGGAGGAAACATCATAGGAAAAAATCCTCTCCAAAAGAGAGAAATGCATGTGAAGGACTAAGAAGCCTCCAATCAAGAAGAAATTGTCCCAAAAGATAGGAACAAAGGATGAACATGAAAAACACCACTGAAGCATGAAGAAGCTACAAACACTATCGTAAAATGACTATTGAAATGTTGAAAGAAGAACCTCCACTGAAACATATGATGATCAGGATCAAGAAGATAAGAATATGTATGATTTCCCCCAACAACACTACTCGAATTCGATGGAAAACCAAGGGAAACATCAAGAACTCAAAGATACATATGGCACAAGTACCAATAGTTTTAAGAACTGATCAAGTGAAAATGGAAGGTTGCTGCCAGAAATAGGAATGCAAGAGTGTGCATATGGTATGTGCTCCATCTCACCGAAATGCATGGGTAACCAGCTGCTGCATCCGCTTAGTACATAGGAACAAATACTATATACATGGCTCACTCCAATGCGAAACCAAAGAAGCAATAACACCAATAGTAGAAACCCCCCCATAATGCTAACAAGGGAGAGGTTTGTTAGGTATGTATTGAAATTGAATTCCTGAATGTAGTGCATGATAAAGAACCAATAATATCTTAATGTGCAAACATGAAAGTACAAGCAGATATAAAGGATGTGAAAACAAAAGTCGCATACACATGAGAAAGGTATGAAGACAAAATAAAGGAAAACATCAACCCCCATGGTACTTTATATCATAGTGTGAGTACAACAAGGCACAAAGTGATGTGCAAGAATCCCAATACTACACATACAAAGTTGAGGCACTTTATTTCAGCGTGTTTATATATGTTAAATACATTCAATGTGAGCCCATAAGGTCCAAAAAGGACTATAGCTGAGATGAAGGATTTTTGAAAAAACAAAAAATCAAATCTAGAAACCACCTACAACACTATGAAGAGCTCAGAACAATCTTTCCAATGATATCTCGTTTGCCCATTTTTGACATTGTATGCAAAAGTTATGCTGAAAAATACTGAAGGAAACTCTAGAAAAGAAGACCTAAATTTGACTAGAAATAATAGGTACCTAAGAAAAAATCTGCAAAAAATACCTATACCACTAGAAAGTACTATGAGTCCTCTTTCCAATGATATCTCATTTTCTTGATTTCGATACTGTGGACAAAAGTGATGGCCTCTAGAAGAAAACAACTTTCAAAGGTCAAAAAACATAGTCTGATGCATTAAATTTGATGTCCAAATGGCCATCGTAGCATAAATACGGGGTTAAAATTGATGGCCAAATGGTTGTCGCTATATTTGTGCAATTTGGCTTATTTCTTTTTTAAAAAAAAATGTTTAAAAAAAAAAACAATAAAAAAATTTACAATGATTTTTTTAATAAAAAAAAAAATTAAAAAATATTTTTGGTAGGGGGGCCATGGTCCCACCCCCACCACTCCCCATAAGGGGCCGTGGGCCCATAGGTTGTGGAATCCTATAGACCGCAGTACTGCATTCCATAGATACTATGGTACCTGCAAGGCCGCAGTCCTACGGTACCTACAATGTCGCAGGTACTATGTACCTAATTATTATTAATTTAAAAAAAAAAATGCCTTTTTTCTTATAATTGTGTTTTAAATTTTTTGAAAAAATAAAAATTTAGAAAAATAAAAAATTACCAGGCCTACAAAAAAAAAACTCAATTCCCGTGTAGATGGACGTTCGGGGCTGTACGAGTAATTTTTTTTTGCCTTAGAAGTCAACTACTTCGATTTCAATGATTTTATAGTCAATCTTAGGGTTTTTGGCCATTCTAGACGCAATGGTGAGGTTCATTTGGGCTCAAAACACCTCCAAAAATTAGACACCTTGATTTGAAAAAAAATCTATTTCTTCAAACCCTCACAAACCTGACAAACGGAAGCCAATTGTGACAAAAAAAGGTCAATGTTGACTATTCTGGCAGCTCTAGATTCAATGGAGAGGTCTAATTTGACCCTGGATGGATTGGAAAACTGCTTCAAGGCAAGATCTCTCAAAAAAGGAACAAGAAGATTGCAGATCTAGAGCTCTGATACCATGTAGAAGTTGATAATCCAACCTCACAAATCCCAATGAACACCTACAAGCAAATAGCCTATCACCAAAGGAGATCAAGAGACACAAGAATTGTGCTCTGCAGACATGAAGCAAAAAATTCATTACCTGAGAAGTGAATAATTGCAAAGATATAAATCCTTAAGAAAGGAGATCAAAACCCTAATGGTGAGAACCCTAGGAAGAGGATTAAATTAGCATGTGACAAGTGTCAAGATCATAATGAACGAGACGACATGACTAATTTAATAATACAAAAATAAAGATTTTGAAGTTTAGCTAAAGTGAAATAAAGTAAAGGTGACTGAATTAATTAATCAATATGATTAAATTAATCAAGTAAACAACCTATTACTCTAACAAGAAAGTCTTCCAACCTCAAAAGGTATGCACATGAGGTTTACCAAACAATTAGGTATCCTCTAGAGGCCTAAAAGGTTGAACATTCAGTTAGACAAGATGGTGTCTAACCTCATCAACCTAAGTACACTTAAGCTATAGTGAATAGATAAATTATTTACTCTAACAACTACCATACATATCAAGATACATAAATTGATAAATGTCTCATAGGTTTCAAATTATATATCAATGATGATGAGAGTTTTCATGATATTGACTCTATTCTAGTTTCCATGCAATTCATGTTAATTGATCATTGAAGGGGCCTTACTTTCTTACATAGCCTAGTCTTGATTGTTAATATTGATGTTTACACATCAATGGCTACTATTGAGTAGCCTCAGGACTCTCACATTACTCTAAGCATCCACATGACTATTCTTACACATGTAGATACTTCATTAATTCAAATTGATAACATAAATGCTAGTCCTTATATGATTTAGTGTAACATAATCTATTCATATGGACTTTTCCTATACCTTATCCTTTTCCATTTAGTCTCTCATGTATCCTACTTAGTACATCATAGCCTTTTCATTAACGATATTTTCTTTTATAACCCTTTTAAAAAATTACTACCACTATTAAATCTACTATACCATTGCACACTATATATCTCTAAGTAATAAATTCACTAATAAAAAATATAGGTAACTTGTAATAGTAGTTTTCTTCCTTATCTTGCACCTAACATCTTACCACACCCTAGGAACATCTCTTCCCACTGGCTTTGAGGCTTGATTCTTTAAAATTTAAAATGGAAAAGGAGGTCTACAAATTCATATATTTGCATTTACTACATTGTTTAGTGATTTCATTTATCAAAAAAGTTGATAGAAAAGTTATTTTTATAATTATTGAAGGACACCACATTCAACTAGTTTTTCACTCTAGCTTACCATTCTATTTTTTCCTTTGACCAAATTGTAATAAATTTCTTCAACATTTCGAAGTGAGCATTGGTCCCAAAGTTGTATTTACTTAGTGTACTACAAACAAGGTTCCAATGAAAAGGTAAGGGTAAAATTTTAGAATTGTGTTGCACTTTATGCTAACCAAAAAGAGTCAAGAAAAATAGTTTTTACCTAAAATACATGGAACACAAAGTTTTAGCAAAAAAATATTTTCCTAGAAACTATTAAAGTAATATAATTTAATATTAACTTACAAACTAGCTTCTACTTACATGGAAAGGAGTTTCGGTTGAAAATATTTTAGCCAAAATTGTCTGTGTGTAACGCCCCGCCGTGCGAACCCCAAAGGACAACTACATAATAATTACGGCACAAATTTTTTTTTTTTTAAATAACATAACATACATGTAATACACATTAAGTCAAGACATGAATTTCATTTAAGCAGATTCACTAACACATACATCCCTTGGGGTACACGAAGAGTCATTACGCGACTTAGATCCACACAACATCAATAAAGAATAAAAGCCAAAGATATAATCCATAACAAGATAAACATTAACAATATATCACATACATGATAATCATTGATAAGAAACCATTTGAGTAAGTACAACATATAAATAATTAACTCAACACAATGAATAACAACTGCCATGGCCAATATCCACACAAGGTTTAACGTTACATTACAATACAATGTTCTAGAGATACAATGATACAAGAGTGTTTCCAATCATGAACGGAAACCATACAACAAGGACCATGATACAAATGAATAGATGAATACACAATATCATAACTGGCTCCAAGACAGATACAACTCTGAAGTCACCACAACAGCACCAATCCGCACCTCTCGATCCTCGACTGAGGACCCAATGGGGTGCTTAGCACGTTCCACCCAACCATGTGAGTCTGAAGACCCACCCCCCATGCTAAGGAGCTGACAAGAAAAAGGCCTTAACCAAGAACATCCAAACACAGAACCACAAGACTCAACATCATAAAACTCAAGGATCACAATGACATAATCAACAATATCCAAGAGTCAACATAATAACTTTAAAATTATAAAATTTCATCACATAAATCCAAGCAATGACCAGTAACCAAGGATGATTGTGAAACACTTCCAAATCAAATTGAAATAATAAACATAATACAATTCCAAATTGCAACAATACAATAACATCATATCACAGTATCATAAAAATACAAGATCGTAAATCAAATATAAATGAGATCATACAAGAACACAAAGTACACTAAAGATGTATCTAGGAAATAATCACAACTCAATATAAATCCATCTACCAACAATCTAAACCAACTCCCACAACCTACTTCCAGAGGAACACAATAAATTAAAACACATGGGCAACTAGGGGAGAGTGTCATCGCATAGCCTACATGGGTTATCCTGGCCCTTCCTCCAAACTGAGGCACCGGCCCCCATCTATGCATATCCTGGCCCTTCCTCCTACTTGAGGCACCGACACCATAGGGTAGCTCATGTGGAGCCGATAACCTCTCATGAGGACGAGGTTACGACCTTGCCAACCACGGCCTTCTCAGCCTTCCATTAGTCTGCGGAAGCACTAATGATGACGAGGCATCCATTTAAAAAAAAAAAACTTATAATGATATTGCTACCCAACCCTCCTAAGTTAATTATTAGGTTTTCACTTGATTACCAACTCACTCTTGGGTTATCTTGTGCCCTTCCCCTTACACGGGGCACCGGCCCCCACAAGGAGCCACTCTCCCTAGAGACCCAACAACATAAAAACCAACAAACCAAGGGTTGTACCATCATAATAAGAACATTAGACCACAATAGAGAAACATGTGAGGCATTACCCATCTCGCTATAAAAACATAATCAAAGTCTCAACAATTCCCGTACAACCCTTTTCAAAATCATGAAACCAAAACACTTGCCACATCAAGGGCACATAAAGACGGAGAACATCAAAAGTCAATCATCTCAAGCCTCTGGAAGCCAAAAGAATGAAAATCCACAAACAAGGGTAAAATGAAACAACACAAGTTTTTCCCCAATAATTCCAACACAAGGATAAAAATTCCCTCAAATATGAGATTAACTCTGAAAAGCCACACAAAGAAAGTTTCATCAAAATCCATCTACAAATCAATCAACTCTAAAACACAAATATGATCCATATATCCACAATGGTGTCATCTCAAAAGGAACCATAGAAGAAAATTAACCTTTAATTCAACAAAAATCACTTAATAAAACCAAAAACCACCAACTAGGTATTCCATGGGAGACCTCAATTTTCTCCTCACAAGAACCCCCTTATAGTGGTACGCAAATCACCTTCATAAAATTAGCAACATAGCAATGACAACAATTATCTATTCGCATTTCCAAATGAAAGAAACCAACCTACTTAATGACCAAAACAATTACGATCTCAAGATTCTAAATATGTATCCATATAAGGAAAACATTTATTAGAGACTCGGGTAGTCATAAAGTTATCCCCTCTAAACATTAACCCCTTGATGTAATCACAAGATTAAATAACTAACAAAATGCAACTTATGTCCCAACCACAATTACTTTTTCAAGACTACTATTTTAATATAACAACTATCAAGTGTAGACTCCTTAATAAGGTATTGGACTAATATAATACAAACATTCACGGGTAAATTTAACCACTAATAATAAAAGAAACATTCTATTTATCTTATCCAAAATAAACTCATTTAATTGAAAAGAGCCTAAAGCTATCCAAATGTATATTTATACATGAAAATTTCTCCTTTAATTTAAGCATTATTTCAATGTTCTTCTCACTTATTTTAACATATCCACTTAATTTAATTAAGAGAGTATTTACAACAAATAACTATATTTAAAATAACTATATCATTTATAAGATAACCATCTCTATCGATTGTTTACTACGAATCCTAATTATAACTTTAAAATGTAATACTTAGATGACAATTCTATAAATTACAACTTTATTATAATACTAAAGTGACGATCTAATGAATTATTTCACATAGTAGTTTTGATAAATAATTATCATTCACAGACTCATTAGTTAACAAAAGGGTAATTAAAACCATTTAACATTTAATCAGTATTATTTAAATTAATTAACCTATGAACCTGGTATTTATCTTCACTTAAAAATAACTTTACCAATTAACCTTCAAGTAAAAGAAACTATGTAAATGTAGAATCACTTATCTCCTTTAATGAATCCCTAAATCTTAATTAACCATATAAATCAATTTACTTTAACTAAATACACAGTTCATTTATCTACAACAAAATTAAATAAATAATGTTTATTCCATTAAAATCCTTTATGAAATAATATTTTATTAAATAACCTATCGAAATAACCATTTTTCACTTTAACTATTTACCCAATTCATTTTTCTAAGGCCAATTAAATACTTTATTTACTAATCAACTATCTAATTAAAATTCTTTATAACATTTTCCCAATCTCCAATTTCGAGCCACACCTATTATCTTAGCTGGGTGGATAATAATAGATTATTATGCAAACAATGATATATATCAAGACGTCAAGATATGATGAAAAGATATCCAAAGGTTAACCATTCTCTAATCTATGTTTATGTTTATATTCTTGATGCTGTCACTAAACTAAGTTAATATAGCCGCAATAGAGACAGGTTGATAAAACAATCAGAGAGACCATTTAAACCTTTAAACTTCCTATTACATTCAGGTCCGACACTGTGACAGGTTCCAAAAACAATCAGAGGGTCTATTTAAATCCATAAACTTCCTATGATGCTCAAGTACGCGGCTGAGACAGTTGGAGAAATGAAAACAGAGAAATTATTAAATTTTACTACCCCTATGCAAGTCTAAGAGTTGTAGCTGTGACGAGTTTCCAATGGTTTCAGGAAGACTATTTAAATTTATACACGATCCAAAGTCTAAACACTGCAGCTGTGATAGGTTGCCAAAGGTATCAGGGAGATTATATAAATTTAGATTACCAGACTATGTGAAGGAGCTCATCTAAACACTGCATCCAATAACATCAATTTCTCTCAGCTTCGACTGAACGGAGGTAATTGGAAAAGGCTTGAAACATTGTGCAGACCAAGAGAATTAAATAATCTGCTCATTGGTCCTCAATTTCTTCACTTGAACAATCTGCTCATGGACGGCATCAGAGAAGACACACGAACCAAGCTTCCTCCAAGTTGAGATGGTTACGGTTGCAAAAAAATGTGAGAAGACATTTTCCTTCAGTCTTGAGGACAACCTTTGGGATTTGATAATAAAATTAGAGAGTTTATTTAAATCTATACACCCTACTGTGTTCGAGTGCATTGTTGTGACAGGTTAACAATGAAACCAAAGAGATTATTAAAATGACTACACCTTTACAAGACGAAAAGTTGTAGCTGTGAAAGGTGATCAAAGATTTCTGAGAGACTGTTAAATTCTATACAATGTTTCAACTCTAGATGCCGTAACAAGGACAGGTTGCCAAGTATATTAGAAATTGAATACAAGAATTTGGAATTATCGCCATCTACTTGCATTATTATTTATTTTATTTTCAAGTGTTGCAACTGCGATAGATTGTCAGAAGAAACGAGCAGATTATTTAAATCTTTAAACTTCCTATCAGAGGAATTATTTAAATCTTTAAAGTTCCTATAAACTTCAAGTGTGTGGGAGAGAGAACCGAAAAGATGGATAAGGTTTAGGTAGGAAAGATGACAACTGATTTTAACCAAAACATAACATAATGCTTAAGGTATTCACACCTTCATATTTCTCCTTTCGCAATTCCATTCAAGCCTGAATCTATGCTTGGCTGCTCATGGGGTTCCAATCTTCTTTGTGCAAGCCTTTCCCATGTAGGATCCCCCCATAGGATCTTGAAAACTTTGTTTATAATTCATTTCATTGTGTCTTTTCCACTCCCATCGGAGAACCGTTCGACTTCCATCACTTATTATGATTTCTTTGATGGTATCTTTTACACTCCCACTAGGAGACCATTGCACTTCCATCAGTTACGATTGTATGCTAGCCACTACCCATGTTCAATATTTTATAATTAACACTCAAATAGATAAATATTTAATAATTTAATCCTTTCTAATATTTTCTCATTTTTAAATTTATTAATCGAATTTAATCATTAAATAATAATTACCTTTCCTCATCTAATCCGATCATTTTAAATAACTAACTCCCAAAGATAATTAAATTAACGTTTATTATTGAAACAAATTCTTTATTTAATTCCAGTTAAAATAAGTAACCTTATACTTAATTTTTTTTTATTAAACAATTCCAACCATATTATTAGTTTTATCTCATAACTTTCAAATTAGATTAAATAATAAAATCACCACATCATCATGACATTACCAACAACTTACTTGACATCAATGACGACCAAAATGGAGGGCACTACATCCTCCCCCCATAGACATCGACTTAATCCTGGAAGTTGAGCCCATGCACAAACATGGTAACACCATAAACTAACAGTAGTATTAATAATGAAAAACACATCAATGTGTTAAATCATCAATTAAATGTCACCAAGGAAGCAATGAAAACACATGAAAAAATAAAGAAATGATACCAAAACAAAAGTGGTGACAGGGTTGCAACCAGTCCAATTTGTCAAACACTAGGACAGATGACAAACTAGGTTGGGGAACTTTCTTGTCAGTTCCTATTTTCAACATCAAACCCATTGGGTGTATATAATGCTCGCCCTGTCTTGACAATGCAGGTGGAATCAAGACTTAATTCCTGCAATCCTGCATGCAAAAAAATGTTGTGCACAATACATATATATCACAAATACATCGTGAGAGGAAATCTCAGCATAGTAGGGCACTCGCGAGCGAGTGATACCACACTGTCCCTCCCACCAACCATACATAATAGTCAGAACAATTCTAGTAACTCGTAAAGAGTTTGCTTCTTATTAGTTAGGTAATATTCGCATAAGGATGCTAACCATAAACCTAATTCATCTACTATATCAAATTGAACTACTACTTGACATTATAAGTATCTATACCTACATATTACAATTGCATTACCTTCATCACTGCGTTTCTGAAGCCAACTTCCTGTAAATCAAAAGCTATCATAAAACATTGCACATTAGTACCAATAATTCAAGTTGCATTTTAACCTCAAGATACTATATTTTACTAAAAATCATAGAATAAAAACCTCACATCTTCGTTAAAACTCATAATTTTCACACAAAGAACTCCACTTTAACCATTATTCAACACCAAATCTCACATCAATTTCAATAAAAAGGGTAAAATTTTACACTTTCACAGATTCAAGAAAACATAATTCATCACTCAAGGATAAAAAAATCACAAATTCCACGCACACTTGACATATTCAAACACATGAAACACATTACCAAAAACACATCACACTAAAACAAGGGTCCATAGAGCATCCCCGACAGGAAGGATATTGGTGCATTGCGCACTACACCGTGGGTCCTATCCTTTCCCATCGGTTCCTACACCATCGACCTGACATCGATTAATAGAAGAAACTCAGGTTCACAACAATGACAAAAGAAAAGTGAATCTCAAGACTCATGGGTCTAAGCGCAAGGTTACATAGTGAGCACACATAGTGCCCAGTGTATGAACCTAGGCTCTGATACCAATGTTGTAACGCCCTGCCATGCGAACCCCAAAGGACAACTACATAATAATTACGGCACAATTTTTTTTTTTAAAATAACATAACATACATGTAATACACATTAAGTCAAGACATGAATTTCATTTAAGCAGATTCACTAACACATACATCCCTTGGGGTACACGAGGAGTCATTACGTGACTTAGATCCACACAATGTCAATAAAGAATAAAAGCCAAAGATATAATCCATAACAAGATAAACATTAACAATATATCACATACATGATAATCATTGATAAGAAACCATTTGAGTAAGTACAACATATAAATAATTAACTCAACACAATGAATAACAACTGCCATGGCCAATATCCACACAAGGTTTAACGTTACATTACAATACAATGTTATAGCTCGATACAATGATACAAGAGTGTTTCCAATCATGAACGAAAACCATACAACAAGGACCATGATACAAATGAATAGATGAATACACAATATCGTAACTGGCTCCAAGACAGATACAACTCTGAAGTCGCCGCAAAAACACCAATCCTCACCTCTCGATCCTCGACTGGGGACCCAATGGGGTGCTTAGCACGTTCCACCCAACCATGTGAGTCTGAAGACCCACCCCCCGTGCTAAGGAGCTGACAAGAAAAAGGCCTCAACCAAGAACATCCAAACACGGAACCACAAGACTCAACATCATAAAACTCAAGGATCACAATGACATATTCAACAATATCCAAGAGTCAACATAATAACTTTAAAATCATAAATTTCATCACATAAATCCAAGCAATGACCAGTAACCAAGGATGATTATGAAACACTTCTAAATCAAACTGAAATAATAAACATAATACAATTCCAAATTGCAATAATACAATAACATCATATCACAGAATCATAAAAATACAAGATCGTAAATCAAATATAAATGAGATCATACAAGACCACAAAGTACACTAAAGATGTATCAAGGCAATAATCACAACTCAATATAAATCCATCTATCAACAATCTAAACCAACTCCCACAACCTACTTCTAGAGGAACACAATAAAGTGAAACACATGGGCAACTAGGGGAGAGTGTCATCGCATAGCCTACATGGGTTATCCTGGTCCTTCCTCCAAACTGAGGTGCCGGCCCCCATCTGTGGATATCCTAGCCCTTCGTCCTACTTGAGGCGTCGGCACCATAGGGTAGCTCATGCGGAGCCGATAACCTCTCATGAGGACGAGGTTACGACCTTTCCAACCACGGCCTTCTCAGCCTTCCATTAGTTTGTGGAAGCACTAATGAAGACGAGGCATCCATTTAAAAAAAAAAAAAACTTATAATGATATTACTACCCAACCCTCCTAAGTTAATTATTAGGTTTTCACTTGATTACCAACTCACTCATGGGTTATCCTGTGCCCCTCCCCTTACACGGGGCACCGGCCCCTACAAGGAGCCACTCTCCCTGGAGACCCAACAACATTAAAACCAAGAAACCAAGGGTTGTACCATCATAATAAGAATATTAGACCACAATAGAGAAACATGTGAGGCATTACCCATCTCGCTATAAATACATAATCAAAGTCTCAACAATTCACATACAACCCTTTTCAAAATCATGAAACCAAAACACTTGCCACATCAAGGGCACATAAAGACGGAGAACATCAAAATTCAATCATCTCAAGCCTTTGGAAGCCAAAAGAATGAAAATCCACAAACAAGGGTAAAATGAAACAACACAAGTTTTTCCCCAATAATTCCAACACAAGGATAAAAATTCCCTCAAATATGAGATTAACTCTGAAAAGCCACACAAAGAAAGTTTCATCAAAATCCATCTACAAATCAATCAACTCTAAAACACAAATACGATGCATATATCCACAATGGTGTCATCTCAAAAGGAACCATAGAAGAAAATTAACCTTTAATTCAACAAAAATCACTTAATAAAACCAAAAACCACCAACTAGGTATTCCACAGGAGACCTCAATTTTCTCCTCACAAGAACCCCCTTATAGTGGTACGCAAATCACCTTCATAAAATTAGCAACATAGCAATGACAACAATTATCTATTCGCATTTCCAAATAAAAGAAACCAACCTACTTAATGACCAAAACAATTACCGTCTCAAGATTCTAAATAAGTATCCATATAAGGACAACATTTATTAGAGAGTCGGGTCGTCATAAAGTTATCCCCTCTAAACATTAACCCCTTGATGTAATCACAAGATTAAATAACTAACAAAATGCAACTTATGTCCCAACCACAATTACTTTTTCAAGACTACTATTTTAATATAACAACTATCAAGTGTAGACTCCTTAATAAAGTATTGGACTAATATAATACAAACATTCACGGGTAAATTTAACCACTAATAATAACAGAAACATTCTATTTATCTTATCCAAAATAAACTCATTTAATTGAAAAGAGCCTAAAGATATCCAAATGTATATTTATACATGAAAATTTCTCCTTTAATTTAAGCATTATTTCAATGTTCTTCTCACTTATTTTAACATATCCACTTAATTTAATTAAGAGAGTATTTACAACAAATAACTATATTTAAAATAACTATATCATTTATAAGATAACCATCTCTATCGATTGTTTACTACGAATCCTAATTATAACTTTAAAATGTAATACTCAGATGACAATTCTATAAATTACAACTTTATTATAATACTAAAGTGACGATACTAATGAATTATTTCACATAGTAGTTTTGATAAATAATTATCATTCACAGACTCATTAGTTAACAAAAGGGTAATTAAAACCATTTAACATTTAATCAGTATTATTTAAATTAATTAACCTATGAACCTGGTATTTATCTTCACTTAAAAATAACTTTATCATTTAACCTTCAAGTAAAAGAAACTATGTAAATGTAGAATCACTTATCTCCTTTAACGAATCCCTAAATCTTAATTAACCATATAAATCAAGTTAATTTAACTAAATACACAGTTCATTTATCTACAACAAAATTAAATAAATAATGTTTATTTTGTTAAAATCCTTTATGAAATAATATTTTATTAAATAACCTATCAAAATAACCATTTTTCACTTTAATTATTTACCCAATTCATTTTTCTAAGGCGAATTAAATACTTTATTTACTAATCAACTATCTAATTAAAATTCTTTATAACATTTTCCCAATCTCCAATTTCGAGCCACACCTATTATCTTAGCTAGGTGGATAATAATAGATTATTATGCAAACAATGATATATATCAAGATGTCAAGATATGATGAAAAGATATCCAAAGGTTAACCATTCTCTAATCTATGTTTATGTTTATATTCTTGATGCTGTCACTAAACTAAGTGAATATAGCCACAACAGAGATAGGTTGATAAAACAATCAGAGAGACCATTTAAACCTTTAAACTTCCTATTATGTTCAGGTCCGATGCTATGACAGGTTCCAAAATGAATCAGAGGGTCTATTTAAATCCATAAACTTCCTATGATGCTCAAGTACGCGGCTGAGACAGTTGGAGAAATGAAAACAGAGAAATTATTAAATTTTACTACCCCTATGCAAGTCTAAGAGTTGCAGCTGTGACGGGTTTCCAATGGTTTCAGGAAGACTATTTAAATTTATACACGATCCAAATTCTAAACACTACAGCTGTGATAGGTTGCCAAAGGTATCAGGGAGATTATATAAATTTAGATTACCAGACTATGTGAAGGAGCTCATCTAAACACTGCATCCAATAACATAAATTTCTCTCAGCTTCGACTGAACGAAGGTGATTGGCAAAGGCTAGAAACATTGTGCAGACCAAGAGAATTAAATAAACTGCTCATTGTTCCTCAATTTCTTCACTTGAACAATCTGCTCATGGACGGCATCAGAGAAGACACACGAACCAAGCTTCCTCCAAGTTGAGATGGTTACGGTTGCAAAAAAATGTGAGAAGACATTTTACTTCAGTCTTGAGGACAACCTTTAGGATTTGATAATAAAATCAGAGAGTTTATTTAAATCTATACACCCTACCATGTTTGAGTGCGTTGCTGTGACAGGTTAACAATGAAACCAAAGAGATTATTAAATTGACTACACCTTTGCAAGATGA
Source organism: Sequoia sempervirens (assembly GCA_007258455.2). Lineage (NCBI taxonomy): Eukaryota > Viridiplantae > Streptophyta > Pinopsida > Cupressales > Cupressaceae > Sequoia > Sequoia sempervirens. Next base: position 102,204,897 of record VDFB02075321.1, on the reverse strand, counting down.
AAAGTTGTAGCTGTGAAAGGTGATCAAAGATTTCTGAGAGACTGTTAAATTCTATACAATGTTTCAACTCTAGATGTCGTAACAAGGACAGGTTGCCAAGTATATTAGAAAGTGAATACAAGAATTTGGAATTATCGCCATCTACTTGCATTATTATTTATTTTATTTTCAAGTGTTGCAACTGTGATAGATTGTCAGAAGAAACGAGCAGATTATTTAAATCTTTAAACTTCCTATCATAGGAATTATTTAAATCTTTAAAGTTCCTATAAACTTCAAGTGCGTGGGAGAGAGAACTGAAAAGAAGGAGAAGGTTTAGGCAGGAAAGATGATAACTGATTTTAACCAAAACATAGCATAAGGCTTAAGGTATTCACACCTTCATATTTCTCCTTGCGCAATTCCATTCAAGCCTGAATCTACGCTTGGCTGCTCATGGGGTTCCAATCTTCTTTGTGCAAGCCTTTCTCGTGCAGGATCCCCCCATAGGATCTCGAAAACTTTGTTTATAATTCATTTCATGGTGTCTTTTCCACTCCCATCAGAGAACCGTTCGACTTCCATCACTTATTATGATTTCTTTGATGGTATCTTTTACACTCCTACTAGGAGACCATTGCACTTCCATCAGTTACGATTGTATGCCAGCCACTACCCATGTTCAATATTTTATAATTGACTCTCAAATAGATAAATATTTAATAATTTAATCCTTTCTAATATTTTCTCATTTTTAAATTTATTAATCGAATTTAATCATTAAATAATAATTACCTTTCCTCATCTAATCCAATCATTTTAAATAACTAACTCCCAAAGATAATTAAATTAACGTTTATTATTGAAACAAATTCTTTATTTAATTCCAGTTAAAACAAGTAACCTTATACTTAATTTTTTTTAATTAAACAATTCCAACCATATTATTAGTTTTATCTCATAACCTTCAAATTAGATTAAATAATAAAATCACCACATCATCATGACATTACCAACAACTTACTTGACATCAATGACGACCGAAATGGAGGGCACTACACTATGGTGGGACATGTCAGAGACTAACCCTTCTTTTGGGATAAATTTAATAAAAAATTAACTTTAACTTCGTATTTCTCAAACAAAAGATATTTTCATGAAAATTTTAAAATACCTTTTTCTAGAGCTTGGAGTCTTTTTTTTTAATATTTATACTATTTTTAATAATTTTTTTAATTTAGTGTAAGTAGGTTATTATAATCAAATATGAGTTTGGCTAGAAAAAAATAAAAATTGTCAAATATATATATATATATATATTAAAAATATAGTGCACTAGAGGAAAAAAATCTCTAAGAGGGTTATACATTTTTAATTATAAAAATGTAGACAAAACTAAACATCCCATTAAAACTATCACATTTTCTGTAAATATGAATTTAAAAAATAAGTGTTCATCGAAAATTATTTTATTCCCCTCATGCACTAGTTTTTTAAGTTATCTAATTCAGAAAAAAAGTAAAGAAAAAATCAAATTACTATACTTTTTTGTGACATCCCATTAACCTATTTTTAAAAAAAATGGAAATATACTCTTAAATTTACAAAAACCTATATCTAGCTAATTTTTACAAAAGCTTTAAAAAATTATAAACGTAAATTATATTAAGATTTTTATATTTGTTAGTTTATATCATATTAAATTTTAAAACATACAAATCACATTTAGACAATTGAAGTTGAGAAACTACATTCGTATTGACAATTTCTTTTATAAAACTGTAATATGGTTTAAACATTCACCCATAATATATTTCTTTTTATACCAATCACTATTCTCACAAATTCTATATGTATTCCCCAGTTCATAAATATAAAGGGTTTTAATAGGAAACCTTGAACCTATAATTTGAAATAAAGGTTTTCTAGTAAAATATTCATCATTTCCTCATCTATGTATAACCCCATGTGATTACCAACCGATCATTAGATCATTTCAAGGACTTTCTTCCTTGATGGATCTTATTTATTTATTAGGTCCTTCTCCATAAGTAACTAATAAAACACTCTTCCTTGGTGGTGGATTTACTTGTCTAATCACAATATCACAACAATTTTACATGAATTTCTAATTGTTTAAACTCCATACATTAACATATCCTTTCTAAAAATTAGGTGCGAGTATTGGATATTCACCTCTTAGATATGAAAAAGTATCTTCCTAAGAATTATAACTCAAAATAATTCTTCCAATTCCATCATGTACTTAGATATGTTATTGAAAAAATATGCATTTAAAGAATTTAATTTAAGATTTAATCATGTCTAACACTATCTAGGTAGCAGAAATGGAATGCGGAGAAAGCGATGAAAAGTGTGAGTGGGCAAGTGAGCAAGAAGGCGAGTTCTAGAGGAAATTTGAATTCCTTTGTGTCTGGTGAGGAGGATGGTGAATCTACGGAGGTAGATGGAGTTTTAGCTGTGTTGAGGGTTTGTTTGGTCCCTGCGGGTGAGGATGGTTGGCTCCAGTTTTCTTTTCTTTATTTTTTGGTTGAGCCTATTGCTGAAGGAGGTGAATTTCTTGGTGCCTTCTATTCTTATCCTAGCTTTGGGCTGGAGCTGTATGGCCCTTTGTGTTTTTCTGGGCTGGGTTCCCTATTGGTGGACTCCTAGATTTGGTGTAGGAGTTTGGTTCCCCTGGTTTTGTCTTCTGCTAACAAGGGAGTATTTTTCATTGTGAGTGTTGTGATTGTTGTGGCTCTCATTGGGTGGAGAGGATTGAGGCTCTCTCCTTCTGTCTTTGTTGTTGAGGTCATGGGGAATGACTTGGAATGCTGCAAGCTTCTTTACGTGTGGTGCCCTCTTCTAGTTGAGTTGTGCTCCTCTGGGGCTCCTTTTTGGGGGATTTCTTATGTCATGGTTTTGGCCCTGGATTCCTTGGTGGATCTCTTTGGATGCCCTTGTGATGTGCAACCTACACTTTCTTCTTGTTGGGTTGGTATTGGGGCCTCTATGGAGACTTCTATTTTCTATTTGGACTATGGGTCCTTTGTTGGTGCATGGCTTGAACACTTACGGTGGGTTGGGATGCTTCTTATGTTCCTCATGTTTCCCCAGTTCTATCTTGTGCTCTTTTGGAGTAGATGAACCCTTTTGGATTTTTTCTTTCCAAACATATGGGGTTTATGTTGGAAGCCAGTTCTCTCTTGGCTGGGGTGTTTCTCAAGACTTTCTTCAAGACCCAGATATTTATGGAGATAGAGTTTGGTTTTGCGGCCTTGATGCTGAAGTAAAATGACTAGAAGGAGCTCTTGTTGATGGAGTTGTCCTTGGATGCTCTAGTTTTTCTGGTTTCCTCTTTTTGGAGGTAGGATGGGTGGATCTCTATGTTTATCTCTAAGTTCCATTGTGATGACCCCTCACTTTTGGCTTAGTGGTTTACTTTTGAGTTTTGTTGTTTGTGGTGGTTGGTTGCCTTCCAGGTTGTGACAAAGGGTGGTATGGCTGCTTGTTTTGCTGCTGCGTTGGCCTTCTTCATGGATCCTATGGAGGTGGAGTGGGAAGGTGATTATTTCTAGTGTCCTCAACTGATGGTCCCTTTGAGGAGGATGCTTCTCCTTGGGAGGTGGTGGTTGAGGGTGCTAGAGCTTTCTGGCAGTAGTGGTCTTCATGGTCATGACATCCTCTCCATTAGAGGGGAGCTCCCTCCTTTTGAGGTGGTTGTGGAGTTGGCCTCCTGGTTCATTCACTAGCTTTGTTTCCAGTGGTTTTTTGTGTTCTCTATCTCCCCTATTAAGGTGGGGTTTTTGGTGGTGAGGGTAGTTTTGATTGGGGTTTGATGGTGTCTTACACCATTAAGTAGGCTTTCTTTCTTGGCTTTGTGGTGCTTCCTATGAGCAGCTGGTTGGCTGATGCTTGGAAGATGCAGGCAGTATCTTTGGATTTCTTTTAGGTTTTCTGGTCCCAGATAAAACCAGGTTGTTGTAGGGTTTTAGGCCCTTGCTTGTTTGAATGATGCAACATGTGCAATCATGATAATATTTAAAGGTTGTTGTGGGGATGCTATTAGCTTATGATATATCTTTTTGGCAGCTTGCCTTTCTTTGTATTGGGTTCTGGGCCCCATCAAAACCCATTTTTTACCCCTAATCAAAACACTATCTAGGTAGTAGGCATGAATGATAAAGGTAATAAGTCCATAGCCCAGCCAAATAAAAATATCTAAATTTAAACCAATTAATCCACAAAACATAGTTCTACCAGCTTCATTGATTTTATTCCAAATAATCATCGAGACCTTCATTCCATTTCCACCCCTTGAGTTTGATATTGAATATATTCCTTCTCTACCACCATATTATTTTATGGTGGGTATGGTACATATTTAATCTACATTCCCTCAATTCAAAATTATCGTTGAGCTCATCATCTCCTTCTCTATTATTAATATTCTTGCAAACATATATGATAGTCTTCTATACATTCATGCTTAGTTAAACAAAAGAAATTTATTTGTAGTACCTTGGCTAACCAAGTAAGAATGGTGAATATAGTCATTGAGGAGTTTCTATACATTCACTAGCTACATGGAGATGTATATACTCCCTCTAAAATCTTTGTGTGCATTTATGGTGGCCTTTTCATTCTAACCATGGGTTCCATCATCATTTCTATCTAGGTGAAGCTAAAAAACATAAACATCCCTTTCAATGTCATCCTACTTTAGATTACTTTGTGTTTTACTAAGTCATTGTTAGCTCATTATAATGTGGTTCATTTCCTACCCTTTTCATCAATTTCTAATGTTTCATTAAAATGGTGTTGTACACTTTATTGCTCATAGTAATTTTTATCCACCATCCATTCATAACAACTTCTCACTATTTGTGTAGGCTTTTCATTTTCCTTGTGTTAGGGGATATTTATTTTTTCCTATACATATTATTAATATTTTTTAGGCTATCTATACTTGGTTATTATGATGACACATGCCATAATGTATCATTTTCATGTCTCACTCTATCCCACACATGGGTAGATGAGTCTTGCATACTATTTTGAATTTATATTCCACCTCTCATAACCCTCAATTTGTCTTCATTTGAGTAGGTGCAACCATGTGATTTGGAATTTAAAAAGTAAAACTCTCACCTATTTTTGGAAATTAGAGTTATAACACCTCTTGGATGTATACGCCCATATTTATGGTATATATTTTGTAAACTCTAAAATTAGTCCATCTAACCCTAATCATCATCATATCATTTCCTAATAATTCATTATATCCATTTTAAATAATAATGCAGATTGTGTGGGGGTTGCTTGATAAGTGTGATGCCTTTCATATCTTGCACACCTACAGAGAGGGGAATAATCTGACAAATCTTCTAGCAAACATGGGCTGCCAAAGATAGAAAGTGTTTATCACAGGGTAATTTCAAAGTTGATGCATTCCTAGTTATAGCAGAGTTAGTGGCAAAAGAAATGGTGCATAGGGGTATTTGAAATTATGATTATGTTAAAATGGCACCATTGGGCTATGTAAGTTCAATTTTCAATTGTTTTTGAAGTGGCATACAATAAGATTATGTGGTTAAGGCATAATAATGTTAGGGCCATGTTAAGATTTATATGACAATGGGAATTCATAATTAAGTTGGCGTAGTTTGAATTTCCTCATTTAAATGATGCACATTAGTGATTCAAATTTCATTCAAGGAAATGATGGAGGAAGGAAAAATTAGCACATTAAAAAAGGAGTTGATTTGCATAGGATTTTAGAAATCTACAAAGGAGTATTTTGTACAGTGGTTATCAAATGAGATTGTTAGAAGTTTCATTTCTATCAAGGTGGATTGGTACCATTTTTCCTTGCGGCACATGTGAGCAACGATTATCAAGATCAAAAGTATCTAACTAAGCAAGTGAAGGAAATATTCTTTAAATGATAACATTTGTTGGAATGTATGTAGGTGTAAGATGGTATGAAGCACTCCCTATAATGATGACGTCACATTAGTTTTGTGAAAAATAAAGGGCTTCAGGTGGGCAAGAATTGGTAGTGGCTTATGAAAACCAGGGACACAATGACATATATAGTCTTGTGTTAAACAAGCATGTGAAGGATAGTTTATATCATTCCCTAGGCTTGTTATCATTTTAAGGCACTTTGAAAATACTTGTAGAAGGGTTTCAAAACTACGGGTATGCATCAAAAAAATTTCTCAAAAGAAGGTCAAATCTGAGTTTATAGAGCCTATTATAGAGGGAAGATTGATTACCTGCCGTGAAATTATAGAATCTAGGTACCTATGTGTGATTGGGAGTTTCCATTCTCATATTCAATTGGTGACACTCAGCTCACCCAGGTGTTCAAAACTCACTATTACTAGTTTAAGAAAAGTGTGAAAAGGATTATTGGGGATGAAATTTTGTATCCACAGGTACGAAGGGTAATCTTTCCTTCATAGTTAGTTTCCACCTTTCTTTCAAATGCATTTGATTTGTCGCAATCATTTCCTCTACTCCAATTAATTGTCAAAAAAGTAGTCAAGGAAGTTTTCCTGCAAGATAATAAGATTCTTAAGGGGGTGCAAGCATATGATTTGTGGAAAGGGAAAGGTCAAATTGGAGGTATTTTTCCACATCATTTTCTGCTCAAAGGTAATGTATACGTCTCTATTTTTTAGGCCATCAAGAATACATTGGAAATGTAGGGTTCTAGATACCTGCAATAGGTGTTGGAAAGGAATATTGCTATGGTTGGTGAAGATTTGGAAGAAAGGATAAGGAGGAAATTCAATGCATTACTGGATCTACTTACCCATTTTCATAATGAACTAGTGGTAGTGGTTGCACCTATTCTAGAGTTACATGGCAATCAAGTTCTAGCGCCTCCACTTCCTCATGCCCCTCTGCCTCTAGGTGTTCATGTCCCGATGATTCAAGCTGCTTCTAAGGAGAATGCTCCTGATAATGTCAATTCTTCACTTCCTTTGTGCCAACCTCATGTTCCTAATGTCAAAATTTCTCTCGCTATGCAAACTATAAAGGGTGAATATCAAGAGCAGCAAGGAGAGAAAAAAATTTAGACTGATGTAATGGAAGAATAAGGTGGCTTTGTTAAGTTGCATATATTTTGATAAAGGGTAGTAGAGTGAATTTTTTATATGTTGTTCGTGGTTGTATAGGGTTTTCAGTTAGGGGAAGTATTTTAATATTAGGTAAGACAAAAATAGTGTATAAATAGGGGTGGTGAAATTTTGTCACATGCAATCTTTCATGCTAACATATATGGCTAGCAAGATCCATTGATTACTGAATTTTGTAAAACTTTACTATTTTATATTAATATATATATATATATAGGTTTAATTCCTTTCACTTAAAAAAAATAGTATTATTTAATCATCACATTCATTCCAAGCAAGGAAAAATCAACATTAAATTAGTAAATTAGGATTTGGTTTGATTTTTATTTTATGTCATTGAGTCTTTTGTATTTCTTATTTTCCAATTTTATTGCTTAGACTTTGGTGAAATTGATGTGAACACTAACCTTTTTTTTAGTGTTTATCTTGTAGGTCACAAAGCTTTTTGAGAGGTTGAGAATCAATATTTTTTTATTTTATTTTACATGTTAATTTATTTTCATTGTATACATTTTTCTTTTTTTTTGTAATAATACATAAATATCATGTTTTGGACACTTTGTTCTATGTGTGAGGGAGTGAGCACACATGAACATCCTAGCATGGCTATGGGATACTTCCTTGGCTCATGTAGGAGTGGAGTGGGTCTATGGAAGCTCTTTTCCTTGTGTTTTCCGCCATTCTTTGATATTTTTGCTTCCTTTTTTCTCGTTTATGTTGTGTTTTTTCTACATTTTTCATCTGCCTTTTATGGAGTCTTGAGTGTGAACGTCGCATGGCCTAAGCAAGGGGTCTAGGGGACCCCTATTTTTTGTCTTTTGTAATGATGAGAATAAGGTCCCACCTTTTTGGAAGATGGAACACACAAGGGGAATGAGACCCTTCCTATTTCACAACCATTACACTCAAGGAAATCCTAGAGATCTCAATCCAAGGATGAAGAGAAGAAAGAGATTTGTAATAGGGATATCCTAGGGAATGATTAATGACTAAAAGAGTTTTCACTACCAAGCTAGAGCTTGGAAAGACAAATGACATGCAAGATAAAATATGAAACCCAATGAGATGCACTACTTTACGAATGACTTAGGAATGAATGCAAAACAAAATAAAAAACTGAGAGATTGGGGGTGTGCACCTAGGAATTTGTAACAACTTGAATGAAGTCCTAAAATGCTGAAATTAATGCAAAATGGGACTCATATGCTAGACTGGGTGATTTAGTCCCAAATTAGGGTTTTTGGGTAGGAATAGAAATCTAAAAGAGATATGTATGTAACTCCTAAAATATGCAAATTTGACTATTTTGGGACTCATACACTAGAAGTGGCGTATCATTCCTATTTGGATTTTCTAGAAATTCAAAGTCTGAATCTACTCTCCAATCTCTACTCTACCTTCTTGACCTAGTTTCTGAATCTGAATTTGAACATTTTTCTTTGTAGGTTTTCTCCAATGATCTCCTAAACAAGGTGAAATCTTGGACAACTTTGTAACTTGACAACTTCTTCCAATCTTACTCTTCAATATGCCTTCCATCCTAGATTTTCAAGACACACACTAAAGAGAGGGGAGAGTGTTGTTTTGTTAGTAGAAAGGAGTTTTCCTTGGTCAAACCCCGTTTTGGTAATCAAACCTTGTAGAACAATAAGTTGTTGGATGTTCATGAGATAGGCACTATTGATGTAGGTGATAGCTGCTTTTAGGATGTATTGTGCATTCCAGAGTTGCACACAAATATTCTATCTATATACTAGATGACACATGGTGAAGTCCCTAATACTATGGAGTTTATAGTTGATTATGTGTTTATCATAGAAATTAATTCTGGTAAACTCATTGCTATTGGTAATGTTGATCATGAGTCTCGACTATATAAATTCTCTCACTTTGTTAAGGAGGATGACTATGTACCTCACACCCCCTTGGCCAATGTTGATAGTAATATTGGTCATCTATAGTTTGGGGTACTTCAGACTCATGTTGATACTATTCTTGTTTCTTTAGAGGTTGGGTTTCCAGCACAACAAGCTATCTTTGATCCCTCAGATCTTTTTTTGTTGGATGAGTACTTAGTAGGAATCTCTGATTCTTTTATAGAGATTCACCTTGCAGATTTGGAAGATTCACTTGAGGGTATTTCTCTCCTCTTTGATGATAGTTCTAGCATGCCAGTTGATTCATTCATATTATTTTTGGAGGTTGACTTGGTTGTGCCTTCTCTTGATCTGTCACATTTCTTGGTTGTGTTTGATGATGATCATGTGATGGATTTATTTTTTTCAAGACTTTATTCCCCTTCTTAGTTAGATATGGAGTGGTTCCTTATTCATCTAGTGGACTTGTTTCTTCCTAAGGGAAGAGGTTTTTCTTGCAGGCATTGGATCATCTTTTTCTTTCAGGCATACTTCATCGACATTGGAACTTCTTCATTATGGGGGGATATGATATCTCCTACTTTCCCTCCTATAGGGGGTCATTGATTATATATCTAATGTATGTAGTACTTGTGGGGTATGATTGAGTCCTCCATAGATGCATCATCTCTCTTTTTTTTCTTTTCTCTCTTTTGGAGAGGGGTTTTTTCCCACACAGTTTTTCTCCTTTTCTCTTCTTGTGAGAGATTTTTATGCATTGTAAATGGGTACCCAATATGGTTGTGTAGTAAGGACCCATATTGTATCTTCATTCATTCTCCCTAAGTTGCACTTAAGGGGGGGTGTTAGATTAAATTCATATTTACTTAAGTTTTATCTTAGGCACATAGTTTGCATTTAATAGGGTAATTAATTTTTTATTCTCATATTCCCGTATTGGGTGGTTTCACACCCATTTGGAATTTTTTCATGGCTTTATAAGCCTGTAACATTATGTACATTAATCATCTCATACTCAACATACATTTCTCTTCGGTGAAAGAGCATTGGCTTCTCTCATTTTTGAAGGTGTCTGTGAAATTGGTATTTCTTGGGAATTTTTTGCTCTATCAGAAATCAAATGAGATAAAGGAATGATGAATGAACAAAATGTAATGTTGTAACTAACCAAACCCTAGCAATAAAATGTTGCAAACATGTATGAAGTGGCTCCAATGGATGTAGATCTTGAATCTTTCTTGAATGTGATAGATCTTGAATTAAATGCTTGCTTGAATCATGAAACCCTACATCACAATTGTTAGCTCAAAATTAAACATGATGCATGATGACTTTGACATGATGCTTGATACTTGAATAATTCTCCAAAACACTTGATAATCAATTCTTTAAGGCTCTTGAATTCTCTTTTAAATTCTTGAATGCTCCTATGAACTCAAATTTTCTATAAGGATCACTTGATTGCATGTTAGATCAAAAAATGAGTGAAATAACCTTGTATTTATACTTGTTTATGTCAAATTTCCTAAAATTGCAGCACTACAAGCCAACATCAGATCTAAGAAGATAAAATCCCACCAATAATTTGAACTAAATTTAATTTTGGGCCACACAAGACTCATACACCATAAGTGGCGTATGATTCCCATTAGGCTAGGCTATGAGACACACTTTTCAAGAAAGGCTTAGATTCATGTGAATTTAGGATTGGGGCCCCAAAAATTAGGTGGTACCCATGCACCCAAGGTGGCATATGAGTCCCAAATAACTAAATCTAGGCCATACAATCCAAACAAACCTAAATTATGATTGGATGTTGGTTTATGTCAGGATTATCCTCGAAAAGATGCATTAACTAAGGCTTGTGGATATAAAATAAGGCCAAATAAGGCATAAAGAATCCCAATTAATAATGAAAACCCTAGATTAGTGTGAAACTATGGTACAAAACTTTATAACACCTAAAATAAGGTACCATTAAGTCCATTTAGTTTATAAGGGCCCTAGGACCTCTTGTGAATGTGTTAAACACAACACAACACTAAATCAAGGCCATATTGAGCTTAGTTTAACAAGGAGGGCCCAAACAATGCAAAAATTCTAGGGCGTACATTTTCCATCATTACATCTAGCCTCCACTTTAGTGAGAGGAGGAACTTGCTTCAAACTCACACTAAAGTAGAAAAACTTGCATCAAGAGGGGTTCAAATGTACCAATGCTAGTTAGATAATATTACAATGATTAAGAGGGATGATCAAGCCCCTAGGATCAAGATCCTATGAAAGAACCAACACAAGAACAAAGGAACACACATTTAATTGATAAATAACATCATCAAGGCACAAGAATACACTGCCAAAGTCATAAAGAAAAGCGAAAAATTAAAAAAAAGGTGGATCAAGCTTTGACCATTTGTCTTGAAGGTTGTGGATCAAATCTAAACTATTTGTCCAAAAATGCACGCTCACTTTGAGGCAAAAAAAAAATTAGGCTATCCACTGGGTGAGTATCCAAAGAGGTGAGACACATACACATGCAATCAGTATGCACTCACACACAAGAAAGTGGCTATGGGAAAGTCATGCCTCGGTTCAGCTTTCCTTCCAACTAGACCAAAGTTATACCTCCTGATAACTTTGATATAGCACCACACAACAATGAACTTTGAGCTTCATGAGGCAAGAAAAACTTTCTATGCTTGGAAATCATAAACAAACAAGATGGCTCCATAGGAATGCAAGGTGGCCATGTAACCAAAATTGTAAATTCAATATAGGGAATATTCAAAGGAGTCTTGCTTAGTTCATGTAAGGTCTTAACTTAGGGGAAATTGTGCCTAATGTCTCCAAGAGAGGACCAATCAAATAGTAGAAGATTCACAACTTAGGGGATGTAGTGTGTCACATCAAGCTACTAAGAGGAATATAATAGGCTAAGAGAGATCACGCTCTTTAGGGACATCACACCCAATGTCATCCACAAAGTGAAAGATGCATCACATGAATTAAGAATATTACACCATAAAAATGAAGTGCAAACAAATAATGCCAATGTATGCCCCCACTTTAAATAAATTTTTAAACACCATGTTGTGAGAAATTACTTTAAAGTAACAAATGATAAATTCTAACAATAAAGAAGACATGAGAGCTAACTTGGAAAGCCTTATGCCAAGTCATATGTTTCCAAATAAAGCTACATCATGAAAAAGGAAGAGGGGTTGCCCCAAAACATAAAAATTCCAAACACATGAGGGATCCATGGATTTGGGGTCAGTATGTTCTTGCTACAATGTTTTTAGAGAGCTCAAAACATTCATTATTCCCCAAATACTCATAGAACTAGAAGAATGACACAAAGAGAATGAAAACAAAGAAAAGCTTTTCAAGTCAACATGGAAGAGACGTCGATGTCTTGATGCCTTGTGTCATCCCCAAAAGGAAAACAAAAGACCAATGAAAAGATAAAAGGAAAATATTTTGGGTCAACATGGAAGAGACATGAATTTCTTGACGCCTTATGTCATCCCCAAAAGGAAAACACAAGACAAATGAAAAGATAAAAGGAAAATATTTTTGGACAACATGGAAGAGACATGAATGTCTCGACGCCTTTTTTCATCTCGAAAAGGAAAACACAAGACCAATGAAAAGATAAAATTCTTACGTGACATAGAGAAGAATGTAGGTAAAAATAAAGGAATTTCACAAAGAGAGAGAGATACATAAAAAAAAATAGCACGGGGAATCACATTACACATATGCAATCACACAAAGAATATGAAAAAGAAAATAAGGAAAAATACTAGTTAGGAACATGTGAGTCAACCTATTAGCAGGTCATCTACATCCCAATTGTGTTCATTGTATAAAAAAGGAGAACTAGCCAAAGGGACAATGAAAAATGCACTAGTAGGACAAGGATATCTAATTCTTGCCCCCACATAATGCAAGGCAAGAATGAGCCGAGGTAGGTGAAGAGAAAGAGCTCCTTTCATTTTGAGATGATTTGTAATAAGTGTATAACATGTAATAGTGAGAATAGGAATACCCTACAACTATTACATGGAAAGGAGTGGATGGATATGCTTCAAGTAACTATTTATATGATATCCAACTTTTTAAATATTTTTTGTAAAGCACAACATTCATTAGTACTATGTCCAAGAAATCTATGATATTGACAATGTGATGTGTTTGTATTCTTAGGATTTGGAGATCGATCTTGTCTTATGGGTGGTAATGTAATAAGTCCTCAGTGTAGAAGTATCTGTCAATTCCTTTCAATATCAGTTGGTGGGTAATGGAATTGTAGTTTCTTTATTTTGTAAGGTCTTTTTCGCTTGCTAGATTCACCAATTTCTTAAGTTGAATGTTGAGGAGGAGGACCTAAGACAATCCTCTCATCCTTATCATCATTATGAATCATTGGTTGTTCTTTAGGAAGGAGGACATTCATATCAAGAGGAGGATCTTGATATCCTAAACCTTTTGTATTTTCAGTTAGAATATGCTCTAAGAGTTGATGAATTTCATGTTCACTTGTATCACATCCTTGTTTACTCAAGATTGTGAATCCTTTTCCATATGTATCTTCTAGATTGATAGGAGTGTTGGTCACTTTGTTAACATAAAAATGGTTGAATTTTTGCTTGGCTATAGGAACTAGGTTCACTTATTGTAGGGAACTTATACTCAACTTGTATCTCAGTTTCAAGATGTAAGTAACCAAACATCTCAAGTGGTGGTATTATAATGGGTTTTGGTTGTCCCATGGATGCATAGAAGGATGCATTGCTTTCAAGGTTGTTAAGAAAATTTATTAGGAATTTATTCATGCTATCATCATATTATCCAATGATGTCAACATCATGAGGAGGACATGCATTAGGAGTCAAGCGAGCATGAGTAAGTTCAATTTTGTTAGGGTCATTTCCAAAAGAAAAACTTGACACATCCACTAGGGACTTCAAAGAGATCCACAACCTACCCAACCACATATCCATGATTAAATGCAATGAAAGAACTTAGAGTAAGACTTAAAAATGAAAACTTGAGAGTATGCAATGTACATGACAAACCAAATGAAGATATATGCAATAAAATGGATGAAACTGAAACATTGCAAACTGAAACAAAAAACTAATAGTAGCAAATGGAAACATAGAAACAAAGAATTTAATGCTTAAAATATAGTCTAAAATTTGAAACGAGACTAAATATCCTAGAGGGGTGTATGAGTCACAATCAAGATTTTTTAGGGGTCTGAATGTTGAATAATAATCACTACACAATACCTAGAAACTGCGAAAAATCTCCTATATTAGGATTAAATCTCCCAAAGGGTGTATGAGTCCCAAATGAGGGTTTTTGCAGAAATTTCAGAAAATTCCAAGTGAAAGTTATGATTTTTGGTTTGGATGATGTCTAAGCTAAGTGAAAGTGCAAATTTCATATGAAATTTAGTGATGCAAAATGCAAAAATTAAAACTATATGCACTTTCACTAATGCAAGATATAGAAACCATAGAATGCCAATTAACTAATGTAAACCCTAATGCAAAGTCAATGCAAGCTAGATTTAGGATGATGATGCACTCCAAATCAGAATTAAGATGTTCTAAATGTAGGTTCACCAAAATATAATAATGGAAATAGGGTCCCACCTTTTTGGAAGATGGAACACATAAGGGGAATGAGACCCTTCTTACTTTGCAACCATTACACTCAAGGAAATCCTATAGATTTCAATCCAAGGATGAAGAGAAGAAAGAGATATACAATAGGGATATCCTAGGGTATGATTAATGACTAAAAGAGGGTTCACCACCAAGATAGGGCTTGGAAAGACAAATGACATGTAAGATCAAATATGAAACCTAATGAAACGCAAGACTTTACTAAATGACCTAGGAATGAATGCAAAATAGAATAACAAAACAAGAGATCAGGAGTGTGCACCTAGGAATCTGTGACAACTTGAATGAAGTATTGAAATGTTTAAAATGTTTAAATCAATGCAAACTGGGACTCATACACCAAACTGGGTGATTTAGTCCCAGATTATGGTTTTTGGGCAAGAACAAAAATCTAGCAGAGATATGTCTGGAACTCCTGAAATCTACAAATTTGATTGTATTGGGAATCATACACCATAAGTGCCATATTAGTCCAGTTTGGATTTTCTATAAATTTGAAGTTTGAATCTACTCTTCAATCTCTATTCTACCTTCTTGACTTGGTTTCTGGATCTAAATTTGAAGATTTTGCTTTGTAGGTGTTCTCCAATGATCTCCTAAACAAGGTGACAACTATTAGAACACAATGATCTACTGAGAGGGGGTGAATCAGTAGATATTAAAACCTTTGGCACTTAAAACCTTCTAACAAATTCAACCTTAAACTTAAATTGTGCAGATTGAAATGCTAAGAGATATAGAAACCACAAGTACAAGAGAGATGAACACATAAAATAGTATGTACATGGAAAACCCAAGATGGGAAAAAACCACGGTGAAGAATTATGCTAGGATCTACTGTCCTAATCCAGCCTCACAAGAATCAAATTTTAGTTTCAATGTTTAGGGCTACAATCCAAGGAAGCAACAAATCCCTATTTAGAAGATACAACTTCAAGGATGCCACTACACCCTATTCTGAGCTACAACTCAGTGAAAATGGAGGCTACAACCTCTTACAAAATATTTTCAATTATTTTGCATGACCTAGTTCTGCTCAACCTATGATGCATCGATTCAGCTCTTCATTTCTCTCTCTATGTTCATTCTCACACTACTATAATAAAATTATTGTATTTTAATGATTCTTCTAGTCTATTATAATTCTCTCTCTTCTTCTTCTTCTTCTATTCAACACTCACACACACCACACCCCCTTTTTTACCTCATGCCTTTATATATTTCATACAAGTCAAATCCCCTATTAGGGTTTTTCACTTGCAACCATCTTCAGCGAATGTTAGAGAATAGAGCTTCCCACATATTGTCTATCCATTAATGATGCCATCCAATCAGATTTGCCATATCTCATATTGGTATGCACACCAAACATCGAGCTACACACTAATCAAATCTTGTTATCAAGAATTTACCAAATATATCTCTCTTTTTGACCCCAAAAGGCCAATACACATTTAATTTCTTCTTTTGTCTATTCGATTAGATTTGATTTTGATTGAGCATGTCACCTTTTAGCGCTATCTTCATTAAATGTTCACATGTCGATTAGATAGGTGATCTGTTTCTATTCATATGTCAGCCACTGACTTGAAATCCCTATTCTCACCAACCAGACCATCAAGTTCCAACACTGGCCAACAATCATCTTGTGGACTAATAAAAATGTAGAATCACAATCAAGAAACATCTGCAAGCTTATTATAATCTCAACACGAGCTTAGAAAACATTCTGAATAATTTTTCAAACTAGAGCACTCCAAATAGTACCATCATATAGAGGAAATCACTTCCAAACCATTAAATCAAGAACCATTTGAGTTGAGGGAACATAATACTATTATAATCCTAATTATAGAACTGCAGATCAAAAGATGTAAATGCAAAGGAATGAAGAGTATAAAACATTCTCTTTTTCACCACCAACTATACAGATAAAGCATTTTTCACTCAAGTGAACATAACTCACTCAAATATTTATAACAAACGCTCCAACTTGGAACATACAAACTTTATACACGCCTCTAAATAAATTTTAGTCTGCAGACACAAATATTCAATATGCAAGAAATGTAGAGCAAACTATTGATCCATTCTTATCAGAGGCTTAACTTGAAACATAGCATACTAAAGACCCACTCAAGTCTTCACACCAGAGCACCAAACAAAGAGTACACTTGATGAAACATATATAACCCGATTAAAGACCTTCTACCAAATCCACAAGACCTAAAACAAGACAACAGAGAAATGTGGAGAAAATACATTTCTCCTAGTCCAAAAATACCCAACTCTACCAGATCAGTTCACAAATCAGTGCCCTCAACGTTCACTCTTCATAAAAATGACAGCAGTAATCCATGATACAACACACATTGAAGTCTTTGTCTAAACACTTAAGATCCCCATATGCATAGGATCAACATATTATTAATGCAGAGCACACACCAAAGTAATTCTGAACACACACCAGAGCATATTTGGAACTTACAATCACTTGTGTCCTTCAACTGCAACAACTTATATTGTGTTGACATCAATGACCACACCAGTTAGACACATATGTGCAAGAATATCCCCTTTTTCATTGGTGGCAACACATGGTGTGAAAAACCATCAAAGATAGCATCCATTTCATTCCAGCAACTCCTTTATCTCTTTCACATGACTTGCTATCCCCCTTTCCTACACTAGTCCCCCCCTGAGTTTTTTGAGATTTTCACATGAGTTTTTCATATGAATTTTTCAAATGATGTCTCTCCCCCTTTGACATCAATGAGAAGGGGCACATATTTGAATTCTTCTTCCCTAGATCTAAAACCTATACCAGGAAATACTAGCTACTCTCCCTGAGGGATAGCCACCACTACACGAATCTAGTCACCAACCAAGGTCAAAGGAATGAGCAATGAAACTCCCCCTAGATACATTCCCTATCATAAGAGTTTAGTGATATGAGGTGGGCGAAATCACTCCCAGCTTCTACCTCAAGTATTCAAACTGTTTTGTGGGAAGAGGCTTTGTAAATATATTAGCCACTTTTTCCTTGCTTGGAGCAAACTCCATGCCGACTTCTTTGTTTGCAACCTTTTCTCTAATGAAGTGATATTTAATTGAGATATGCTTGGTTCTGGAGTGCATTATTAGATTCTTTGAGATATTTATGGCACTTGAATTATCACAAAAAATTGATAAAGGCTCACTGTATTCTACTTTGACGTCTTTATATGTTTGCTTCATCCATAAGACCTGAGTGCAGCATGCAGCTGCAACAACATATTCTACTTCAGCAGTAAAAAGGGTGATAGAATCTTGCTTCTTACTCATCCAAGAGACTACCTTGTTACCCAAGAAGAAAGCTCCTCCACTTGTAATCTTTCTATCATCCACACTTCTTGCCCAATCTACACTTTTAAATGTTGTAAAATTGAAATTTTTGCTTTTGGGATACCATAGGCCATAGTCAATAGTACTTTTGATGTATCTAAAGATTCTCTTGACTACATTGACATGTGACTCTTTAGGTTCTTCTTGAAACCTAGCTACCATACAAACCGCTTGCATTATATCAGGTCTAGATGTAGTTAAATATAGTAGACTTCCAACCATAGATCTGTATGTAGTCTGATTTACATTTGGTGACTCATTAGATTTGCTCAATTTGTAGCTTGTAATCATGGGAGTACTAACCAGTTTACAGTCCTCCATGCCAAATGTTTTAAGCATTTCTTTTGCATACTTGGTTTGAGATATGAATATACCTTTATCAGTTTGCATAATTTGTAGACCAAGAAGGAAACTTAGTTCTCCAATCATTGAAATTTCAAACTGATCTTGCATGGTTGTAGCAAATATTTTGCACATTACATCACTGCTACTACCAAATACAATGTCATCTACATATACTACAACAATAATCATATGCAAACCTTCATATTTGAGATATAGATTTCTATCAACACAACCCTTCTTGAATCCTTGTTGTTGTAGATACTGATCCAACCTTGAGTACCAAGCCCTTGGGGCTTGATTTAAACCATACAATGCCTTTTTCAATCTACAAACATAATCATTGTTCTTTAATAGCCGAAAACCTTCTAGTTGTTCAATGCATACCTCCTCTTCTAGATTTCCATTCAAGAAGGCAGATTTGACATCCATTTGATATACCTTGAAGCCTTTGTAGACCGAGAAAGAAAGAAACATTCTTATTGCTTCTAATCTTGCAATCAAAGCAAATATTTCCTCAAAATCAATCCCTTCTACCTGTGCCTATCCTTTACACACCAATCTTGCTTTGTTTCTCACCAGTATTCCTTTTTCATTTAGTTTGTTCCTAAACACCCACTTGGTGCCAATTACATTCTTATGTAAGGGTCTAGGAACTAGTTCCCATGTTTTTTTTCTTTTCAATCTGATTTAACTCTTCTTCCATGGATTCTATCTAGTTCTCATCTTTGCTTGCTTCAACAAAGATTTTTGAATCAATATGAGATAAGAGTGAAAAGTTCACTTGTTCTTTGTTCTCTGCAAGCCTTCTTCTTGTCTATACACCATCATTCTTGTCACCAATAATCTAAGCTGCTGGACAATCTTTTTGAGCATATTTTTCCAGAGGCTGGTTAACTTCTTTCTCATTCTCTTCTTCCTCTTGTTCTTCTTCTTCAACCCTTGCACCTATGTCATCCTCATCTGACTCACTTCCTAGATTGTTTCTACTAGGCTGACCCTAATTTGTACTTTCATCAACCCTGACATGTACACTCTCTACAATTCTATACAGTCTCTTATTGTAGCATTTATAAGATTTTATTTGAGATGAATACCCTAAAAATATCCCTTCATCAAATCTTGAATCAAAACTCCCTAAGTCCTCAATATCTCTTTTGATATAACATTTACTGCCAAATACTTTAAAGTGTTTGACTAAGGTAGGTCTACCAAACCACAATTCATATGGAATTTTACCACTGTTAAATCTGACAAGAGCTCTATTCTGAATGTATATAGTTGTTTGTACTACTTCCTTCCAAAATGTATTTGTTAGCTTGTCTCATTCAACATGGCTCTATCCATCTCCTTCACTATTTTATTTATCCTCTCTACCACACCATTTTGTTGTGGTGTTCTAAGGGCTGAATACTGGCGTCTGATTCCATGGTCTTCACTGTATTCCATGAATTATCTTGACATAAATTCTCCACCTCTATCTGATCTAAGGCATTTGATCCTTCTACTAGTATCATTTTCTACCAGCATCTTATAACCTTTAAATGCTTCAAAGGCCTCAAACTTCTCTCTCAAGAATGTGACATATACCATTCTAGTAAAATCATCAATCAACAACATAAAATATCTTTCTCCTTGAAATGATTTTTCTTTCATGGGTCCACATAGGTTAGTGTGTTTAAAATATCTCTAGAGGCTTTGTAGTTGAGTAGTCCTTGGTGGGAAACTTAAAATTTGTTAGATTTCCATGCTGGCATCCTTGACGGATAATATTTTTAGGATTTTCAATCTTAGGCATGTTTCTAACCAATCCATTTGAGTTTATCTTTACAATATTATCAAAATTTACATGTCCTAATATTTTATGCCACAACCAGCTTTCTTCTACTTGACTGCTTAGGCAAGTTTGGCCTTTCACTTCACATATATTATAGAGGTTACTATCATTTCTAACCCCTTGAGCAATTTTTTTACCATTCATCCTTATCTTGCAACCTTCATAATCAAATACAAATTTATATCCATTATCACACATCTGACTTACACTAAGAAGATTATGTTTTAGGCCATCAACATAGAGCACATCTTTATTTTTATTCTTCCCATCCAAGCTCATAATTCCTTTACCATGGATCTTTACAGCAGTGTTATCACCTAGGCTTACTAAACCTCCTTTTTTCATTTCAAGTTTGATGAATTTATTTTTATCTCTAGTCATGTTTTTGGAACAACCATTGTCAATTACCCACAAGTTTTGTTCTTTTGCATGTAGGGTAGTTTGAGAAATCATTGAATGAGTAGGAATCTATTTTTTCTCTTTCCATACCTTTTTAGGTCTATTTTCAACCTTTTCTTCCTCTTCCTTAATGTCCTCAATTTTCTTTTTAGCTTTAGAGAATGTAGTTTTCTTTTTCTCAAATTGAGTATTTTGTCTTCTAAAGTTTTCTCTACAATCTCTATATATGTGACCAAAATTATTGCAATTGAAACATACTACATCCATATCAATTAATGGAGCAAATGAATTTTTACTCATGAAATTTATGTTTCTCCTTGGATTTACTTTGCATTCTCTAGCCCTATGACCAAAGTTGTTAAAACTATAGCAATACCCATTAAAATATGATGAGTACCTAGTCATGGTGTATCTTTCAGTTGGTTATCTTGTTTGCTTAGATTTCCATGGATAGTGTACTCTTGTGAAACCATCATTTTTAATCATCTTAGGACTTTGATTCTTCTTTTACTGGTCCAGATGTGTCAATTTATCCTTCTTGTCTTTACTTTTCTCTTTCTCTTTGACAAACTTCTCAACTGTAGTTAGCTTGTTTCCATCTCCGGAAGCATCTTCTTTGTTCTATTTTTCATCCTTAGAAGATGATTTTTCTTCTGCTCTAAATATTTCATAAATCTTTGCAAAAGTATCAACAAATGAACTCATTCCTTTTTCAAGTCCCAAATTGGATTTTTCTTTACTAGCTAGCTATTTTGTACTTACCAGCTCATCTAAGATGTTAGTACCACCTTTCAACTTCAAAATTTTACTGACCTGCTCATTAGCTTTCTCCAAATCTTTTCTTAGGGAAACTATTTCAGCTTCAAGTTTTGAGCATCTCTCCATCTTTGTTTGCACCTTAGACTTCATAACATCTTCAACTCTTTTGAATTCTTCTATTTGAACTTTCAGACTAGCTATCACCTTATTAGATTCCTCAAGTTCTTGAGTTGCTCTCGCAGTCTCTCTTTGAGCATTCTTTTTCAGTTTCTTGTTTTCCATCTTGAGAGCATCAAATTTGTCTCTTAACTCCTCAAGGTCTTCAAGAGCACCAATTAATTCTCCTTCAAGATCAACAACTGCCTCTTCTTCCTCATCTAAATCCTCAACCAGTGTATATTTTTGGTCCTTAGTTTCCTTAGCCATAAATAGAAACACTTTTGTGTTTTCTATCATAACAAGATCACGGTCTTGATCCTCTTCTGAACTATCACCTAGCATAAGAAATTCCACTTTCTTCATTGATATACAAACTCTTCTTCTTCTTTCCAAAGTTATTCCTTTTTAGATAAGCCATTTTCTTCATTATGCTACCATCTTCTTTCTTAGAACTATTCTCTTTCCCATATGGACACTTTGAAGCAAAATTCTCTATTCTCCCACAATTGAAACACTTAAATGGGAGCTTACCTTTGTACTTACCAGACGCTAAAACATATTAGCATAGACCAAAGATAGGTCACACATACATCCGCAATACAAAAATAAATTCATCATATCACCAACTATCCATTAGGTTAGCCAAAGATAGACCTAATAGAAAAATGCAACAACAGAGTAATGCCAACTTACCGTATGGGTACCTGAACATATGAGATTATAAACATACAACCTTTCAGCATCCGTAAACAATTTCCCAAAAATACAAGCAATTATAATCAACAATAGATGATTGGAGAGCAAAATACAGGAGGATAGAAATTGCATACCAATTCAGATATCAGTCCAAAATACCAGATCAATCATGAATATAATCTTGTAGTTGAAACTCATATAACATGGTGACATCAATGACAACACAAAATCTATAGAATGATATGTTCTTCATTCTTCTAGCAATCTCTCCCTTTCTCATTGATGGCAACATGTGCCAAAATTTACAAGACCTCCTAGTCTCAACATTTCTCCTTTCCTCATCCCAACATTCTCTCCACAACATTCTCTCCCCCTTTCTTCATTACAACATACTCTCCCCCATTGACATCAAGGAAAAAGGGCGATCTAGAAAGAAATATAAAAACTAGAAAACATTAACCAGAGGAAGGCGAGCCTTGAAGGTCCTTAAGAATACCTTGCCAAGCTTCCTTACCATTTTCCCAACTCTTCTTTGTAGACAACAACATCCTGTTCAAGGATTCCAATTCTACCAGACTTTCTTCTGCATCATCCATAGTACCAGGAGTCAGATTTATCTTCTCTAATTTATCTGCATTTTCCAAGGAATTGGCAACTAAAGCATGTTCCATTCTCACAAGGTCACCTAATTGACCAAATATTCTAATGATATCCCCTTTCTGCTTCTATAGAATAAATAATTTATCTCTATGAGTAGAGATGGCATTCCAGATTGATTTGTCTTTGTCCTTAGATGCATTGTAGGTACCAGAGATAATAGTCAACTAAGAATCAATAGATTCCATAAGATTCCTAATATTCTGAGTGGCATCCAACCACTTTAAAAAATAAGCAAAGATAACATTTGTTTCAAATTCACAAGCCTGCACAACTTCTAGATTCTTCTCGACATTGGCGTGTGTGTTAGAGCACACTTATCATGTAGTTCCAACAACCTTTTCTCTACCAACTTCTCCTCAACCTCTTTCTTTGTCTTCTCACCAAGTCTAAAGGAATACTCCTTAAATGAGTCCAATAATAGTTTTAAATTCTCTACTAGAGTAAGATATGTATCCATTGAAGTACTGAGTGTGGCCTATTTCAATGCTTTAAGAGCATCATCAATAATATTTGTTCCTTTCTAGTGAGTTTCAAGAATTTCTCTTCTATCAGATGCATGAAATGCATCCCCTAACACCAACTTATGAATAAGTGATATTTTGTCTAAGTCCACACTGGCTTGAATCATGGGAAGTTGTAGAAGTTCTAGAGGAACCATTGGCTGGAATTTGATCTACTTGGATAGCAATCCTTTCAAAACATCATCACCGAAGGAGGATTTTCTGGAGGGCCTAAGAGATTGTACAACCTACCTTTGATTTACTTCATTCTTCCCGGTAGATTCCTCATTTTCTCTTCTTCCTCTACATTTTATTTTTCCTCTTCCTTCTCTTCTTCTTCTTCTTCTTCTTCTTTTTCTTCTACTTTCTCTTCTTCTTTTTCATCTTCTTCTTTTTCATCTTCTTCTTTTTCATCTTTGTCTTTGTCTCTGTTTCCTTCTTCATCATTCCCTTCACCTTCATTTTTATCTTTCTCTCCTTCAGTATTATCTTTTACACTTTCATCATGCTTTGAAGGGTCATCATCATTCTTCTCTGGATCAACATCTCCCTCATTTTGTTTCTCCATCTCTGGAGGATCATATGGAAGACTTGTATCCTAAGGAATATATGCATCATTTATTCCCAGAGGAATTCCTATATCACTTGTACTAGAAGGAATGTATTCCTTAACCTCTTCTACAGAAACTTCTTTTCCTAACTTGGGTGAAAAATCAGATGGGAGTGCACCAGGCATACCATATTTCTCATCCATACCCCTCATGGATTTTGTAGTTTCCTTCCTTACCTTCTTTATTTTCTTCTTGTCCTTTTTCATTAAAGTATTCACTCTTTTCTTCATACAGAACATCTTTGAGCATATCTTCTTCAAAGTTTCCAAATCATTTAGGGTCAAAGAGGACCCAAGTTTCTCAAAAGCTTCATTTCTGATATTTTCTTCTAAATCAACAACCTCTGATCTCCTTTTCATCAAGGCTTCCCACATTTTCTTAGGCACATTATTCCTTACATAATCCCAACTAAATTCCAAAGTGATAACATACTGAATAACAACTAAAATAAAAGTCTTCCTATCCTCTCTACCCACTTGATCATAATACTCTGCTATAGGCTTTATCATATATTCAAAATGTATCAAGGTATTGACTAATGCCTCTAATCTAAAAGGGGAACTGGGTCTTATTGGAGATTCCTTTTGTTCTTCCTAGTCCAGAGAGGCTTCTTCAGACACTTTAGCTTTCTCTAATTCTAGTTTTGTGTGCACATGAACACCAAATTCCTATTCTTCATCTTCCTAAGAGGGTGACACAATATGAATTATTTTACTACCAACACTAGCTTCCTGAGAAGCACCTTCACCAAAGGACAAGCATCCTCTTTTCTTTTTGACCAATTTTGCTACAGGATCCTCCTCCTCTTCCTCTTGATCTTCGGTGATGCTAAGGTTTTTCTCCGTTGTAGCTTTTTCTTTCTTTCCTCTCTTTCTAGGTACCATTGGAGGAGTATCTTTCCTTTTTCTAGATCTAGTATTGGGTCTAGAAGGATTCGGGCCTTTACCCTTATTAGAAGCACTGGGTTTGACTTTTGTTGTAGGAGCTGCATATGGTTTTGAAGGAGCAATCATGCTAGATCTCCTTGGTCCAGATGATTTTCCAGCTACTTGTTCTCCCATAGCTCTACCTTGTGCAATCTTCTCATTAGTGAATCATGCCTCTCTAAGCTTTTTATCTATATTCTTTCTTATCATAGGCTTCTTGTGATCCAAGTGAACTTCCACAGATTGTTTTGCATAAGTTCCAACTATAGGTTCATTTTCATCTTTCATAATTTTTAGGAAAACCTATACATAGCCTTTGTCTTCATCCTCTATAATCTCATACCCCAAAGGTTGAATCCATATGGTCTAGGGTTCAAGAAGTTAAATCATGCATTCATTAGAAGAGACATGAAATATTATATCATTCTTGTACTTCTCTACAACTTTCTTCAGGGTCCTTTTTCTTTTGTTCATGTTTCTCTTGAACACAACAAAGAATGTTGTTAGAGCATTTTATTGAGCCTTAAAATCACCCAAATTGTGCATGTAATCAAGGATTTGATGTGCTACCAGTCTAGATGTGTCCCAAAACACCACATCATCTCTTTGGGGAAGTCTCCTAAGGAAATAGAACAAAAAACGCATAATCAAGGACCCAAATTTGAAAGCATATTTCTTTTCCTAGGTCATCCTCAAGTTCTAAAACATCTAATTCTAGATAAGTTCACACAAATCATAATCTACACCATTAGCTTCCATGTCAAAATTGGTGTAGATTGTTGTAGGAGATACAAATTTATCTCTATTAGTGAAGTAGATCTTGTGTCTGATCATTATTGTAGCATACTTCACAATAGTATTTGTGATAGGCTTTCTAGTTAGAGCTCTCTTGTCATATGTAGCAATGGTAAGTTCCATCACCACTTCATTCTTCACAGCTTTCAATACAAGTACCAGTCTAGTGTCACAGAGTCTAGTAACAACCTTAATGGCTTCCTTGGTTATAAGATGGGGTCTTTCAGCCCACAAGAATTTATCATGCATTTTACTGAGAACTGGTTTTACATATTTATCATCAACCATGGAGATGAAATTAGGAAAGTAATTCCATCTGTCCAATTTCTTTGCAACAATGTTTGAATGTTCAGGTTTTACTAAGAAATCATCCCAAGGAGCTCATTCTACCAAATGTCTATTAATTTTTTGTGATTGTACTCCTTAGTTTTGACTTGAATGTAAATTCTTGTATCTTCAGTCAGCATAACCCCATGAGAGATCGATGAGAAGGTGCCCATAGGTTCGTCTTTGAAAAATTTCATAAAATATTTCTTATATGATGGTCTAGGTCTTTTTGACACACTAATGAATACAGGGGTTTCCATTTCTTCATAAATTGAGTTCAAATGATTTGAAAAAGATGATTCTCACAAATCCACAATAGAACAGATAAGCAAAGTACCTTTTTCCTTCACAAAAACTAGAACTAGGGTTTGCACGACTCTTACTTCAAATTGTCTCAAGGATGCCCCAAAATGCTCTCCAATTTATTTAAGTTCACAAATGACCAAAATTCTATAATAATTCACTTTATAAACCAACGATCTTCCCCAATTCACATTAAATATGACAGATTTCAAAAAGCTGCTAAAAACCCTTTTGCGCTATACTAAAAAACCCTAATTTGCATTCCTGCACTTTCTCTTCCAAATTATTTTATATAACCTATGTTTATACATTCCTTATAGCATATCCTTGTGCCAAATACTGGCATGCCAAATATCCAGGGGGTTTAAACAATTTTCTTTTAAGGCTCCCCCTAAGACCATGCTAGGTCTAATTCCCAGAGGAATTGTCTACATCGGATGGGGGCATAGATGCATCTGATGTTTCAAGTGCTTCTTTCTTTCTCCAACTATTGTTCATTTCTTTCTTAACCTCATTCTTTTCAATCTTCTTCACTGGTTCATTCTTCTTTATTGGATCTGAGTGCTTTCCCTTTTTACTTCTACAAACTCTTGAAATATGTCCCGCTTTATTGCAATTATTGCAAACATTTTTCTAATTTGTTTGACCTCCATTAACCCATGACTTGCACTGATTAGATTTATGTCCAAACTTGTTACATGTATAGTAGTAGACATTAAAAGATTTATTCATTCTACCTCCATTAAACCAATTCATCATCTAAGTTCTGCATTCACTAGCTCTATGTCCAACTTTCTTGCATGTAAAAAATTATTTGGAGAAGGAACTAGAAAATTAATTTATTCTACCTCTGCACTCAATTGCTTGTGAGAAAATTTATTACATGAAAAGAAAACACCATTGAAGGATGGGTACTTTTGAGCATTTGGCTATTTGATAGGTCGTCTTCTAGCAATGTTCCTTGGATTTTTTTTGCTTCCCTTTATTCTGAGTGTTTGGGGTCTACACAGCCTTAAATCTTTCAGCAGCTTCATTTCCCAAACCACCTTTGTCTTTAGAAGGTTTTTGTCCTGCAATCATCTCATCAAGCTTGGTGGAGCTTGACTTGAAATTATCTTCACAGAGTTTTGCTTTCTCCATATCTGCTTTCAAGTTTACCACCTCTTATTCAAGTCTAGTGCATTCATCAATCTTGATTTACACCACTGTATTCAGACATTCTTCAATTCTCTTCTTTTCCTCCACTTGTACCTTCAATTTGGTAACCTCTTCATTATCTTGTTTCAATTTCTCACTCACTTCTCTATGTATTTCTATAAACTTCTTCAATTTCTCTTGCAACTTCTAGACACATTCATTTTCCTCATCAAGATTTTCTTTCAAATCTTTTTTTTCACTTTTAGCCTTGTCAAGATCTTCAAGAACAACATGGAGATATTATTTATCATCCATTTGTTAAATCTGCAAGATCTTCCTCAAGATGTTAGGCTTCTTTAGAGGAACCAAACTCTGATACCAATTGTTGAATACCCAAGATACTGAGAGGGGGAGTGAATCGGTATCTTCTTAAACTTATTGAAAAAATACCATCCAATTATTCCAATGCATATAATAGTAAAGATAAGCAAGATCATTAACAAAACATGAAAGCACAAAACACATGAACACCAAAATTTTTATGTGGAAAACCCAAAATGGGAAAAACCACAGTGAGGGTTAGCTCACAATATAGTAAACCAATTATAAGATATTATAAAAGGGTGGCTCACTGCCAGGACTCACTATCCAAAATGGGAGTCTCACTACCTACAGAAATATAATGAAAAAATGGCTTACAACCAGAAAATGAACTGATAAAGTACACCTAACAAGTGTTGATTCAGTTCCTTTGATGCTCAATAAATTTACTTAACACACTTCATCATTTTCACACACTTCTTCACATTCACTTCATACTTCTACACAAAAATCTCAAAACTATCCAACATATATAGCTAATCCATCCACAAGCATCAATTAGCTCAACCTAATTAGATACAACCCTTACTCACCAAAAAGATCAACTGTCAGCTTCAAACATGTACAAAATCTTTCCCAAAACATTCCAAGTGTGCAACATGCTACAAAATGTCGGCATGGACCAAAGATAGGTCACACATACATCAACAATACAAAAATAAATTCACCATACCACCAACTATCCATTAGGTCAGCCAAAGATAGACCTAATAGAAAATGCAACAATAGAGTAATGTAAACTCTTCGTACAAGCACCTAAAAACATGAGATTTTGAACGTACAACCTTTCAGAATCCATAAACCATTTCCCAAAATTGCAAGCAAAGATAATCAACAGTGGAGGATTGTGGACCAAAATACTGAAGGATAGTAACTGCATACTAGTTCAAATACTGGTCCAAAATACCATATCAATCATGAATATAATCTTGTAGTTGCAACTCATATAACATGGTGGCATCAATGACAACAAAAAATATGTAGAATGATATGTTCTTCTTCATTCTTCCAACAACAACAAGTTAGGTTTTATGAGACACACATATGTCAAAATTATAGTTACAATGACTTCAAAAATTAATTTTTTTAAAAATTATGCAATAGTTACTTTCTGAAAATGTTATTTTCTTTTCAAAAATAATTATTAAAGGAGATGTTTAAAGATTCATGATCTATTTTGGAAAATTTGAAAAAAAAATATTTAGAATATACACACAAATTGACACAAATCACTAGTTCACATCATTTTCAAGTTCTTAACAGTTTAGCTGCTATAGGTCTCAGAAGATGAAGATTCAATTAAAAATATTGATGTAAATGTCCATCTTGGGAAAAAAGTGAGACACAGTATAGTGATTTCACCCCTTTTCAATTTTCTAGGAATGAAAATCACTTCTAGGGATAGCCCCATGACCTCCATAATAAGCTCAAGAGTCACCATAAAAGAGACCCCTCCAACAATAATAGTTATATCCACCCAAGAATTGGTGAAATCCAAAGAAATATTGGGGTTATTCCCCTACATCCCCTCCACATATGAAGCTAGCTTTTTCCATTCCAAAATGGCCCAAACCTCCTTGTCTTTGTTCTAGCCATCATAGTTGGTAGGTTTATCCTGAACCAAATCCCCTCCGATTGTAGAACAAACAAGTTTCAGAGTGAGGAAGCATGAGTAGTAGAAATGGCTATACAAATACCAGAGCCGTAAATAAATCTAAATATGTATATATTGATTAGTAGGCTTAAGCTGCCATAATTGAAGAGCATGGAAACTATCAATACAAGCTGACAACATATCCAACTTGATCTCATTTGGACAATACTTTTGCATCATGTTGAATTAATTCAAGCACTTGGATATGTAGGATATCATCCCATTTTACTAAATTTGGAGTAAAAGCTCCAAGATTTTCTAAGGTGTGGGAAACTTTATTTCCACTCTTATACACATTATTAACACTACGATTCCCAAGGGAAATCATGAGATTGTGAGACGATGCCATGGGGTCCTAGAGAGTCTAGCAGGGACAGGAATGCCTAGTCATCATAAGAATCATGTTTGTAGAGTCCCCTTCGATAACAAAATTAGAGAACCCAAATTACGTGGCAATTTGAATGCCATGGAAGGTCACCACCACCTTAGAAAAACTAGAAGATTGGACCCCCAAGTTGATTGTATAAGCTAGAATTAACTTCCCCTTGTGGTCATGGATGACCCCATGCCCACCCACTTGACTTGGGTTAGGTTTGGCCGATCTGTCAAAATTGAGCTTCAACTAGCTAGGCTTGGGGGGGACCAAGGTATATTATGCCTATCCTGTGGCATAAGAGAGATGAGGGCATAAACGGTCTTAAAAAGATTCCAAGAAGACACAATCAAGACCTCTATATCATTAGGATTTCTTGTGGGCTTACGAGGAGTAGAATAAATCAACTCAACAACTTGACTAAAATTTTTTTTGGCCACCACCAACCATAGGGACCCTTCATTCCTAAAAACTCCATTATTGTGCTCCTAGAGTTCCCACCTTATGAAGAGCAATGACTACCACCAAAGCTCAACAAGTAGAGGGTGAGACACTGAGGGGACCAGCAATCAAGAATCTCATGGACAGACTTTTTCCAGGTCCAACAAAATTTAGAAAGAGATTGATTTTTCTACCTAACCTACTAGGAGTATGAATAATGGAAAATCAAGTGAGAAATGTACTTAGCTTCATTCTCACACAAAAAACACCAACTCCCAAGTTGTAGGCCTTTTTTTTGCAAATTATCCAGAGCGAGGATCCTTTTATGACATATAGTCCACCAAAATAATTTGACTTTAGGTAACAAATTTCCTCTCCATAGTTGCATCCAATCAAATACAGGGTTCCAAGAACTAGAAAGGAGGTTGTAGTTGATCTTGACAGAATAGCCACCTTTAGAATCTTTCCAAACTAGTAAGTCAAGAAAGTCAGAGGGGAAGAACTTGTGATTTCTAAATATTCTAAGAAATTCTTCAGTAGTCAACCAAAGTGGAAGTCAAACAAATTAGGGTAAATCCTCCATATAGGTGGATTGAGAGAAAAATCAATGTAATTTGAGACCTTATCACCCAGCCAAGTAAAGAGGTCTAGCCAAACACTAGATAAAACAAGATGGATACCAAGAGCCTAAGAAGAAAACCAATTATCATCCTAGAAAGAGACCAAGGTACCCAACCTGACAAGCCAAGAGGACCCTAAAGAGAGTAAATTATTTATTTTTAAGAGGTTATTCCAAATCACAAAACTAGTAAGAAGAATTACATTGCCTAGTATGGAGAAACAATATCATCCTTGTAGATACTTGTCCTTTAGGATAGAAATCCATTCCAACTGATTGTTAAGAAGTTTTCAAAAAAAAAATGGTTATAAGTGACATGTTCATGAATATTGTTTTTCTCAAATCCAAACCTCCACAACATTTCCTAGAGCACACAGTATCCAAATTCACCAAAGAGAACATGTTCCTTTCCTCAATCCTCAATCATAGGAATCTATGCTAGATTTGTTCAAGTTTCTCCCACCACACTATAGACATGAAAAAAAAAGACATTAGGTACACAACTGAATTGTGAAGGGTGGTCTTAAGAAGGAGAAGCTTACCAACATTGCTAAGAAGGGCCCCTTTCCACATAGAAAGCTTCCTTTGAACCCTTTCCAACAAAGTAGACCAGACAGAATCATCAACCTCACCAACAATAAGCGACATACCTAGATAAGTCGAGGGAAGGGGAAGGATCTAACAATTGAGAGTTTTGGAAATCTTGGCTTGAAGAGTAGGGTCAACATTCAGAAAAAAGATAACACTTTTGTTAAAGTTGATACATTTTCTAGAGGCCAAAGAAAACTTAGAAAGAATATTCATCCAACCTATAGTCATTTAATTTGTTGCGATAATTTAAAAAATCTAATTTTCTAGGTTTCAAAGAATATACTCTAGCTTATATATTTTTCATTTGGTTACATAAAGCATCTCCAATATATTTGATGCATTCTAAGTGTCGTTAGTTGCCTCTATGGGTAGTTTTAATTGAAGTTCATGATTGGTGGTACATGATATTCCTTGTAAGAATTCCATATCAAGCGGGGAGGATATATTATTTTCTCACAATTTATGAAATGATCCTCAAAAGCCAACTTTTCTAAGTATGTAGCAAACTTATTGGAGGTTGGAGGCACAGGATGTTGGAGGAAATTCAACATCCTCTCATTAGCCACCAACAATGAGGTCACCTTTTCTATTAGTGGAATTTCCTTTCATGTCTATATTTGTGTGTGTTATTTCCTGATGTACTTCCTCTTGGTGCAAAATATTGTAGTGAAAAAAAGAACTAGTGTAATGAAGATCATCCATCTTGAAATGGTTATTGGTAATCTAGAAAACCATATATGAGGTGAATAGATGAGTGTGGTCTTGTTTGTGTTCAAGTTTTTCGTAAGCCTATATGAAAACCCTGAAAGGATGATGAGAGTTTCCTTTCGTTTCAATTAGGACCATGAGCCACAAGAGTTGGACTTACTATAGTTGAAAGTGTTAAGTTTGAAAGGAGGAGAATATAGAAATCATCAATATTGTAAACAATTGTATAGGAAAGCAACTGACTATAGAGATCCTTTGACTATGAAACTTCTTAGAAGTGTAGTTTTTTGGTGATGAGTTCACTAGAGGTGAAAGTGGGATAAGTTCTCATATGTAGGTGACCATGTGTAGCAACATCTAGATAGTAGTATGCAAACCTAAAAGTATGCATAGGCATATGATTATATTTCTAACTTGTGTGATATTCTTTCTCCCCATGTTCACACTAAGGGGGTGTTATAAATCATGTCAGTGTTCACATTGGCTAGTATAATAATGTGTGTGAAGTTAAAATGAAAGTGATTTATAGTATCAACTCATGAAACTATTCAAGGTGAGAAAATAATTATTTAAGGATTATAATTTATTTGTACGTTTGAGTTGTTGAAACAACTCAATATATTAAGGAGTTGTTTCATACAAAATAGGATATGAGAATATTATAAATATCTAATTTATTTTATTGAAGAAGTATGAAGCATGTACTATATTGTGCTTAATTTACTGCAACTTCCATTTTCTATGCTCAAATTTATTTACATTACCTCAGTAGAACCCTTTAGAAAGTAACACATCAAATGAAGGAAAAAATGTCAACAACTATGTAGAGTTCAAAATTTTATATACTTAAGGTATGTGCAGGATCATGATGGGCCAAAAAGTGGTGATATGATGGATATGTGTAGGGTATGTGGCTGACTACTTTTTTTTAACTCAAAATTGATGAAACGAAAAGGGTTTTTAAAGGAGATTCTCAGCTTTCCACCAATATAAATTATGCTTTACTTTGAATTTAATAAATAGTTATTATTCATTTTCTATGTGAATTATGACTAAAGTGGATTGATTGATAGGCTAATTGAAAAACATCTATAGCTTTCAAACAGTATCACATTTTTTGAATCTAAAACATGTGACACATTCTATGCTTCGCATACTATAAGATTAAAAAAAAAAAAATTCATGAAGTTTTGACCAAGTTAAGGTGGTCAGGGATACAAATTTTTTATATTTTTTACAAGTTGTAATAAAAAATTCATAAGTAATTATTTACTTGGAAAAAAATTACAAAAAAATATGTATCACATCGGGACATGAGTCCTCTACTTATATCTAAAATATTATCATTTTATTGTGGTTAGGGTGGTTAGACACCTACTTATTTTTTTTTCCTTGAAATTTAAGTACTCTGCATTGAAATTTCAAATTTTCACCAAATAGATTTAAAAAAAAAAGCCTATTAGTTTAGAAACTACATTCAATTTGCTACAGATTCTATTCTTACATATTTTAAAAATAATATAGATAACTTATACAAATTTTTATGTCAAGTTTCCTAACTCTGACTTTTATAAATTTTTTGCCATTTAAGGGCCTATTTTTTCCATGATGATCCTACACATACCCCTTTTTTCTCTTGAAATTGTGTTTTTGCATGTCAATTCATTTGAAATTAAGGTTCACAAGTAGGAGGAAACATTAAAATATCTTATTTGACCTAGGAAAATACCTATGATGCACTTCCTAATTTCTTATCACAAGAATTAACACTTTAAAGTTTTATGTTGTGTTAATCTAGTACAAATAAGAGAAAAAAAATTATATATTATTATTTCCATGGAGGTGTAATGATATAAAAAATATTGTGTTGCATGTTGAATATAAAATTAATGTACACTCTAAATTATTATTTTATCTATAAATCACACCATCATCCTAGGTCATGTTGTGTGGATTAGAATGAATTATCTTGTTTTCACCAAATTTGGCATAGCATCTCAAATTTTGACAAGGTGCTTCTACCTTTTCAAGTTAAAAATTTTTACCTTCTCTTTTGATATTGGAAACTATCTAGATACTTCTACTATAAATGATGACCTTGCAACAATTTATCTTACTATTTATAGGGTTTTCGATAGATTATTTACTTTTATTGACCCTTTTCCCTTAGGATACTCCAATGAGGTACTTATCATGTTTAGTGTCTCTCTATGTTCAAAATAGTCTAGTTCATAAGATCTATAAGGCTTCTCTTATTAATGTGAAAAGAAAAATTATCAAATTGATTAGATTATATCCTATCTAGGAGGGTCATATTCACATTACTATTAAGCTCACTTGAGAGACACCTCACCTTTTGTCTCACCTCATGTAGACTTAGTAAGTGTCCCAAAAATTATCTATATAGAGGGATACACTTGTTTAATTCTTGGGGGGGGGGGGGTTAGTCAATGTTTCACTCCTACCTTCTTGCCTCCTCATCCTTCACTTTATAATAAAGTCTCTTTTATGCATTTTTGCATCCCATGCTTATGCTATTTTCTCATCTTGTATATGATTTTTTTATGGATTATTTATAGTTTGTAAGTAGATATTTGCTACTGCAACATGGTATTAGAGAAATATTACAACTCCATTCCATTTATCTCTTGAATTTATAAGGGTTGTGGTTATTATATTTCAAATAGTACATTCCAGAGAAAATGGATGCTATGATTGTGCTTAGAAGGGTAAAGAAATAAAGTTTTATATATCTTATACAATATTTTCTTATGATTTATCTTATTGAACCATTCTAAGGACCTCTTGATGATTTCTATAAAAATAAATTAGAGAGAAAGGAATGGGGCATCAATCACTATCTTTTGTTTTCTGTGCTTTTGGGTATTCTTGTAAAATAATCTTGGCGCATACTTGCTTAGTTGATTGTATGGAGGATGTTTGGAGTAGATTTTTGACTATTGCATATTCTTTGGTCTAGTATATTCTAAACTACTAAACTAAATTTCAATAAGGTTTCCATATGTCAAGGTGTGAACAAGAAATATCCTATCTATTAGTAGAGTCAAAGTCCATTACACTTGATACATCGTTGTCTTTTTTATTAACACCTTGATGCATCGTGCCTATGTGTTATATCAAAAATAAGGAATGATGGAAAATACCCATCCCAAGATATGAGAAAATCATCATCACCATCTCTAATAAAGTCTTGATTCATCATGGACTTTTTGGACTTCTAAATCAAACTCAAAATTAATGGTCAATCCATTCATCTTATTCTTCTTGTTCTTCTATCTTTACCTACAATTCTATCCAAGTATCGAATCTATGTGATATATCAAAATGTACATGAGGCTACTCATGGATAATGATTGTCTATACATCATCAAATTTTTCTACATCAAACATCTACACTTTCTAGTCCTCTTTGAGATGAACTTATCCTAAATCTTTGTCGAGAGATCAACCCAAAATTCAAAATTTTTGCTTGATCTCTTGAGGGGGCAGGGAACTGGCTTATTCCTTTCATTGGGACAATAGTGGGGCATCCAAACAATTAGAATTTTTTTTATTTTTTGATATGAGCAACAATGTAATCTGAAAAAGTGTTAGTCTTTCAACTAATGTAAAAGGTACCTCGCTTCAAAGAGGGGAAAAATGTAGACACTTAAAAATGTCTTAAATGATATCATGCATTCAAATCTGATATATTAACACCATTTAATCCTAAAACCCATCCTCTTTTTGCTTAACTGATTAAATTAGCTTAGCTATTTAATTAATTATGTCACTTTCATCTATTAACCTAATTAATGTAATTAGGTTAATTCACCCTCTTTCATGCTAACATTTCATCCTATTAAATTGAATAAATCAAATTATTTAATTTAATCCCTAAAGTCTTCTTATTTAATTAAATAAACCTTTAAGTTATTTAATTAAATATCATATCCCTCCCTCTTTTTCATTAAATCATTTATTTAATGAATATCATTTAATTCCCCTAATTGCATAATTGAAACATTGTTTTAATTATCAAATTACTAATTAAATCTAATCTTCCCACTTGCAAGGGAACATTCCAAGGGAATATTCCCATGGAATATTCCATCCCCTTTTGCATATTAATTTTTTTTTAATTTTCTAAATATCTAATTTTCCTCACCCATGAGAATATTCTAAAGAAGATTCTATTTCTTCACTCATTTGAAAAAAAGGAATATGCTTCCTTATAAAAAACAAGTTTCAATAAGACTTCTTGTGCAAGTTTTGAAAGCGTGTTTGTTTAGAATAATATGAGCCCTTGATTCTTTCCTTGATCAATGTGATCATTGATTCGAGCATCCATTGATGAGAATCCATGATCCATGTTTCACTTTTTCTCCAATTTTGACCATTGATTAACCTTTAATCTTAACCCTTCATTTCTCATTTGTCCTCCTATAATAGGTCACTATTAGGATACAAATGGATCCATCTTTTAAGAGAAAACTTATGTTGTTAAAATCACTCTCATTTGCATCCAGATTTAATACATATTTAGCTCTTTTTTAGTTTAAATCTTGCATTGTTAGCTTAGAGCATCCATTAATGGATTCAATGGTAACTTAGATGCATCCATTTAGCATATTTTGTAAGTAGGGTTTTAATATTTTTATCTTAAAATTCATTTAGATTAGCTTTGCATATACACATATCAATCATCTTAGCATAGATCATGTTAAAATAACTTGCATCATGTTAAATTAGCTTTAAATCATGTTTTCATACACATCTATCATTGGTTTTGTCAATTCTCTTTAGTAGAATCAGTAAAAAAATTATTATTTATCCATGAGGTTGGGAAAGGGTTGCCATTCCAAATCAATGCGACACCACTCCCCCAATAGGATATGATGCAAGAGCATCCACGATTAACTGGCAATCTTGCATCAACCAAAAAAAATATTTAATTTTAAATTTTTATTTAGTTTGGTCTTTAAATATTGTAGATGAATAAATGTTCATAATAAGGCCTAAAATAT
The DNA here is from genome assembly GCA_007258455.2 of Sequoia sempervirens. NCBI lineage: Eukaryota > Viridiplantae > Streptophyta > Pinopsida > Cupressales > Cupressaceae > Sequoia > Sequoia sempervirens. Next base: position 102,167,562 of record VDFB02075321.1, on the reverse strand, counting down.
TTGAGAAATATTTGCCCAAGTTGTTATGTTGCAATTTTATGGTGGTTTGGGCTGATTTTGTGGCTTTTTCAAGGAAAAATATTCAAATATACCTTCTTGGGTGTGGTATTTGGGGAGTTACAAGTTGTGAAAGATAATTTAATGTTCCTTAACTTTTTCATGAATAATTTGGATTCCCAAGAGCAAGTGGTTTGGATTTTTCTATTCGGGGGCTCCTATTTGTGAGGAAGTGGCTACTTTTCTTGGCCATTCATGGATGGAGGTTACGAAAGATGTATTTTCAACATTTAATGATTTTAATTAAATTTTTTGAAATCATATTTTCCATTTTCCAAGCATATCAAATTGGGAGATACAAGAAATGTGTGAAGGAATTAATTTATATACTTTATTTTGGTCATTTTTGGGAGTTGCTACTGCCAGATTGAAGATGACGCTTCCAGGAATGGATTTTTCAAGAAAGAAGGTAGAAGCCATGATTTTGTAGTTTTCAGAGAGTTTGATGCAGTAGTAAATGGATTATGAAATCCATGGTTAAAGATCAGCAAGTTGGTGATTGAAGATTGCAACTGTTGATTTTTGTTGTTTGAAGTTTGCAGTGAAGGGAGAAAAATTGCAACTATATTTTCTTAGTAGTTTCATGTTTAAAATATGATTATAATTTGTTTTTACTGCTGTAATATCTGATATAATCAGAGATATGGATGTTTTTATGTCATTTTTACAAGTTTTAATTAATGAAAATGGCTTCATAGTTGTTGTTTTGCATTAAAATCTCTGTTATTTTTTGAAGGGTTTTGAGAGAGGATTTGATAGTGGGATTGAGAGATTATCCCCTCTTGAGAGGTTGAGGTTTCCTCTTACATTAGGATAAGTTTCAATGGATTATAATAGGTGTTTTTAAAGCTTTCATGATTTAATATGTTAGTTTCAATGAATTCTTAGATTAGTTTTGAATTGGATGATCTTATTAGAATGATATTTAGTGGCTTGAATATACTTTGAATCCTTATGGATCAAGGGTAGTCAACCTTTACTAAATCTATTGGCCACATTTTGGTGCGAGAAGGAGGGATTGAACTAATCAATCTATTGAATTTCTTGTTAAAACATTGTTTTTCTTGTGTTTAGGTTCAGGGACACTATTCACATTCAGGCAACTATAGCAGCTAAACTGTGAGGAATTTGAAGATGGTGCAAACTAGAGTCTCATCAAATTTTGTTTGTAGATTCTAAAAATATTTTTTTCAAAATTTTTGGAATCAAATTGCACTTCTATTTCCATCTCCCATGAAAATTGATTTTTTTCAGAAAACAACATTTTTAAAAGTGATGCACATTATAATGCATAACTTTTTTTCCATGAAGGATAAAATTCTAATTCTTTCAAATTTAGATTTGTAACTCTGATATCTAGTGCTTCCACTTGGTTAGATAGTTTTTTAATGAATATTTTTTCCTTAATCAAGCTTCAAATTCAAACAAATTACAATTCAGACACCGTATAACACGTAACTTTTTATATATATTTAAAATTTAATTTAATTTTTTGTTGGATCAAGGACTTCATTATCTGGTGCACTCATATTTTTCAAATTTTTTTTGATAATCTTCTATTTTTCCACATGTGAAGAACAAAGAAATTCATTTTCGATGAAAAACCTATGTTTAATAAAACTTAAAAAAAATACATAGAAAACCAAAACATATTAAAATTATATTCATTGGATAGCTTGTTCTAAGGAGTACCATAATCATTTGAAATAAATTTTAAATGAATTCATTTGATCCCCCAAAAGCTAAATCAAATGTGATTTTTTATCAGCATTTTGATAGGTGTAAAGGAGACGCATTTATAGGTATGGTTTAAAACTAGCGAGGTTCTATCCAAGGGGGTTTGATCTAAGGTGATTTGGTCAAACCATCTTCAATTGGAATCCTTAAAATGGAACTTTTAAAGGCTTAAATCATTATATTTTCTAAAAATATGTGATTTCAGCTAAAATTCATTCCTCTCAGGAATTGTAAACCACTATTGGGACAGCACGAGCACCATTTTCCCCAAAGTGTATTTTAAGGTAGTGCATTGGAGTAGCACCACTCCAAGAAGTTACTTACCATGTACGGTTTTTTATTAAGGAAATAAAGCAAATGGGGAAGGGACTCCTTTGCTTGGTGTGTCAAGATGTTAAATTTCCTTGAGATAGCTTATTTGTCCATTTCATCTTCACTGATTAATCATCTCTTTTGATGATGGTAATCTTACTAATAAATACACACCTATCTAGGATTGGTCATGCTTGTGAGTCAATTTAACACTTGCTTGGTTCCAAAACAATTGCAAACAAACATCAACAAATATTTTCAAAATTTCAAACTCTTTGGTCTAATTATGGATACCCTTTGACAAAACCTTGGTATTGATGCTTTTCCTAAGGATTTATTCTTAGATACTTCTAAATATTTTTATTTACATATCAATCCATACTTCCCAAAGTTAATCTAGGTAACTCTGCCCCTAACTTCATCCTTTTCACAAAATCAACTTTGTGAAATTTATGATTTTTTTGGCATAGACATTTAGTTTGAACTTAATCAAGACAAGTGTTTGTGGTAAAAATAAACCCATTTAAGCAAGATAAATTGACAAATTGAACCCCACATCGACGTATGTTCAAAATTTGACTCCCCAAAACAAGTAAATTGAGACAAGGAAAACATTGCAAACATTGGGTCCAAAACTATTGAGTTCTTTTTTCCAAATCATTGAATTCCATTATCCAAAATCATTGAGTTTCAATTTTCCAAAATCATTGGGTTCTATTTCCAAAATCATTTGATTCCTATTTTATCAAAATCATTGAGTTCTTGGAGTATTATCACTTTAGAGGTATAACATGTTTATCACTATAACCTCGGTCTTGGAAAACAAAGGTTCAATCTAGGTCAACATTTGATTAAGGGAATCCCCTTACAATCTAAAACTCAAAAAAACAATAGATAATGGCACAAAAAAATGCAAGAAGGAAAGAAAATATTTTCTATTACCACTTAAATGAAAATGAAATTACAACATTATATTTTCCATCACATGGGCTTTCTGCTTACATAAATCTGCAAATCTGCAAATCAGAGCCACCATCTACTCTGCTTTGGCCCGCTCTCTGTAGTTCCCTTTTACATCATTTATTTGGAAGGTTTAACCGCCCTATAATCTTCTAGAAAGTGTAGCCGCCCTAGAATCTTCTAGAAAGTGTAACTTCCTCATGAAGATATTTTGAAATTTTATTAATTTTGGTATTACAATTTTGTGGGGTCACAACTTTTGATCCGATCATTGGATTTTCTATTAGAATACCTTTTTGGAAAGTTCTCAAGAAATATTTTGCTAGAAAGGAGGGCCTAAAGGCCAACTACTTTCATTTTCCACCAATTTTCAGGCCCATTCGGAGCCTCTAAGTGCCTCAAAATTGATCCCAAAGATTTTACTAGGTTTTTTGAAAATTAAAATTTTAATATCTCTCAAATGAAAAATGGTATTGAAGTGATTTCTTCACCATTGGATTCAATTTACCATTCTGGAGGTCTGTGTATGATTTCGTGTCCAATTGTGCATAAATGAAAACTTACAAAAAAATAGTAACCCTACCAAATGTAGTCGTTATTGAAAAGAAACAACAATTTTTTTGCGTGATGCAAGATTGCTCTTACACCCTGGATGCTCCTGCATCAGACACTAAGGGTAATTTTAAAAGTGACCCTATCACTCCTCACTTAGATAACCATGATGAATCTTCAACATCCCTTCCTCTCCACTTCACCAAGTACTCTGCATATTGTCTGTTTCTTGTGCTTCTTCCCACACGGCTATCCAAAATGCATTCTATCTCCTCATTTTTTGAATAGGTGTTGGATTGTTCTGCTATGCCTCTATTATTTCTTCATCAATTCCTCCCTCATGATATTCTATTAAATCTGAGATGTTAAACAAAGGTGAAATATGAATTCCATTAGGCAACTCTACCTCCTATGCATTCCCTAAATCATGCTTCTTCAGGATCTTGCATGGTCCAAACTTCTTCACCTTCAACTTGTTGTATGTACCAACTAGAAACCTTTCCTTTTGCAAATGAACCATGACTTCATCTCCTACTTGGAACTCCTTATACCTCATTTTTTGATCTACCTTAGCCTTATACTAAGAATTCATCTTATTGATATGCTTCTTCACCTCATCATGCAAATTCTTTAGGTGCTCAGCAAAATCTTCAACCTTAGCACTACTCTTCTCTCCTTTATCCATCTTTCTTAGTTCAAAAGCATTCCTCAGACTACTCCCATATACAATCTAGAATGGTGATTTACCAGTGCTCCTGTTGATAGAATTGTTATAAGAAATTTTTTCCTATGGTAAAATCAAATCCCATCCCTTTGGTTTATCTCCTACTAAGAATATTAGCAGGTTACCCAAACTCCTATTGACCACCTCCATTTATCCATCATTCTATGGATAGTGAGAAAAACTAAACTTCAAATCTATCTTCAAATTCTTCCATAATGTTCTCTAGAAATAACCAACAAATTTGGTATCTTTGTCTAAAACTATACTCTTTGGTAGACCATGTAGTCTCACCACCTCTCTGAAAAATAACTCTGCAATATGAATAGTATCACTGTTCTAATGAAATGGGATGAAATGTTCCATCTTTGAAAATTTATTCACCACCACAAATATGAAATCATTCCCTCTTTGTGTCTTGGGTAATCCAAGGACAAAATCCATACTAATTCCCTCCCATGGCCTCTCAGGTACAGGTAATGGATGATACAATACAGTATTCTAACTTGTTCCTTTTGCCATCTAACATACTCTACAACTTTGTACAAACTTCTTCACATCCTATTGTAACTATGGCCAATAATAATTCTCACTAGCAAGAGCAATGGTCTTATGTTGACCGAAATTCCTATCCAATCCTCCACTATGCTTCTCCTTGATTAGATTCTCTCTCATAGAACTCCTTAGAATGCACAATTGGCTTCCTCTAAACAAAATTTCATCTTGGATTAAGAAATCAAACCATCTTGTCCTATCCAATGTAATAGGTTCCAAACAAGCCTTCTAAGCTTCTGCAAAGTTTGGATCATCTGGATACAAAATCTTGAGTTCATTGAACCCAACAACCTCTATATTCATCTCTATCAACAAATTTTTCCTTCTACTTAAGGCATTTACAACTCTATTTGATCTTCCACTCCTGTGCTTCAAAACAAAAGTATAACTCTGCAAAAAATCAACCCATTTTAAGTGCCTTTGATTCAACTTTCCTTGACTATTGAGATACTGCAAAGCCTGGTGATTAGTATATAAAAAGAAATATTTTGGCAACAAATAGTGTCTCCATTTCTTCAAATCCTAAATCATAGCATAGAACTCTTGATCATAGACAAAATATTTCTTCTTAGCATCATTTAACTTCTCACTAAAATAGGCAACAAGCTTACCTTCTTGACTCAAAATAGCTCCTATGGTAGTGCCACTAGCATCACAATCTACCTAAAAGACCTTTTTGAAATTTGGAAGTGCCAAAATAGGTTGCTCTATAACTTTCTTCTTCAACATATCAAAAAAAAATTCTGCTCCCATAGTACACTTAAACTCTTTTCTATCCCCTCTCATTGCTTTAGTTAGAGGTGCACAAATACTATTGAAACTCTTAATAAATTTTCTATAAAAACTTGCTAGACCATGAAATGATCTTACCTTTGTAACACTCCTCGGGGTAGGCCATTCAATGATAGCTCTCACCTTCTCTGGATCCATTTTAAGACCCTCTATTGAGACAACAAATCGTAGATACATCAACTCCCTTTTTATAAAACTACATTTCTTCAAATTAATCAACAGCTTCTCCTCAACTTCTAAAAAAAAATTCAGATATGCATCAGGTGCTCCTCCAATGTCTTACTAAAAATTAGAATATCATCTAAATAAATAATAACAAATTTTCCTAAAAATTATTTTAATACCTCATTCATAAGTCACATAAATGTACTCGGTGCATTGATTAGCCCAAAAGACATGACTAACTACTCATACAAGCCCTCTTTGGTTTTAAAGGTTGTCTTCCATTCAACTCCTTCTCTAATACAGATCTAGTGATATCCACTCTTCAAATCTATCTTCGTGAAGTACTCAGCTCCATTCAAACAATCCATAATGTCATCCATCCTTGGTAAGGGAAATCTATACTTGATGGTGATCTTGTTGATGGCTCTAGAATATGTACACATCTGCCATTCCCCATCCTTCTTTGGTGCTAGTACTACAAGTACTACACATGGACTCAAACTCTCTTGAATCAATCTCTTCCACAACATCTCTTACACTTGTCTATTCAACTCTTCACTCTCTTCCTTATTTGAAAAACTGGCTCCAGGAATCAAGTCCATCTGATGACTAATCTTTCTTACCAGAGGCAAACCTTTAGGTATGTTATCAGAAATAATAGCTTGCAACTCATTCAAAAAATCTGAAACCTCTACAAGAACCTCAATAGTATCTTCGTTATCAACTATAGGGATCAATGCCAAACACATATGCTCATGCTTCATGTATCAATGGGTTATTTTTAGGATTAGGTTCAATGAATTGAAAGCACAATAAACCCAAAGAAGTAATAAAGTGCAAAGGAATGTAAATGAAAACATAGAAAATAGAACAATCTCACCCAGTGTCTTCAATCTCCATGGTTGATCTCCATTACACCTTCTAACTTGTTGATTTGTGTTGCCCTCAGATCGAGTGTGTGAGAAATCTTGACTATGCCACTGTCCTAAACAAGCTTTGAAGGATTTGAATCTTAAATTCCTATGCCTATGACAATATGATAAATGGAAATAATAACTATCAATGCTAAATGACTATAATGATAAATGACTATAATGCCTATATTAACGAAGTGGTCCCAAAATTATGAACAAAATTATCTTTTATAGGAAGCACAATTTTGAGTGGATGGATGAGATTGACTCTTGATAGAAACCTAAAATTAGAGGATGAGATTTCACTTCATAATCCCTAATCAAGGTTAGGGAAAAATCCTTAAGTGAGTGGTCAAGATGTTATAGAAGAAAATCGGATCAGTGGTGGAGAAAAGAGGAGATAATTAATTTTGAAAATAAAGATTTTCAAATTTGAGAAGATAAAGATAGCCTACTTTGTGAGATTTATAAAAGATGGAGTGAAAAGAAAATTTGATTAAAATCAAGAACTTGCTTGCTTTATTTTATTTTTGGAAGAAAGCTACCAATCAACTCAAAATATGAATTTTATGAGACAAATAAATAATATTTTCAATTATTTACCAAAATGGACTATCAGTTAAGATTGTGATGACATTTTAAATAATTTCATTTATTTAAAATGAAAGGAATATTAATTTTTTCAATTAAATAATTAAAGATAATTATTTAATTTAGTAGAAGAGATTAATAATTAAATAAATTAATGAATTCATTTAATTATGATAGTTAGTGACATATTAAATAAATAAATAAAACTTATTTACTTAATAATCAAGAAGAAATAAATGACGAAGGGTAATTAAATAAATTAATAAATTTATTTAATTAAGGGAAGACTTAGACAATTAATGATGTATTTAACAAATAAATAAGATTTATTTATTTAATAATCATGGGGAATAAGAGGACATGAATTAATTAAATAATTATAAATTATTTAATTAATAGACGAATGTGGACCAAGGACATAATTAAGTGTCATAATTATGCTAGGATGAAAGTGGTAAAAATGAAGCTTGCAGGCCTAGGTCATTTTTAGGTGTCTACACTTCATACCTTCTAGGAACTTTCTTCCATCAACCAAACAAATTCTTGCATTACTACATACCTTTTCCTCTACCTCTTTCAAGGGCTTCAACTTATGACAAACTCCAGCCTTGGTCAAAGAATAGGTGTTGGCATGTCCGTCATGTACTGCTCGCTGATCAAACTACCATTGTCTACCTAACAACATATGACAAACATCCATAGGAATAATATCACACAATACCTCATCATGGTAATTTCCAATCTTGAAATTTACTAGACATTGTTCGTTTACCAAAGATTTATGGTCCTTCTATAACCAAGCAATCTAGTATGGATTTGGATGCCTTCTTCTCTCCAACTGTAACTTACTAATCATCTCTTTTCAAACAAGGTTATTAGTACTATCTCCATCAATAATAACATTGAAAATTTTACCTTCACACTTACATCTGGTGCGAAAAAAATTCTTCCTTTGAGTTGGCTTTTTCTCCTCATTCAACAAGGCTCTTCTAGTAACAAGAACCTCTCCTCTTTCTGCATCCTCAAAATGTGAAGACTCAACATTCTTGTCTACATGTGCAACTTGTGCATTACCATCAGGTCTTCTATTTTTCCTTCCATGATGTTGAGGACACTCATATGCCCTATGTCCTTCTCCACATTGGAAATAGGTTCCATGAAATCCTCCTCTCCCTGTTCCTTGCCCAGACCTTCCTCTTCCTCTTTGGTCTCCATTATGAGGACGATAGGTGTTATCTCCTTTCTAGTTCTGGCTGCTACTAGATCCTCCACCCTTATTTTGGTCTTCATTTTGACCTCCATATGACCATCCACTAGTCCTTCCACCACAACCTCCACCTCTTTTCTTACTTTCAAACCTCCTATTCAACTTCTCTTCTACCTTCAAAGCAAACTTATATGCATCTTCAATGGTATAAATTCTTACCAGTCTCAGCTCTTCTTGAATGCTTGACTTCAACCCATTTATGTAATGGGAAACTTTCTCCTTGTTGGCCTCTGAATAACTTGTTCTAATTTGGAATTAGTAGAATTCTTTTGTATACTCCTTAACAAATTTTCCTACTTGTTTCAAACCTTGCATCTTCTTCAACAAATCTAATTCATATTCCCTAGGAAGGAACTATCTTTTCCATTTTTCCACCATCCGATCCCATCTTGTTATTTTCTCTTTTCCTCTTCTATTTCTTTCTAACTTGACTTATTTCCACCATATGCTAGCATGGCCTTTCAATTTTTCATTTGAAAATTTTACCCTATTTGGGTCTTCTATTTCCTCATACTCAAAATACTCTTCCATGTCATTGATCTAATGAATCAGGCCCTCTAGATTTAGGTTTCTAGAAAAATTAGAAACTTCTATCTTTAGCCTCTTTCCAATCTTGTAAATGGCCCTAATCAGTCCGACTTCTCTAGGATCCATTACATCCTGTGCTTCCTCTTCGAATGGCTCCTCATCTTCAGCCTCATCCTCACTTTCATCTCTTCTTTTGACATCAGCTCACCAACACAACTCCTCTTCTAGTGCTTGAACTTGTCTCTGTAGGGCTCTAAAACCCTCTTCTGTTACCCCGACATTTCTCCCACCACGGTTTCTTTTTGGAGGCATCTTTTCTCATTGACCTACAACCACAAGTCTTGGTGCAAACTACTTCACATTCAGTGATTTGTTTACACACTCAGGAATACCCGCTTTGATACCACTTGATGAAGCAACTCCCCTTGCAATATAAAACTCAAAAAAACAATAGATAATGGCACAAACAAAATGCAAGAAGGAAAGCAAATATTTTCTATTATCACTGAAATGAAAATGAAATTACAACATTATATTTTCCATCACATGGGCTTTTCAATTACATAAATTTGCAAATCTGCAAATCAAAGCCACCATATACTCTGCTCTGTCCTTCTCTCTATAGTCTCCCTTTACATCCTAGAATCTTTTGGAAAGTGTAGCCACCCTAGAATCTTCTAGAACATGTAACTTCCTCAGGAAGATATTTTGAAATTTTATTGATTTTGGTATTACAACTTCTTTGGGTCATAAATTTTGATCCTACCATCATATTTTCTATTATAATACCTTTTTAGAAAGGCCACGAGAAATCTTGTGCTAAAAAGTAGGGCCTAAAGGTCAAGTACTTTCATTTTCCACCAATTTTCAGGCCCATTTAGAGCCTCTAAGTGCCTCAAAATTGACCCTGAAGATTTTACTAGGATTTTTTGAAACTTAAAATTTTAATATCTCTCAAATGACAAATGGTATTGAATTGATTTCTTTACTATTGGCTTCAATTTACCATTCTAGAGGTATTTGTAAAATTTCATGTCTAACTATGCATAAATGCAAACTTACAAAAAAATAGTAACCCTACCAAATTTAGCCCTTATTGAAAAGAAACAACATTTATTTTGGGTGATGCAAGATTTCTCTTACACCTTGGATGCTCCTGCATCAACATTGGGTTAAACATTTCATCCACCACTTACCAAATTTCATCCTTCACTTCACCAAAAATTACAAAAATGTCAAACACACCAATGCTTTTTGACTTGGACATCTATCAACCAAAAGCCTAACTTAGCTAATTTGTATGTGAAATGAATCCTTTTCCATGCACTTAGTTAACTTATTTATCATATTTGGACTATATTATCTCGAAGGTCATAAGTCTATAGTAAATATTCACAAGTTCATAAACATTCTTTATCGAAGCAAAAAAAACATTCAAAATATGGTCAAAAGTGTTGTCCCAAAATGTTTGCAAATATCACTACCCACATCATTTATCCCTCTCATTTCCCATTCTCATCATTTCTCCAAAATGACTTAGAACGTACCTTCTACCAAAATTTGAGTCAACAAGAGAGTTTCAACATTACAAATCTCAACATAACTCTCCCATAGTTGACCCAAAATTTATGGTGGCAACAAGATCATAACACAAGATAATCATGGAAAACAAAAAACACATCTACCACAAGTGATTCTACTCAACAAGAATTTGATCCAAGGAGTCATTCTACCCCCTCACAAATAATCCCCTTGAGCTTACTAAGGAAGAACTCCTTGAGTATAAACAAGAATGTCCAACCTTAGAGAAAGTAGCTTCAATTCCCCTATCTTTTTGTCACACAAACATTGGCACAAGGCTTAACTCCATCTACAATTCAACAAACTCCATCCCTTGTGCCAAGTTAACCCTTAACATCTAGTCTTGAAACTAGACTAAGAACCAACCTTGGTCTTACTTCATGTCCAAGAACAAACACAACTTTGGGTATTCACAACACGACCATTCTATTAACCACCAACCTTCCCCAAAACATAAGTTGGACACCAAAATTTTCAAAAACACTCACATTCCATGATGCCACAATGACCTAATTTTTTTTAGTACAACCATCTTCATCCATCAACACAAGTACCCCAAGTGTGCCTAATGTTACACAAGGTAATATGAACCAAGTGCCTCAAATAGGACAACAAGGGAAAGTTAACACTCTCACACAAGGGAAACCCTTAACAAGTGGTTCCAACAACTCCATTGACACATCAAAACAAGTAGTTACCAAAGCTACTCAAGTCAATCCACCATCCACATCAAACCCATCTATCATCAACCCAAATCAAAACAACACCTTGTTTATGAATCCCATCAACCAAGGTAATACCTTGATCCCACCTCAAAATAAAACAAGGGAACCCCCTACCCATCTATCAGGGGAACCCTTTCAATCAATTACAAGGTCTGAATATTCCATTACCATCACAATACCAAATGGCACCATCATCAACCTTGCCCTTGGTCCCCCACGTCATGCAAAATTAGATGGGACCTCAATCTTACATTCCTCCACCCCAATCGACCATTTTACAATGAATGTTAAACCAAGGAAACCCCCAACCTCTCATCATCAAACCACAATCCACTCAGGCCATGAACACCCAAAACCCATCACAGGTATCCCAACAAAAAGACACTTCTACATTGCAAGCACATGCTCTAGCTTTACAACTAGCACAAAAAGCTTATCAACAAGACTTGTAAGCACAAAAAGCTCAAGATCAAGCTTTGAAACAACAAAAACCTTCTCAACAAGCATTGAAACAACAAAAAACTCACACTCTAGCTTTTCAACAAGCACAAGACATCTACCAACAAGTGGTGCAAGAACAACAAGCTCAGTAAAAATCCTTAGTTGCACAAAAACAAGCCTTAGTTGTACAACAAAAACAACAACAAGATCAACAACAAGCCTTAGTCACAAAACAACAATAAGCTCAACAACAAGCCTTAGTTTCATAACAAAAACAAGCTCAACAACAAGCCTTAGTCACACAAAAACAACAAGAAGCTCAACAATAAGCTTTCGTCACACAACAAGCTCAACAACAAGCCTTAGTCACACAAAAAAAACAAGAAGCACTATTGGTGCAACAACAATAGAAAGCCCAATAGCAATCCCTAGTGGCCCAACAACAACAACAAGCCTTACTATCTCAACAGTATGCCCAACAACAACAACAACAACAACAACAAGGTTCCTACTGCAATCCTCAACAAAAAAATCACTACAAACATGCTAGGAACATATACATCAACACCACAATCACCTTCACAATATCCTACACCCCCATACACACCATATAACACCCAATCATATCAAAATCCTGCATACAACCCATCTGCCATCCCACAATACACAACGTATGTTCCTCCACCAAACCAACACAATGATATAGCATCACAACTTAAGGAGATAACAAAGAAATGTAGGATATTCAGATGGGAAAAATGAAGAGGCCCATACATAGAACCTACACCCATATTCATTTGATCAAAACATCGCAATGGTACAATTCCCTCTTGATTTTGAAATCCCAAAATTCAATAAGTACAAAGGGAGAGGAAGTCCTGTGGACCATATCAAAGAGTTTAATGTCATGTGTATGGAGTTCTCCTACAATGAGTCCTATTTGATGCTAAATGGTAGAATTTTTCTTGGGTTCTAGGGTTTTGGACCTAGAATAACAAAACTCCACACTCTCATTCAAGGATGACCCTAGATATCTCTATCCATTGGAAGAAGCGGAAAGAGATATGGAAATAGTTCTTTCATAGTAATTGATTATAAACTAATGAGGGGTTCACCACCAAGTTATGACTTGGAAAGACAAGTGCAATGCAAGATGAAATCTTTAACCCTAATATGATGCTATATTCCACTAAATGACCTAGAAATGCATGTAAAACAAAAAATAATGTTGTGAGATGAAATATGTGCAACTAGAAATCTGAAGATGACTGAATGGAGCTCTAAAATGCTAAAAATAGTGACTTTAATACTCACAAGGACTCAGTCCCAGATTTGGGTTTCTGTGTAGAAACAAAATCTGGCAAATGGGTGTCGAACTCTGTAAAAACTTGAAAATTGACCTAAACTAGGACTCATATGCTAGAACTAGTGTATCAGTCTAGTTAGGGTTTTTCTAAAGCTTCAAATTCTAAATTTGTTCTTCAAGGTCTACTTTGCACTTCCTAATTGATTTCTAAATCTGAAACCCTGATTTGCAACCTATGGAAGTATTCCAAGTATCTCCAATGCAAGGTGACAAATTTGAAAACTTTCTCCAAACTTTCTCTTCAATTCATTTTCAACCTAAGCTACAAATCACACACTAAAGAGAGGGAAAAATGTTTTTTTTTTAAGTGGAAAGGGGTTTTCCTTGGTCAAACTCCATTTTGGTAATTAAATCTTGAAATGAAATGAAATAGGAATGGAGAATGATGAATGAACAAAATATGATGTTGCAACTCACCAAATCCTATCAATAAGAGGTTGCAAACATGTATGAGATGGCTTCAATGGATGTAGATCTTGAAACTTGCTTGAATAGGATAGATCATGGATTCAATGCTAGCTTGAATCATGAAACCCTACATCACAATGGTTAGCTAAAAAAAAAGCATGATGCTTGATGCTTGAATAATTCTCTAAAATTCTTGTTAATATGCTTTTGAAGACTCTTGAATGCTCTTTTAAACACTTGAATGCTCTTGTGAACTCAAATTTTCTATAAGGATGCTCATTCAACTTTCTAGGTGTAAAATGAGTGAAAGAAACTTGTATTCATACTTAATTATGCAAGAATTCCCAAATTTACAACACTAGAAACCAACATTAGATCTAGGACGAAAAAATCCAACCAATAATTTGAATTAATTTTAATTTTGGGCTACACAAGACTCATATGGCCAAGGTGGTATAAGAGTCCCATTAGGCATAATTTATGGGACCAAATTCAAAAATGCATAGAAAGGTGTAAAATCAAGATTGGGACCCAAAACCCTAGGTGGGACTCATACAAACAAGGTGGTGTATGAGTCTTAGACTGCCAAATATGGGCCACACAACCTAGAAACACTAGAATTATGATTGGATGTGGGTTTGTGTTGGGATTATCCTAAAAAAGATGAAATAAATGAGGCTTGTGGATGTAAAATAAGGCCAATTAAAGAATAAAGAAGCTCAATTATTTATGAAAACCCTAGAAAGGTATGAAAATGTGTTACAACACTTTACAACACTCTAAATAAGGTGTGGTTAAGTTTATTTAGTTCACAAGGGCCCAAGACCTAATATGAATGTGTTAAACACATTACAACACTAAGTCAAGGGATCATTAGGCTCAATTTCACAAGGAGGGCCCAAACAAGTGTGAAAATCTCACCGACACCATTTTTTAACACTACATTTAGCCCCCAATTTAGTGAGAGGATGAAATTACTTCAAACTCACACTAAAGTAGACAAATCTGCTTCAAGAAGAGTCCAAGGGCACCAATACAAGTAAGATGGGTTGACAATGATCAAGAGGGTTGATCAAGCCCCCAAGATCAATATCCCATGACAAAAAAACATATGCATAAAAGAAAACACATGGAAAGTGATGTAAAGGGAATTATAAAGGAACAAGCATACACTACCAAAGATGAATAGAAAAGGAAACTAAAAAGGGGTAGATCAAGCTTCAACCATTTGTCCATCGCTATGTTGATAAGATCTAGGTTGTTTTTCCAAAAAATGCACACTCACTCTGAGGCAACAAAACTCTAGGTTGTCCATTGGGTGAGGATTTGAAAGAGGTGAGACACATACACACATGGTTTGTATGTTCTCACACTCACATGCAAGTGGCTATGGGAAAGTCATGCCTCGGTCAAGCTTCCCATCAATGTTGCAAGTATGAATGTGAATGGTAGTATTATCATTAATGTTTTCATTGATGTCAACATTGTACAAGATGTTGCAGGTTGTACATGTATATTTGAGATGTTTTTGAGATATTGTGAGTATACGAAGCTATCTTTATGGTGTTGCAGGTGTGCTGGAAGTGACATCAGAGTTGTGTATGTGTTTAGTGCTCTGGTTTGTGCTCTAAATTTCTTCTATATTGATCCTATGCTTGTAGGGATCTAAAGTTTTCTTATGGACATCTTTTGGTGATATATCTAGTTTTTAGTTGATGGTTTGTTGAAGAGTGAAAGTTTTGTTCACCTGTGTGTGAATCGGTTGGCATGGTTGTTTTTCTATGGACTGGGAGAAATTTTTCTACTCCACAATCCTTTGCTGGTTTGTTTTAGGTCTTGTGGATCTAGTAGAAGGATTTTTAAGCTGGTGTCTATATTCTTGTAAACGTGTTCATGGTTTGGTGCCCCAAAAGGTGAGTTTGAGAGTTCCTGTGTGTGTCATGTAGTTTGGGTAGACTGATGAAGGGTGTTCTAAGTATGAATTTTTTTTGTAGCTGATGCAGATGAATATGAAGGTATACGGGATGTGTTATGGTGTGTATTGAAGTGTATTGCGTGATCCACATGTTATTCTCTTATTTGGGGAGCATGTACTTCAAAGTTCATTTGTGTTTTCATTAGGTTTTCTCGACCTAGTTTCTACACTTCATATGATGGATAAGTATCAATTGAGGAATCATGTGATTGATCTAAGATGTTGCTTTGGGTCTTGGTTAAATGTTTGTTTGGTCCACTCTCATTCTCTTCCACACGGGAATTTTGAGTTACCAACCTATTTTAAATTTGTAAAATGAAGCAAGTGTAGCCAACCTTGGAGAAAGTTTCTAAGGTTGAAGAAGGTACAAATAAAAATAAAGTAATGAAGAATGCCACAAGTGTGAGAAGCAACATTGTGAGAAAGAGAATTGAGGTAGCAGTACTTTAATGTGTTAGATTCTAGAAAGCAGTGAGCTAAAGGTTTCTTCAATCTTCTAATCTAGGCTATGGATGTGTGTAACTTTTTGTGGTGGATTTTTATATTATCTTGTGTGTCTATAGGTAGTGAGCCTCCCTTCTAGAAAGGGAGTCCTTTCCATAGGTAGTGAGCCTTGTATCTAGATAGTGAGTCCTATTTGGGTAGTGAGCCCTTAGCAGTGAGCCTCTTTGTATTTGGTTGTGCAATTACATTATATTGTGAGTTAATCCTCACCGTGGTTTTTCCCTCATTGGGTTTTCCATATAAATATGGTGTTCATTGTGTTCATTTTTCTTTATGTTATTTTCATTTCATGTTCACACTTAATAATAGAATAAAGTGGTTGTGAAGATTAATAAGTGTTTGAAATTTGAGTTTTTGTTTGGTGACAGCTGATTCACCCTTCGTCTTAGTTGTCTTGAACCTTTCAATAGTCAAACCATACCAAATTTCTACCTCCTAATAACTTTGATAAGGCACCACACAAAAAAAGACCTTCGAGCTTCATGAGGCAGGAAAAACTTCATATGCTTGGAGCTCATGAACTGTGAACTTTCAGCTTCATGAGGCAAGCAAAACTTCATATGCTTGGAACTCATGAACAAACAAGATGGCTCCACAGGCATGCAAGATGTATTATGCAAGGTGGCCATATAACTAAAAATGAAAAATCACAAATAAGGAATGTTCAAAGGTGTCTTGCTTAGTTCATACGAGGTCTTAACTTAGTGAACATTGTGCCTGATGTCTTGAGGAGAGGACCAATCAAAGAATAACAGATTCACAACCTAGGGGATGTAGTGTATCACATTAGCCACTAAGAGGAATGTAATATGCTAAGAGAGATCATGCTCTTGGAGGAAATCACATCCAATGTCATCCACAAATTGAAAGACACATAGCATAAAGTAAGAAAACTACACCATGAACCATGAAAAATAATAATGCCAATTTATGCTCCCACATTAAAGGAATTGCTAAACACCATACTGTGAGCAATTACTTTAAAGTAGTGAATGATAAATGCTAACAATAAAGAAGACATGAGAGCTAACTTGGAAAGCCCTATGCCAAGTCATATTTTTTTCCAAATCAAGCTACATCATACAAAAGAAAAGAAAAGAAAAGAGAGGGGTTTCCCTCAAAAATGAAAGTCTTAACACATAAGGGATCTATGGATTTGGGGTCAGTATGTTCTTGCTACAATGTTTTCAAGAGAGTTCAAACCTGTCATCATTCCCCAAATGCACATAGAACTAGAAGAATGGCACAAAAAGAGTGAAAATAAAAATAAAACCTTTCAGGTCAACATGGAAGAGACATGAATTTCTTGACACCTTGCATCATCCCCAAAAGGAAAACACAAGACAAAGAGAATATAAAGGAAAATAAAAATCCTTTTGGTCAACATGGAAGAGATATGAATGTCTCTACACCTTACGTCATCCCCAAAAGGAAAACATGACAAATAAAAGAGAAAGAAAAATGAAAATCTTTTGGAAAGATTTACGACATAGAGAAGGATGAAGGTATAAATAGAGGAATATCAAAAAGAGAGAGATATACAGAAAATAGAAAATTACGGGGGATCACATTATGCACATGCAATCACACAAAAGAAAGTGAAAAATAAATAATACAAAATACTAGTAAGCCACATGTGAGTCAACCTATGAGTAGGTTTTTTGCATCCCAATCGTGACTATCGTATATAGAAGGCAAACAACTAGCCAAAGGGAAAATAGAAAATTCCAAACTAGGGCCATCACCAAGTTCAACACTCTTCTTAGGAGAATTGTTGTTTAAGATCATGGAAGAGGAAAACAATGTATTAAATTCATTGTGTACCTCTTCATCAATTTTAGTAACTTCCTCATCGTCATCTAAGTTAATCACAACAAGAGGTTGAATGATAATGTATAAAGAAGAATTCAACTCTTGTTGTGGTTGTATTATAGGATCCTTTTGTGTCAATGAAGGGGAAGGCTCACCATGCATTGCTTTAGTCAAGTTTGGATTTTGATTTTTTTTTTTTTTCTTCATTTAACTTTTGAGCAAGGGTATGATGTCTACTCCTACGCTCTCTAGCACCTCTATTTCTTTTAGTTTTATTTTCAAGTTGTGTTTGTGTAGGAGTGGGTTGATCAACCATAGATTTATTTTCTTCCCTAAGGGGATGAATGGAAGGAACCATGGGAGTTTGTTCAACCACTTTCTCTTTGACTTTTAAACTTGTTTTATTCTAGTAGGTGTGACAAGATTTTTCTTGTTATCTCTTGGTATTTTGTAAGAGGTAGGTGAAGGTTTTTTCTTAGGTTGATCTTGGTTATTTATAATTTATTCAGGTTCAATCATGGTTTCATCAAGGATAGTAGGGTTGGTGGCGGGTGAAGGCATGTTTCAAAGGGATAATTCTCCTATTTTCTCTTCCTTGAACTTTTGATATGATTTGAAAAAGAAGTCTTCACATGGTTTGATAGGTTCTATAGGCTCGAACCAAATAAAATCTAAGGAAAGGTTTCCACAAGAAGACAAAGGGTTAAATCCACTATGATTGATGGTGAAAATTCATTGTCAAAGGGAAAATTTAAGCATTTATGTATGATTGAGGGGATCGCATTCATGGAGCGAATCCATGGATAGCCTAGCTTCACAAAAAATTGGTTTGACTGCAAGATGATGGAGAATGAGATATCTAATGTTTTCAATCTTATTTGTAAAGGAAAGATGACTAATCCCATCATAGCGCAAGTGAAACCATTTTATGTCTTGATCCATGCTTTTGGTTTATCATATATATTATGATAGAGCTCATGCAGAAGTAAGAATTCTTCGGTGATCTCATTCTCTCCATAGATGGGATCTATTAATATCCCATTAGTGGGCTTATCATAGATTTGGCTAGTTATGTAAAGAGGACCATCAGGTGCATGTTTAATTATATCTTGTGAGGAGAAAGAAATCTCAAGAGGCTTTTTAGTTCAACCCTTATGATGTTGAGTTTTGACCAATGCAACCAAACCATCAATAGGATTTTGTTGATTAGTATCCATAGGAATTTGTTGAATTTTATCTGTTTTCTCACCATCCGTATCAACATTCATCACATCATTCTTTTTAGTTTCACTAACTTTGAAAAATTAAATATCATGTTTTGACATGGGGTTGGTAAAAAATTGCAAGTTTTTGTTAGGAGGGGAAAAAAACTTATTTCCTTGGTCATTAACACCTCCAATGGAAAGTCGACTAGAAATAATGAGGTCTTGCACAAGATGTTTACGATGACTACAATGTTCCATTTTGTGTGCATTTTTTCGGTGATAATGGCAATAAGAGTTTGATCTAAAGTTTGGAGGTAAAGGCTTATTGAGATTGGGTGTTTTATGTGAGGCAAGGTAATCATTTGTTATTCTAAAATCTTGGGCATTGTGTTATGAAGGTTATCATTTAGGAGAGTGAATTGTCTTTTCGGGTCCCCATAGATAAAGGGTATCATATATTTAATAATGGCTATTTGGTTGTTGGTATTTTGATTTTTTTGTTGAGGGGTATTAAATTGAAGGAAATATTTATTTTTTTTCTAAAAGGTTGAGAATTGTTTTGGTTTGTGGGCTCAAACTTCTCAATACAGCTAGAAGTGGATTTTTTATCTCGACTACTAACTGAATTTCGATAATCATGGAGGGAAGTACACAAGTACATAAAGGATGGGAATTTCATTCTGGTAAGTTTATCTTGTATCTTAATTTGCAAATTTTCTATGAACATATTTTGAAGGCGAGGATCAGGAACCTTGACATCAATTTGGGAATAAAGTCATTGATATCGTGATATAAAGTCAATAATCTTTTCTTCTTCTTTTTTCTTACATCTCACCAAATCGGCTAAGGTCATCTTAGGAGTCATATGCACTTGGAAATGGTTGAAAAATGATTCAACAAGTTCATTGAATGAACGAATTGAGTTGTTCGACAATGAAGAAAACCATTCTAAGATAATATCCTTCAAAGATCTAGGGAATAGCTTGGCCAAGAGTTTATCATCAAGGAAAAATTCACTACATAAGGTAGTATAAGCATTAACATAGTTAGAAGGATCTCCCTTTCCCCCATATTTCTTGAATCTAGGCACCTCTACAATGGTATCGGTGTTCATAATATCTCCAAGGAAAATGGCTTGCTTTTGACATAATATGTAGGTGGGACATTTTGATTTTGGTTGATGGTGGAAATTTATTTTTGAAGGGATTAAATAGTTTGGACAAGTTGATTTATGAGAGGATCATTTCTTGTGTTATGAGATGGAGGTGAGAAATGTGAAGAGGTGTAGGTGTTCAGGGGACAAGTGAATGAAATGCTTATAGGTGGTAAGGTAGTAGGAGATATGATGTACGATTCCACAAAAGTACTAGGGATGCTAGTGGAAATACCCAAGGAAGGAATCACATTAATAGTTGGTTGGATTGTTGTTGTGACTTGAGGGTTGGTATAGATAGGAATAGAGGAAATTGTTGTGGGAAGAGGAATTTGAATTCCTCCTTGGTTCGTGAAATTACTTGTAGGTAAAGTACAACTAGTATTTGAGGGAAGGTGTTGTTGTTGGATGTTTTTCCACTTCTCAACATAGACAACACACAAGTATGCTATCTCTCTTGAAAGGTGAAAATAAGCTCTAGAAAAACACCCCAAGGTCTCTCAGGTGTTAGGTTATGACAGTCCAAGAACAACTCAGTTGATTGATGTGATTTGTTGGTAATCATAAGGGGAATTTATGTTTTACTAAGCATGGAGGAATTTGGTTCTGCAGATGGCATTTTATGAATTTTGATATGAATGAACAACTATTGCAAAATAGCAAGCTAGAACTCCTTTTGTTCATTAGATTTGGCTTTACAATGATGTTGAAACTTTTCTTAAAATTCAAATTTTAAAGAAAGGTCAAAAGGGAAAAGGCGTTAGAAGTTTCCTTTACCTGCAACTATGATGAACAATAACAATGGAGGATGCTACAATAGACAAACTTCCAAAATTAAATCCTACTTAACTAGGGAAAACCCACATCTCATAGAATTAGTGCAATCTTCAATGGGTCTTTGTAAGTTTTTAGATTGTATATTCACCTTTAAAGCATGAACAATAATTGAACTTAGGTGTAGCAAGATAAATAATGCTCAGACTAACTTTACACAATAGTTTATCATCAATAAACAACAAAAAGTATGAGTTAGAAATGCATCAAACACCATAGCGTATATCAAACATTAAGCATAGCATAAACTAATAACTGAAAATAACTTAAGTTGAAACAACAAAGATGAAATGCACTATTTTGAGATAGAATCATGCACACATGGAGAAGAATACACAAGAAACCATAAACTCGATGCTTTTCTCATATATTTTCTGCAACATGTCTTTACCCGACAACTCATCTCTCTCTTGAAAATGAGAGGATGCCCCTATTTATAGTTTTCAAAAAGTAGAATGAATGGAAAAGATTCATTTACAATGAGTGGCTTATATTCATTCTAGCTTAGGGTTTCACCTACCCCCAAATATACTACAATATAAAATAGAATTTTATCTTTTTCCCTATTTCATCTTTTAGTGTATTTTGTCTTTTAGCTGCATCTAACCTTTATGAGTATTTTATCAAATATTCATCATCAATGATGGGATTTCTAGCCTCCTTCTATGTAGTCGCATATTCCACAAACTTGTCAATTATAACTATGAGTTTCTTTTCCTCAGAGAGCTCAGATTTAAGGATTTCAAAGGCTACCCTTTTGAATCTTTCAGTAACTTGATCCCAATGTTTGGTACACTTTGGCATAGCCTTGATAACCTGCTCCAATTTGGTGAAGGAACTTGTAGAAAAATACACAAAATATGATGATAGTGTGTCACCAGCCTCATGTTTCATTTTATTATGAATATAAAGGCTTAATCTTCTCTAGATCTAACTCCAAGGTAAGCATTTCATAGTCTGTCATCTTCTTTAGGCAATGCTAGCTCCTTTTCCCAAATTTCTCCGTAGAGCTTGAGGATACTCTCCAGCTTAGGATGGGTGATCTTATATAGCTCGAGGAACTCTGTGCAAGTGTTCATCATGTCCTCTACTTCCTACTACAAATTCCAAAATTTATTGTACATTCTGGTCATGTAACAAATGCCTGTCACCATTGTATATCACCTTTTGGAACTAGTCTGCAGTTGACTTGGTCCAGTTCTTCATTTTTTCCATTTTACTTATCTCTTCCTTGGAGAGGAGAGCAAGTGCAAATGATTCTATTGGGGTTTCCTCTTCTATTGAAGTCTACTATTGGATGTAAGTAGTCAGGTCTACTACTTGTGCTTTCAACTCATATCTAGTGGATTGGTCCTTGTTCATTTATTGCAAAATAGTGGAGACAGATCCCTGAAATTCATCAATCTTCTATTCTCAGGTGGAAAGGCCTAGGTTGATAGTGGATATATGATAATCTTGGCCATGAATGTTTCTCGCATCCTTGTCCATAGTAGGAGTGGCCACCTATAGTATTCTGGATCCAAAAGCATCAACCGTGATGTGGGATCTAACCTTTGCCTTCTTCTCCTTGTAAGTCCTTGTCTAATCTCTAGCCAAAATTTCCTTTAACCTAGCCTTAGAATCAACAACCATGGGAGCTTTCTTCTTTAGTTTTTGTTCCAACCATGCAGGGACCTTCGTTTGTTGTTTTGGTGATTCATGATCACCTTCCTCTTCATGCTACTTATGGGGTTCATCCTCTTCATCACTAGGAGCCTCTTCATCATTCTTTCCTTCCTTATCTAGCTCTTTTTCCTGTGGCATGGTCTCCTCTTTGTGAGGCTCCGTAGAGGCTACATTTTCTTCAACGATATTCTCCTCTTGTGGTGCCTTCCCTTTATCTTCTTCATGCTCAACCTCAACATCCTTTCAGGACTTGGCACTTTTCTCTTCTATCTTCTCTTTATCTATTTCTTCCTCCCTTTCTAAAGACATTTCCTCTTGCATTAGGCCCTTATCTTTGCTAGTTTGTGGAGGTTCCTCAATTATTTCAACATTTTCATTTGTGCCCATTTTTCCCTCTTTGGAGCGATGCTCCTTGGGTCTTGCTCCTTTATCTTGCTCTTGATCAAAAGTCTCAACTTAATAATACACATCAAGTTTATCATCACCCTCCTCTTTAGACCTTTGCAACCCTTCCTCATCAAAAGCCACATTTTCAATATTTAGACTCAGCCTGCCCTCAGGGTGCTCAAAATAATCATCTTGGTTAGAATCCTCTGTATCATCAGTGATGTCCTTCACAATCTCTTTGGGTTGCTTCACACTGAGCCTCTCCATTTCTTTTGAAATTTTCATCATTTCCTCCATTTTTGATGGCTTAGTGGGAGGTGGAGGGAGAGGCAAGGTGACAATAAGCTAATCCATTAGTGCCTAGACCTTTGGATTGAGAATCACCCCAAAGAGCTCAACGAGTACATTTTTCATGTAGGCTATGAAGGCATGCAAAAAGGTGGGTGGTGCCATGGTAGTTGCTAGCATGGAAGGGGTAAAGTGGAAAGAGTAGGAGTGACGAGGCAGGAGTGACGAGGATGATAGTAGGGAGTAGTGGAAGAGGAAGAGTCCAACACCATCATTGGAGTGGTTGGTGAGATGAAAGTGAGGTGGAAAGAGATATTGATGGCGAGTGGTGATGAGATGGGAAAGGATAGAGAAGTGGAAGGTGGTGGAGTGGTGACAATAGCAACAACATCAGTTGATGGGAGAGTGAAGGTGGTGGGTGGTGGTGAGCGAGGTCACTCAAAATCTTCTTCCTCTTCATTTTGATGTTCTTCCTCCTAGATGGTCAGAATTTCAAGAACAAACGTCCCTATCCTCTTTGCCTTCTTTGATGGTTGGCCCTATATAGTGTTATTGGTATAAACCTTGTGCTTGGTCTTACACTCAGATACTTACTTCCTCTCCTTGGACCTTGTGATAGGTGGAGACTCATGAGCTTCACCTAATGAATCTGTAGAAACACCCATGTCAATTTCACTCTTGATATCATCCTTGAGTTCCCCATATGTGAGCTCTACACCCTGCTCATGTAATTGAGCTATTTTTCCATCAACCCACTATTTGGTGCTTCATTCAATGGGGTCGGTGATAGTGTCTAGATCAATGACCTCTTTCCCAGCTCAGTCAATTATAGGCAATGGAACATTAGCTAGGGAATTATATCTTTCATCCACAATATTGTTGTCTTCAAAGATTTGATAAGGCATGGGGAACAAGTTGATGGATTTCACAAACTAGGTGGTCATCCTCATAAAATGCCACATCCAAACCTCCTTTTTATCATCAAAGTTGGCCTAAAAGTCTTCAATATGAAGTCAGTGGGCGTATGGTCTCCCAAATATTTTTTTTAGCTTGCCATGGGGATCCACATTTCCCCTATCTATATGCAATTCCAAGTTATATTCTACCAATTCCTTCTCTGAGTATTATGCAAATGGGGCGGCTTTGCAAGAGTACATTCCCTATCTAAATGTTAGATGGTATGGAACCCTAGCATAGTGCTTGTTGCTTAGCAAGGAGTGGGAACTTTGTAGCTACCGAGTAAGCTCCAACTAGATGATTATGTCATTGGGGCAGCGTGGCAGCCGGTAGGGTTTTCCTTGTTGGTCTAATTAATATTTAATTACACTTTAGCATAGGTTTACTTAGGCATATTTAATTCCTAATTTATAGGTTTTATCCTTATCTTATTGAGCTATCTTGTTGCTCAAGATAAGATTAGGTTTATGCATCTTTTCTTTTATAAAGCAAATTATCTCTTGTAATATTTGGTACTTCAAATATATCAATTTGCACATCTTTTGCAAATCTCTACTTTTTCATTTTTCTCTTCTATGGAAGGTGATTTTTCTAGTTTGCAATCAAATATTGGTTTCTAACATGGTATCAGAGCCTCGATTTGCATCCCCTTCTCAGCTTTTTTGGAGGAACACATTGCAGAGCTCGTTCGAGGTCCCTCGAGGGTTTCATTCCTTGAGCATCTTTATGCAGCATCTTGGATCAGATTGGGGTTTTTCATTGGATTCAGAGTGCTAGAAAAAGTCAGAAATGACTTTTATTTCATTCATTTTAGTTAATGTTTTCCAGATCTATGAGGGTTGTAAGCTCGATGATTTTTCTGATAGATTCGAGGGTCACTTTATTTTTGGAGCACTTTGGGCCCAAACAGACCTTGTCGTTGGATTCGCAGCGCCCAAAAACCCCTATTTCCATATAAAATTTGTCTAATTTGGAAAAATTTGTCTGGAGAGGAAAAATTATTTTTCCCAAGGGCTGTATGGCCCCTAGACATAGTTTTTGAGGTTCAAAAATCAAACAAAAATCAAAAAAATAAAAACATTCTTTGAAATTTGGCACTGCTCGTATAAATGGCCAGCACCACTCCTGCACCACCAAGAGGCCGCCGGTGGTCTTCCACCCGCCACTAGTCAACCACCGCTCCATCAACCCACTTCAACGCTTGCGTGCAGCCAACCTAGCAGTCACATCAAGTTCTAGGTCCCCGCGCCAGCCCCTTCCGGGACTCCAAGCACCTACCCCAGACACATTTGTGACTAGGGGCTATGCCCACAAGCCCCCAGTGGAATTTCAAGCCCCTACAATGGTCACATTGGTGATCAAGGGCCATGCCCAGAACCCTACCACCAGCCCCCTAGTCCACCTAGGCGACCAGGGGCTTTATTTTGTAGCCCCTAAGGGCTTCACATGGCCAAATTAGACCTTTTTGGAGTAGTTTCGCAGAAACAGGCATAACTTTCACATACGGTGTCATTTTTTTGCAAACAAGATATCGTCAGAAAGCTGTTTTTGATCTCTACGCAATGGTGTAGGTCTCATTTTTTTTTTCCATTTTTGATGCCTTTTTCAGCCTCGGAAGTCAGATGTTTCCATTTTCACTCTGGGAAGCATATCTTTTGACTCGCTTATCCATTTTTCACAATTTTTGCGGCATTGGAAAGCTAGTTTCGGCCTCTATGCAAATCTAAGGCCATTTAAAAAATATGTGTACTGAATTTTATGCATGCATTCATTTTTGTTTCATGCACTAGGTTTGTATTTTCGCTTATGTTTCTATAGTTTTGCATTCTCTCCTTCTACAATCATTGGGTATTTTAATAACGAACTGATATAAAGCTCCATTAAGGGGAGTTCTTGCATCCATCTTTCATATTGATGACAACTCACATGAGTTTTTTTGGTTTCTTGTTGTCTCCTTTGAGCTTCTTTCTTGCTTAGCTGGACACATCTTTGGTTTTCTTTGGTTCACACTTCACATTGGGATTTTATGGTTCTTGATCTGCATTGGTTCAGATCTTTCTCATTTGAGGGCCATGTTTTTATGGTTAATGTTCCAGAATCTTGATGGTACTTGTCCTATGGGAAGTTTTAGTTTCAGTTTGGCATTGGCTTCGAGAGACACAACTTCCAGATTTGTCATCATTATGGGTCCTTTCATCCTTTCATCTACTATTGTTTATAGATTCTAGGGTTGATCCAGTATGTTAGTTTCTAGTGTTCCTTGGCATCAGGTCTACTATTGCATTTGAGATTCTGATATGGTATTTTGCAAACAAAAGTATCTTTCCTTGCTTGTCGAATTTGGGGTTCTAGTGTTTCTTCATCAGTGTTCTTCTAGTGCTTCTTCACAACAGTTCATCTCATTGAAGGGGTTTTTTTTTCCCACTAGGTTTTCTCTCTCTTTGCATTAGTAAATGAGTACCTAATTAGGCCTTGTTGTCAAGACTCATATTTGCATAATAATCTACTTCTCCCTAAGTTGGACTTATGGGGGGGTGTTGGTGTAATTAATATTTAATTACACTTTAGCATAAGTTTACTTAGGCATATTTAATTCCTAAGTTATAGGTTTTATCCTTATCTTATTGAGCTATCTTGTTGCTCAAGATAAGATTAGGTTTATGCATCTTTTCTTTTATAAAGAAAATTATCTCTTGTAATATTTGGTACTTCAAATATATCAATTTGCACATCTTTTGCAAATCTCTGCTTTTTCATTTTTCTCTTCTGAGGAAGGTGATTTTTCTGGTTTGCAATCAGATCTTGGTTTCTAACATTCCTAAGAACCCTTCTACTTTGATGTAGGTGAATTTTGGGAATTAGATGAATTGATACCCAAACCCCTTTATTACTACCTTGGCACTATGTGTCATCCTTTTTTCATAATCTCCCCCCAAGGTTTTCATAATATGCCTAATGAATACATCATTCACTATTTTGTATTCCTTCTTGAAATTCTTGTATTATAACTAGGGGTAGCATTTGCACACCTTTAGTTGCCCCTTCTTGATGCCCAATTTTCCAACACAGAACAATCCTTTATAAGGGAACTTGGCCGCTAGCAGGTAGACCAAGTATGAGGTCATATAGAATTGGGATGTCTTACTTACCGCCATGAGCTGATGATGTAGATTGTTGCTTATCATCTTCACCTAGTGGAATTGAGCGGTGCCGTAGAGGATTTTCTCCACAAATTAAAACATCCATTCTTTGAAGAAAGTGGCAGTAGGAAATCCCATCACTCTACTTAGGAGTGTGACCAAATCATGATATTCTTCTAATAAATCACTCCTAAACAAATTTTGAGGCACCTTATTAGTGTTACCCCTTTTTTCCTTCAGCCATGATTGGTTTATAGTTCTTTTCCATCCTAGGGGATCTTGTTGCCATGGTTGTTCATAAAATTACTTTTCTACTTCCTCCATCTTCTTGAAGGTTGAGATGCCTAATCTCTTTCCCATACACTTGGTAGATAATCTACTCGTACCCTTCCATCCTTGGTGATTATTTTTTTGTCCTAAGAGTGATAACACTCTTGACAAGCCATTACCATCTCTAGAGAAATAAAGGTGGGAGGAAAGCTAACTTCCTTCACAAGTCCACTTTCTTTGATTCTCAGGGCTTCCTCCATTGTGGGCTTGATTATTACCCTCTACTTGAACTCATCAATGTTAATGTTCCCTATATTAGTGTCAGAGATTGTGTCCCAATTAGACATAAGTTTTGAGGTGCACTCCACCCCACAGAACTAGTACTTCAACTGCTCTTTCTCTACTTTCCCCCAGGGGTTATGGCAAGTTTCTTTCCTTTATCATCTTTTCCCACTGGCTTCTTCGATGGACCCTCAATAGGTTCCATAAATCCTACACACAAAAGATACAGTAAGTGCATTTGCATATCGAGGTGGAAAATGTAAGTTAAATCCTATAAATTTAGTGTTAGATTCATTAATATACCCTCAAAAGTTCATAATATTCATCATAGTTTAGCATTTGAAGCTTTTTCAGGAAATTTGCAAGGATGCCGGCCTAGTAGTGTGAGTTTCCCCCTTGTGGAAGCTGTCATGAAGAAAGCCGTTAAGGAATGGCACTAGAGCCATGGAATCCTGCAAATAGCCACCTAGAAGAGAATTTCTAGATGGTTCAATTGTGAGGTGAATCTAAGGTAAAGTCATTAAGCATATGCAAAATCTTGGGTAAAAGTACCTTCATCTATTTTCCTTCATTATATCGATTCTTTTTGGCTTATGTGATTTTTAGTAATGTGGGCCCTATGGGGAAAAAATCCTTTAAGGATTTCCTATTAGGGAATGGCTTTAGGTGGATGGCATCCTGCATGCAGAGTTCTGCTTGGCAGAACTCACATGGAAATTTTCCTTCCTAGGTTCATTTAAATTCTCTAATCTAGGACTTTTGGTCTATGAAGACCAAAGTGTGGGGTGTGGCCAAGGTTCTACCGCTAAACAACGGCTTTGGGAAAATTTCATTCTACATACAAAATTCTGCATGACAGAACCCACCTCATCCTTTGTCTTAGTCAATTTTTGCATGAGAAACTTTGGTGTGTGCATGAGGTTGCATCTAGTTGATTTAGCTTAGAGGTTGGATCAATTTTTAGAAGTGTGGGAATTGAGCATGAGGGTGCCACATAACGGGGCACTATTGGTTATTTTCCTCTAAGGAGTGGCTTTATAATGATGGAATTACAATAGTATCAAACCACATGACCAGACCCACTGACGAGGCTCACCTAAAGGCTTGACTTATTTCTTTTAGTATCAACTGCATTGATGGGTTTGGGGTCTGCATAGTGGAGAGATTTGCTTGCTTTGCCATTAGTGAATGACCCTAGGGTGATGGCCACCCACAGGTGATGGTATGCATAGATGGACTCACAAAAGGTGTCTAGCCCACAATTTCATTTGGTAAACTTGAATTTCTTGCTTTGAGGAAATGTAGCTAATGATACTTGCATAGAGGTATGATGCAAGTATTTTTCCATTGAAAGATTAGTCGAGGGGTAGCGACCTTCATCATGAGGTGGCCCGCTTGATCATGCCTGCCAAGGGCTTCAACTTAGCTTCTATTGATCCAAATGTTTATTACTAGGGGCGGTGATGTTAGATGCAAGGTTTGTAGGTTGAGAGGTCAATGGATTTTAGTCGCTAAAGAACAACATTTGCTAAGAAAACTTCCCATGATGGAATCTGGTGGGGATGAACCCACAAGGAAACAAAGACTTAGAAAATTTTCCTAAGGCTACTTAATTTTAATGTGAATGTGGGATTAGGACAACAAGTGGTCATTGGGTTCTTGCCATTGAGAAAAAACTTTGTAAGGATAAATTTTCATGCAAAAACAGATGAAAACCCCAAGAAAAACCCTCATTTTCAATAGAGTACAGATGTAGAAATGAGGCACACAAGATCTTTTACTTTAAACATTAATTGAAATTGGGTTTAAAAAGATGAAACTAGGGTTTGATGGATTCAAATTTTAAATAACTAAAACCCTAGCTTTAGAATTGCTTCAATAGTTTAAACACTTAGTGAAGAAAAAACATGGATTCATACCTTTATATTGCATAGGAAACTGAAGCAAATATGACTCAAATCTTCCAGGAAACATTGTGCGCGCAGGAGGTCTCCTCTTCTCCTTCTAAATTTGAAAATATAGGGTGAAAATGATATCCAAGGAGTGGCATATTTATAGGAAATCTGCCATTAATGGTGAGCATTAATTATCAGTACGATGGGACTTGGGGTAGCCAAGGTTGTGGAAACCTATGCCAGCATGGAAATTCAGTGAAGAATTGGATGGTGAAGGTGGATGAAGAGCTTGCCATACAGGTAGATGCAGTAGGAAAGATGCAAAGAGTGACAAGCTTGGACGACAACCTACTAAGGGAGACCCTCAATTGCAGATCCACTAGGCCTGATGGATGTGATGACAAACAAAAGGAGGAATCTTCCAACTCAAGTCCCACAAAAACTCCAAACTTAGTGTAAATTGGGTAGATGAATTTGGTCAAGGTGAGTTTAATGAATTTGAGGAATGCGATCATTTTAGGCTAAAAAATAGGGGCACACAAAATGAGGAAAAATCAAAATAACCTGGTGAGAGTGAATTGGAAAGAGGGGGTCTGCAGTCTGAACGGGGCATGTGTGCTATTGGCACAACAGGTTTTTTCCAAATATTTGAACTATGTTTTTCACAAGGTCAAGTCCATCTTCACTTTCAAGCATGCAATAAATGTTTTCTATAGTAGGGATGGTGGTAGTTGAAATGTTGTTATTGTACACTTAATGTTGTTGGTTTACTAAATCTATATGAATGTGAATTATATTTTCTTGTGAAACACTAGCAACCATAGTTTCAGCATACGTCATACTACTTGAAGGCATGGAATATTTAAGGGTATAGTCCATACCTAGTGTACTAGTTTCAATACTATAAGTGAAAGAGATAGACAACCCAAGATCCACAACAATTGTTCTATTGTGGGATGAGATGAGTCTTAAACTTCATCTCACTACAATATTAGCAATAGGACACCAAATACTCATTAAAGGGATACTAAACACAAAATGAATGCAAATGCAATTTAAGCTAAGAACAATGAAATGAATATAACAAAAAATTTGTAAACTAAAACAAAAAGTTATCAACAGAAAACATAAGCTTAGAAACAATGTTTTAAATGCCTGAAAATGTAGTGCATAGTCTACATTGGGACTGATTTTTCCAGAGGGGCGTATGAGTCCCAATGAGGATTTTTTTCAAAATTTTAAAAAAAAATCAATTGATTTTGATGCTTTTTATGTTGTATGATCTATAACCTAAGTGAAAATGCTGATTTTATATGAATTTCCATGATTTGAGATGCAAAAATGCAAGCTATATGCACTTTCACTAATGCAAAATAAGAAACCCTAGAATGCCAATTAACTAATGTAAACCCTAATGCAATGTTAATGCAATAAATATATAGCATGATGATGCAATCCAAATTAGAATTATGATGTTCTAAATGTAAGTTCACAAAAATGAAGGGTAGATATTTTGCTTGGGTTCTAGGGTTTTGGACCTAGAATAACAAAACTCCACACTCTCATTCAAGGATGACCCTAGAGATCTATATCCAATGGAGAAAGGGAAAAAATATCTGGCAATAGGGTTGTACTAGGGCTGATTATAAACTAATGAGGGGTTCATCACCAAGTTATGATTTGGAAAGACAAGTGCAATGCAAGATGAAATGTTTAATCCTAATATAATACAATCTTCCACTAAATGACCTAGAAATGCATGTAAAAAAAATTATAATGGTGCAAGATGAAATGTGTGCACTTGGAAATATGAAGATGACTAGATGGAGCTTTGAAATGCTAAAAATAGTAACTTTAATGCTGACTAGGACTCATATGCCAGGATGGGAGAATCAATCCCAGATCTAGGTTTCTATGTAGAAACAAGAACCTAACAAGTGGGTATTTGATATAAAAACTTGAAAATTGACCTAAAGTGGGACACATATGCCAGAAATGGTGTACTACTCTAGTTAGGTTTTTTATAAGCTTCAAAGTTTGAATCTGGTCTTCAAGGTCTTCTCTACACTTCCTAATTTATTTCCTGACCCTAAACCTGATTTGCAACCTATAGAAGTCTTCCAAGTATCTCCAATGCAAGGTGACAATTTTGAACACTTTGAAAAATTTATTCAAACTTAATCTTCAATGTGTCTTCAACCTAACCTACAAATCACACACTAAAGAGAGGGAAATTTTTTTTATTTTTTTTTGTAGAAAGTGGTTTTCCTTGGTCAAACCCTATTTTGGTAATTAAACCTTGAAATGAAATGAAATAGGAATGGAGAATGATGAATGAAAAAAATATGATGTTGCTACTCACCACAACCTATTAATAAGAGGCTACAAACATGTATGAGATGGCTCCAATGGTTGTATATCTTGACTCTTTCTTTAATAGGATAGATATCGGATTGAATGCTAGCTTGAATCATGAAACCCTACATCACAATTGTTAGCTCAAAAATAAACATGATGCATGAATATTTTGAAATGATGTTTGATGCTTGAATAATGCTCTAAAATTCTTGATAATCTACTCTTAAGACTATTTTTCATGCTCTTGTAAACACTTGAATTCTCTTGTGAACTCAACTTTTCTATAAGGATGCTCATTCAACTTGCTAGGTGTAAAACGAGTGAAAGAAACTTGTATTTATACTTATGCAAGAATTCCCAAAAATTACAACACTACAAGCTGAAATTAGATCTAGGAGGAAAAATTCCTGCCAAGAATTTGAATTAATTTTTATTTTGGGCCACATGGGACTCATACACCCAAGGTTGCGTATGAGTCCTATTAGGCATAATTCATGGGACCAAATTCAGATTTTTTTAGAAAGGTGTAAAATCAGGACCGAGACCCAAAACCTTAGCTGGGACTCATATGCCCAAGGTGGTGTATGAGTCCCAGACCACTAAATATAGGCCACACAATCTAAAAACACCTTTATTATGATTGGATGTTGGTTTTTGTTAGGATTATCCTCAAAAAGATGCAATAAATAAGGATTGTGGATGTAAAATAAGACCAATTAAAGCATAAAAAAGCCTAATTATTTATGAAAACCCTAGAAAAGTGTGAAAATGTGTTATAACACTTTACAACACTCTAAATAAGGTTTGGTTAAGTTTATTTAGTGTGAAGAACTTTTTCTGCCTCAGTCATTTTCATTTTTTGGCTTGCATAAAAGTATTCAGCTTTGGGTGGACCCACACTCAAATAGAATGATAGAAAAGATGTGCAATGTGCCACGTGGTCATTGTGCAACTTTCATCTTTTATCTTCCTTTCAGGAAAGAGTTCGGGACATGTGTTGACTCGTCAAACATTTTCTTGGGAGCTATGTTCATAAGCTTGGGAGTTTCCACATTACTGAGATGTCATCTCTTCACCATGAGATATTTTCACTTCCTACAGAGTAATTTGATTGAGGATTTTGTCAGAGTTGGCTGGCCTTTTCTATTCTCTTTCTCATTTTTTGGGATGAAAGTTTTGAGACGGTGACTGGGAGTGATGTGATAGGTCAACTGGGCTTTTTTCCAGGCTATTTTTCTTAGGATTTGATTGTTTATGATCCTCTATCTTTGCTAAAATATCTAAAGGATATTTATACAGTAGTTAAGAATTGATGTGCATAGATCGTTGCAACCTAACCAAAGATCAATGATCGGATTGTGTGCTATTAACTATCAACACCTAGTGGCAATTACTTCTAAGCTGAGGCAGTGTGCATATTTTGTTCTGGCTATATAAGGAGGGTGACGACACAAAAGAAGAAGTATTTTCCAAGATATATTTTCTTTGTTAAGAAAAGTTTCTTTACTTTTCTTAGGGTTTGAGAACTATTTTCAGAAGCAAGTTGCAGAACTACTTTACTTTGGCATGTTATATCTATTAAGGTTTAAACTATTGTCGGATTAGCATCCGACCTCTGTTTCAAAGTTCATTTGATATTTAAAAGAATGAACTATTGAGGAGAAATTGTTGAGACTATACATGTATGACCTTTTTCAAGTTTTATTTCTTTGTATTATCATTCTAAATGAAACACTATGTCTTGCAAGCTATATCTAGGTAGTTTAAGTAGTGGATTTCTATGCTTTATGCTTGTATGGTAGAGTAGTGGCTTAAGAAAACTCGACTATGTCATTGAAATTCTCT
This sequence comes from Sequoia sempervirens, assembly GCA_007258455.2. NCBI lineage: Eukaryota > Viridiplantae > Streptophyta > Pinopsida > Cupressales > Cupressaceae > Sequoia > Sequoia sempervirens. Next base: position 102,133,320 of record VDFB02075321.1, on the reverse strand, counting down.
ATTTTTTTGAAAGTTATTATTTTAATGTGCTATGCTATATTAGGAGGAATAGTTCGTGTGATTTGTGAAATATTGTTCTGTTACCCATAAGAAATATTTATGTTTGATCGGACCTTAATGAACACTTCCTATGAAAAGATTTGAATGTCTTCACTATGCTTGAAGTTAGTCTTTGTTGTTCATTCTCTTTCCAACAATGAATGGTTGTGACATTCTATGTCTATTTATATCAATCATAGGAATGATTTGGATTTGAAATGTTGTAAAAGCTTTGGTACATCACCTTTTATGTTTTATGTTTACATTTTCTTCTCCCCTTATCTCAAAACCCCAAAGAAGAGCTGACTTTCTATAAAAACCTCAGAGGTATTCAGTGAGATGTAATTTGTCCCCCACTCACTGAATTTCCCATAAGACTATCAGAGAGGCGCAACCTTTGATGATCAACAGTTCTTTTTCTGGCACACCTAGTGGGACAAAAGTGTTCCAAAAGCTTGATTAGAAGTTAGAAATATTTCTTGAATTAAGCTAAGGAAGGAAACTGAAAGTTTCATGCCCAGATTCATAAGAAGAGCATCCTCAAGAGGCCACTTCCAATACTCTTAGTTACCTACCTCAATCCCTAGAAGGAGAAGACTTATAGGTTTTGTATCACATGTAAGGAGTAATAGAGCGAAAAGTCAGAGCCTAGTATCTAGATCCTTATCTACTCCACCTGAAGGCTTAAACTTCCAAATAAGATTACCTATATATCTGATTCATAGGAATATTCTCTTTATGGCTCTCATACCTCCCCCTACTGCTAGAAATTTCATAACATGGGGTAGTGGTAGTTCGCTACAGCTGCCCACACCACCAGATGTATGGTCTGCTATACGTGATAATGCCCTCAAGGCTATTCCAAGATTCTCCAGAGAAGATTTCATGACCCGATCCAAACACCTTTAAGATATAGTGGAGGTATGTAGGGTACATAACATATTGGAGGAAAAAATCACATTGAGGCTGCTAGCTACCTCTTTTAAGGGGAAAGCTCAAGATTGGTATTGATCTTTGGCCTTGGATTCTATCATCTCCTAGGACCAGCTCAGACAATTCCTACTCGAATGCTTCTTAGAAAAAGGTGACCACTCCTTGTTGCTACAACAACTAATTACCATCAAAAGGGCTCTACATGAAGCCATGAGCGACTTCAGCAGTAGGTTCCACAAGACTTGGTAAAGGATCCTCATGACTACTCAACCCCAGACTACCATGGCATTCATGTTCTATCTAAGGGCCTTTAACCTAGATATCGTAGTCATGATAACTTCCATGGGAGGGGATATCTTGTCCGATGCATATGAAGTGGTGGTATGCAGAGAGAATAATATGATCGATGTCAGAAAGCTTCTAGGTTGGCCACCAATGCCAGTGTTTGCAGAAATATCTAATAGGAATCAGGAAGAAGCCACTCCAAGCACTCGTACAACACAATTAAAGTTGGTCACCCCACAGTCTGTGTAGTTGCATCCTACTACTCAAGCAAGCACATCAAATTTTTCTTTGATGATGGTGGATATCATCGATATGAAGGATCTCATGTAGAATTTTGCTAACAAATTGGTCATTATCAAATGACAACAAGTGATGCCTCCAAAATCAAACACTCAAGCCTATGGTGGAGGAAAGTCATCTTATCAACATAATTCATATCAAGGATCCTACTGAGGAGGAGGTCAATAGACATCGTTGGAAAATCAGATAGTTTTGACAACCATGCCATTGTAGATAGCTAATGATAGCTCGAATAAAGAGCTAATCCTGGGTCAGAACAATTTGGTGGAAGACGAAAATGCCTAGTGCTTCTCATGCAACGATAGCCATATACCCAAAAATTTCCCAAGGGGAAAGATGTAGTAGAAGGTGGTAGAAAAAAGAAGGGCATGCTCCCAAATTTGGATGAGTACAAATCATCTAAAATGGAGAATGATCATTTTAGAGTGCAAATGGAAGGGATATACCTAGAGCAAGAGTTAGACATTGCACCCTACAAAGCTCTTTTCTCATTGTTAGAAGAGGACGAGGCTATGTTTGTAAATGATACTCCAACGACTGGAGTTCCACAAGTGCAGTCAAACTACAACACAAGATCAAAGAGAAGGCTTATGGGAGAGTATGAACAAAAGCTCTGCGATGTCCACATCCGCGTCAACTATTCCCCCCCGGAGAAGCAGGCTTCATCACCCATCATCTGACCTTTTCCGCATCCACATAACGTATCATTGACAGAGAAAGAGATGAACAAAACACCAATCCCAGTCATGTCGAAATGTTTTCTTCCAAAAATGAGAGAAATACCACCATTTAAACCCAAGACCCAAATGGTTGGGATGCTTAACATGGTGGAGTAATTGAAGAAGGTTCCTTCCAATTTATCATTTTCATATTTCATATCAATTTCCAAAAAAAAATGCTACTTCAAGAAGCGTTAAAGGAGGAAGAAAAATTCCCACAGGCGAATGCAACTCAATCATGCAATCAAAGTGGAGATGACACACCCATGCTTCCCCCTAAGGCTCTGAAAGCAATAGCTTATGCAAATGATGTAGGAAACACAAAATAGAAAGAGGTAAGTGGAACAAAGCCCACACCTTTATTTTTAACACTTATAGTAGGAGACAAATTGTTGCATAATAATATGACTGATTCGGGGGCTAGAACAACCATTATGTCAAAACAAGTGGTAGATGCTTTAAAGCTTAAGTATGAGCCCCTTGAAAAGGGAATTAAATAGTTGGATAGGAAGAAGGTCCTGACTATTGGTTGGATAAAGGATCTTTCCCTAACCCTTTTCTCCTACCAAATCCAAACAGTAACATAGGAAGTGGTAGTAATAGACATTCCACTAGTCTTCGAAATGTGTCTATCAAGACATTTCACTACCAAAATTCATAGATACCTAGGACTTGACTAGTCCCACCTGATATTGAGAACCAAACACATGGCAAAGATGAAGATCCTATCTGAATCCTTGCATCCCAAACACATTGTGGATGACACAAATCTATGCTTTGGGGCTTCCCATACCTCTATCTTTCAGTAGGAGAGATATTGTGTAGAAATTCCCAGAGAAGATGAAGATACAAGTGAGCAGATTTTTGAAGAAGTTTTGCTCAACTAGTTCATTGATTTTGAACCATTTGGAAACTTCCTATTAAACAGGTGTAGGACAATTGAGAGGGGGGGTGAATTAGTTGTCATACAAATTCAAACTAAAAAACTTTATCACTTATCAAATCTTCAACCACACTATTATGTTATTAAATATAAGCATGAAACATAAATAACAAAAAGTAAATCAACACACTAAACACCAAATTTTTACATGGAAAACCCATAAGGGAAAAACACGTTGAGGGTTAACTCACACTATATATTATTTTTGAAAAGAGGCTCAGTGCCAAAAGAAGGGCTCACTGTCCAAGTACAAAGGCTCACTACCTAAAAAAAGGACTCACTATCCAACAAGGAGGCTCACTTCCTACACAAGTTTATACAAAACATAATAAGGCTTTACAACCCAAAATGAACTAGAAATATGCACATATCATGTGTTGATACAGTTCTGGTGATGCTCAGAATACTAACTTGACACACTTCATTATATTTTCTCACTTTCAGATTTTCTACTAGACTTCATACTTCTTACTCGCTCATCATTTTTCTGCTCTACTTCTACACTTCCTATTGTCTACACAAACTTACTGCACTACTTCTTCACACACAGTCTCTCCTCTTGCACTACTACTAATCTTACACACCTTAAAACTATTTGCCATATGTGTATATATATATATCTGATCTCCATCAAAAGCATCAATTAGATTAGCCTAATTAGATTCCATTGATTATAAAAGATATCAACTGTCAACTCCAAAAAAAAAAATCAAAATGCAATTTAACCATTAGCACGATACATTATGTCAGCTCAGACCAAGAGATATAAGTCGCACATAAGTTTTATATTATATCAAAATTATCTTAACAAGTCAGCCAGGAACAGACTTCAATGCTACTAATAGAATATTGTCGATTCATTCTACGAGCACAAAAACATGAAATATTTGGATCATGCATGCCTTTAACATCCATAAGTAGTTTCCAAAAACCACATACCAGAAACTATCAACTATAGAGAAATGCAGACTAGAATACCAAAGAGGCACCAAAAATACCAGATCAACCACCGGAGAAGATAAGTCAGTTATACACACCAGTTTCAGAGTACCAGACCAAACTACCAACATGGTGACATCAATGACAACATATAGATAACCTATTCAATCTTCCAACACTTCCATTCTCCAGGGCTAAGCAGCTATGTAATTTTTTGACGTGGATCAAGTCTTTTTGAAGTTAATGAAAGATCAGGAGAAGTCTGATGACCCATTTGATAATCGTTTGTGGACCTTATATTTTGATGGTGCCAAATGCAAGGTTGGTGTTGGAGTGGATTTCCAATTAGTGTCTCCAATTAGATTAGAAACCCCCAAAACCTACCATTTTCAATTTCCATGCTCTAGCGACGATGCCGAATATGAAACTTTGGTTCATGGGTTGATTCTAGTAGAGAAGATGGGCGCAAGTAAGATATGATCTTTTGGAAATTCAGAAATAGTAGTAAGCCAGATACATGGGCGAGCAACTACAATAAATACAAGGATAAGATATTACATATATAAGGTATGGGATCTCATCGATAGTCTTGAAGCTTTCGATCTACAAGTGACTCCCCAACCACAAACTAACATTGTTGATCAGACGTTTCCTATCAGACCATAGTTGGAATCAGTTTTTGACTTGATAAAGCAAGATGTAGTGCAGATCATTGCTCGACCTTCAATTCCTGACAAAGGTTAGAATTAGAAAATTTTGGGTGATGATATTCAAATTGTTTCCTTCATACATAAGTCAAGAACAACTTTTGACTATCCACCACCAGGGACAAATCTTCTTAAGGAATGGAAAGCAAATATTTTCCATAGTTTCAAAAGATTATGAAGAGCTTGACATCGGAAGTAACAAAAGACTAACAACTGGCAAGGAAGTCTCTCACAAGGACAAAAGAAAGCTGAAAGATCTATGTTTTAGGTATGATCTTAGAGGTTACAACCTGAGTATAGTTTAGTGTACAATTGGCTTGGCTGAGGAACCCAAGTCCGTCGGATAGAGAGAAAGGTTAGTCAACCCAAAGGTTGAAGCTTTGATAGTACAAGAGCTCATGAAGTGGGACAAATCAAAGGTCATATGCCCTATCAATTTTTTTTCCTGGGTATTAATTCTAGTCCTAGTTTGGAAAAGGACTTTGTGTTGATTTTTGGGACTCAAGAAGGACTTTGTTGAAAGACAATTACCCCTCACCACTAATGAAGTAGTTCTCATAGACTCTAACCAGATCAGGGAGTTTCTCCTTAATAGATGGTTCCCCAAGATACAATCAAGTCTACATAAAGGAATCTAACCAACATGGGATGAAATTTACCACTAAGTGGGAAACATTTGCATATTCAAAAACATAGTTTGGATTCTCCAATGTTGGTACAACTCTTCAAAGGGAAATAGGCATTACTTCAAAAAGATGGGTCAACCAAATTATTCTCATATATCTGGGCGATCTAGCAGTTAACGATGATCATTTTGATAATATAAAAGGGATTTTTCTGAAGCACCAATGATTTGGGATTCTCCCTAATCCAAAAAATTATTTACTCAGAGTGCCCCAAAGAAAGCTTCTCATCTTTACAATACTATGGGAGGGAATAGTAATAAATCTTGAAAAAAATTGAACGAAAAAGGTGTTGTGATATTTTCTAGGGACTTGATTAATTTTGTCTCTAGATTCATGTAAAATTTCACAAGAATTGTGCTCCTAACCACCCTGATATTTAAAGAGAACCTATCTTTCCAACAAACTTCCAAGGGCACAATAGTTTTCAAGTGGCTAAAGATGACCCTCTCTGAAGGCCTGACATTGGTTAGCCTTGATTTTTCCAAAGAATTTCTACTCTGTATATATGATGACCAACATGGTATAGTTTATGTGCTCACTCATAAGTACAAGGAAGAGAATGAAGAGAATCCTATTGCATTTCCTTTAAGGACCATGAAGAAAAAGGGAGCCAATGTGCGGGAATACATCACAAGAGAAAAAATTGTCAAGTTTATTGAGAAGTTAGAAGCCAGGTTTGGCTTGCTCCATAACATTATACCTAATAATGCCCAAGCTCTAGTAGAATCACAAAGGTCAAATTTTGTTAGCATATACAGGATTTATTTGAAAGCTTCATCAAATTATTACTTACAAGGGAGTAGGTTAAAAAAATCAACCAATAAGAACTTAACTAGGTTAGTCAAATGTATTGGGTCAGAACGACATAGAAATTGGCACAATCATGAATAAGCTACCCTGGTGGTGGATTGAATTACCCCCAAGTAGGTCCTGAAGGCTTCCCCATATGACTTGATGTATGGAAAATTGGCAAAAACCCCAAGACTGGAAGAAGATAGAGAAAAGTGTCATGAAGCCATGATCAATCACCAACATACAATCAAGCGACGTTTTGACAAAAAATAATTCTAACCCAGAATTCAAAGAAGGGAGCTTAGTGCTAAAGTATGACAAATGTGTTGCAAAACCAGGGCAACATACACAATTTAAAGTGCCATGGAGAGGACCTTTCAAAAACAACGTGTGAAAATAAGAGAATGCGTACGAACTTGAAGAAATAGAGAACAATGCTTTAGATATACTAATGAATGGTATTTATCTAAATATTTTACATTAAAATGCATAGTTCTTTTAAATTTTTTAGCAATTATGTACCATGTGTAAAAAAATTGTAATTATTTCAAAATTTTGAGAAATAACAACCCAAGAATAACACAGGAGATAAAAGCTATATTATATTATGTTTATTGACAAAATTTACATTATAATGTACGGCTCGAGACTCAAAATTGAACATGAGGTTGTCTCAAGCAAAACCAAAAGGAAGTAGCAAGTAAAAAGAAGCAAAAGGGAGGAAATGAGCAAAAAATAGTGAACTTTAGCCTCTAGCTGTTGATGATGAAACAAAAAGAGCTTGTTATCGGGTTCCTCTTCTTCTCCTTTTTTTTCTTCTTCTTCTTTCAATCTGATGGGTTGCAAGCAGGGGAAAAAACACACAACACATGCAGGACACATGGTACAGACCTAGGGTCTACTCACTATAGATTCGCACCAGGAAGTCGAAGTGGTTTCTCTAAGTAGTCCCCAAAAATTGCTCCACGATGTACTCTCACATGAGAAAAGTGGTTGTTGGCTGAGAAGAACAACGGTTCATTTCAATGTCCATGGTGCGAAAATCAATAAGGAAGGGAAACTAAGGTATGTCTACTCCATAGTCCATATTCCTGTGGAGGTCCTTAGTGCTTGGGATGCCGATACTAGGGATGGCCACTCGCACTATCTCGCCAAAACCTTCCAATAGAGAAGTTTTGAACATCTTCTGGAACAACTCAATTATAATGGGATTGGCCACATTCAAGTTTAGTAGTGAGGCCAAGAACTAGGAAAGCACATTGTAGTTGCTCCAAAGCTGGTTCTCATTGATAATATAGTTTTCACTAACCACCCACTTGAACATTACCATGATGAGGGGGTCAATTCTTCACCAAGCGCTTGATTCAGTCAGTAGTGACCTCTCCCGTGAAGCAGTTTTGTGGTCTTTGTGGAAGGAGTCGAATAAGGGTGCCTAGGCTAGCAGACATTCTGATGATGCAATGAATTATGGCAGATAGAGAATAAGCAGAAGGCTAGCTAACTTAGGGGACTATATGTTCGAATGAATGTTGCAAAAGTGGCATAACTATGTATAGAAAGGCCAACCAGAAAACTCAACCAATGTAATGTCTATTTTTGGCCAAAGAGCAATGGAAATGTTTAAGACAAAACAAAGCAAGGTGGATAAATCATACAAAGGATCTGATGGAATTCCTTGAGAAATAAATTCAGGCATTGGGAGTAAATGCTCTGATACGCCAATGGATGACATGTGTCCTTCACCATCATCAGTTCCAACCAGTTCACTAATGGGAAAAGACATGGATTAACATGCTAAAACTTTGAGAAATTAATGCGAATGTCTTTTCAGGACTACCTTGTGTCACCTCAGCACATTCCATATGACGAAAAGAATGCTTTTTGATGCAATAAATTGAGTTGTAAAAGAGGCGACAGAGAGAATGTACTAATTCCATTCTCACAATTTTCTCAGCATTCCCAAGGGATACAAAACTCATATTCACACGCCTCACCCCAGTGGCAACATTTAATGGGCCAGCAATGGTGGCATTGTCTTAACTGCATGCACAAGTCAGAGAATTAATTGCACTCAAAAGTACTTTTTTCTAAAGAAGAAAAAGAAAAGTGGTTGTTATTACCAGAGAAGCTCTCTGTAACTTTCTCTTACAATCATGGTAGAAGCATCTACCTTCATAGGAAAGCCGAAGTTCCAAGCAGAAGACCTAGCTAAACCGATGTTTTTGGGTACTACTCATTCACCAATGCCCTAACACTAGAAGAATGACCATTTGAACACTGCAAAAAAGTTCAACCTGATAATCACTTCTAAAGAGAGGTGGTTCAAGACATCACTGACAATGTTTTAGACCCTCAATTATCCACCAACCCTAAAAATCTAAGGGAAGGTTCAATTCAGAGGATATTGGAGCATGAGCCATTAGAGGGTTTTGCATTTTGGCTCAGAATAGTGGTCTTCTATAGTTTATGCTACTTGTTATGCATCCATTCCTAGAGCTGGTTAACACATGTGCAAAGAGGTTTAACAAAAATACAGAGGCCATTGAGGTTTGTGGGGTCAAGATTACGATTTCTGCCAAAGCTATACGAGATATGTTGTGTATCCCTACAAGATGGGGTGCTGAGCATTTCAATGAAGAGTAAATAGATTCCCTAGGAGAAGATATGTTCAAGAAAACAAGTTTCTATGAGGATGAGACAAAGGAAAGGTCATAGAGAGGATAGATTCACTAGCCTCTTTCACGTAAGAAATTTAAGAAGGATACACAATTTGTATTCTCAATGTTGGCCTGGGTTTTTGGACTCGATGATGATGAAGAGGTTAACCCTTTCCAGTTTTCCCTAGGCCTTGCACTCAAAATAGAAAGGGTCTAGAGGCATTACGATTTTGCTGAGGTAATAACTAAGAATATGAAGTTGCAGATGAAGAACTACAATGTTGAGTCCAAATTTAGGTATTCTTTCATCCTAGTTCATTTGTTGTTACATCAAAATTTTGAGTGGCTAGGGAGGAATGTACCAGTGTCTACAATAGATAAGAGGGGCCGTGTCCAAGCAATTTCTATATGGACCCCTTTTCTTTCAAGAACAGGGGATTATTTTCTGAGACCAGTGCTCCAGGATTTATTTCCTTGCCCCATTGGTCATTTCTCTTTGGAGGTTTTAGAATGGATGGAGCATCCACCTATCCCATTGGATTATTTCTTGGGTGAGGATTTTACATTTTTCAAGTTTCATGGCTTTCCTGGGGAGGTTTTCTGAATCCCCAAATTTATAACAGACTGAGCCTTTGCATTGAAAGCATGCCAACAAGTATCCACCGTCGATAGGATTTATGGTGTCGGTCAAAATAAATCAAAGCTTTTTGATATTCCCCTTGTGATTGCAAAGAGTTAGGTGATACTGGCTAAGCGCAAGGTTGAGGATGAGATCACAAATTTACTGGTGACTTTGGGTTTGGTCCACATTTGTGATAAATGGAATTATAATCCAAATGGTAATTTTAGTTTAAGGCACAAGGTTAGGGAATATTTCCAAAGAAGTAGAAATCCTAGTCGAGAGAGTGCAGAAATATACATTGACCTGGCCCGTACTCTAGAAGGGTGGCCAAGATGGCTAAGTTTTTATGAGCCCCAGGCACAATATCAGAGGAATCTTGTAATGGGAAAAACTATTAATGCATAGCGAAGGCATAAGGGATTGTTGGAAAGAAATAAGGCAGACTTCTAGAGGTTCTGACAAGAGATGAGAAATTTAGGTGCCTTGTTCGGTAGCTTTCATCTTGATGAGGAATTCGAGGACATATATGACAAAGAGGATGATTCTAACAACAAAAATCCTAAGATGAGCCATGAAATCAATGAGGAACAAGTTCCACTCCTAGTTCATAGACCTCAGGCATCTAACATCTAAAGGGATTTAGGGAAAGGGGGTCCACAAGTTCCATCTACCTCCTGCACTTGAAATAAAGGAAAAGGACTTGACAGTCCCGAAGGGGATACTTAATGGCCATTGAAGGCCAAATTTCAGAGGGCTCTATAGCTAAGGAATCAAAACATGTTGGTCCTTATCATGCAAAGTAGAGGAGAATCCAAGACCTGGGTGCCCTTGACATACTGGTCTGACAAGAAGAGGAAGTGGAGTCTACCTTGCAAAATGTTTCATCCACTGTGGCTCAGGTAAGTTTCTCTCCCCCTCTTCTTTCTATTTTTGCATCTTTGGTCAATCCCCTACCTCCTCCTGTAGGAGGGAATCCTCCATCTTTGGTTCCCAAACTAGTAATGTTGAATTCACCCCCTTTCATTGTCAATGAACTTGCTGAAACCATCCCGGGCACTGAAGGAGCGTCATCTGCCACAACTACTATTGTGTCAGTAGTCGCCTTGTCAAAGGCCCCCATTAGAATAGCTGAAACCATTTCCTTTCCCATTACTCCTAGCCCATCTAATTATGGGAAGGAACCTCTCCATCAACATGTTTTTGTGTTTACACCTATTGTCTCTTCACCTACTCCATTTGGCGTCCCACCTTTTTCCATGATCATGCTGCCTTTTGCATCCCCCCATGCTCACACATCCAAAGTTTTCCCTACAACCACCTTTTTCGGGCTGCCCCCTAGTGCTCCCATTGCAGCTTAGAGCATCAATGTCCCTCAGACTCTTTAGGGTCATTTCAACACTACCAAATAGGCCCAAAAGGCTAGGAAGTAGAAAATGTGTCAAATAGTGTTGAGGGGCCCACCACCAAGATGATCAAAGCCTTTTTTAATGAAGAGTGGAACTTTCTACTTATTAACACCATGAAACCAGTCACTTCCAATGTCAAAGGAAAAATGTAGATGGAAGATTACAAAATTCATGATGTGGGCCTGGACTTGAGCGAAACTCGCCTACACAATAAAATGATCCTAGCCAAAGTCATGCAGAGGGTGGTATATGCTAACTATGAAAGACTGGATAGGAAATTAAGGAAGCACAAGGTTGAGTTGGAACATGAAAAAGGAACAATGAGAAAACTATAGAATGAAGTCTAAGCTAAGGAAGTTGAAGTAACCCATGTAAGGAAAATTCAAGGCTAGCAAGGAGACGTGTCTAGGTTGCTTGTAGATGCTAGGAATGAACAAGTTTAGCTTCATGCTGAAATTGAAAACTTAAAGAGAGAGTTAAGTGATGTTCAATCCTGAAATACCGATGATATTTAGAGGATCTAGATAGAGGTAGAAGAGTCAAGACAAGAAGTCGTAAGACTAAGCTCTAAGTTGGAAAATGCTCTTCAGGAGAATGGTCAAATGGAAGAAAACACCAGGGAAAAAGAGGCTCGATTTAACCAGAAGTTAACTGTTACAAGAGGATCTAGACCCCTCCCTATAATGAGAAGGTTGATAGCTATGCATTGGGAGTAGATAATAGTTGGTGTGTGTGTTCAAGGACCCACCTTGCAATTTCTAAGGGATGTTCGGGAGCTGAATGTCAAGGTTTGTTTGATGGTTGATCACTTCATGCAAAAATGTTCACCCTGAGTGGTGGATTCCAAAAGTTTCATCTCCAAATTGTGCATCACCACTAATTAGATTCTTGAAAGAGAAATAATTCCTTATCAGTATATCTCCTCCATCAAAGCCAATGAGATCATCAACTGTCATGTGGTTGTAGAAAAACATAAGGATTACTAGATGGTGTTGAATAAATGGGTCATTGAGATCAACAAGGAATTTGTCATCCTGGTTGGTTTCGAGTTGCCTCCTTTTCTTTCCCCAAATGAAAAATGTGTTGACAATGGAGCAAATAAATGATGCAATCTAACGCAAGATCCAAACCACCACAGAACTTCCAAGCTTGAGTGTCACACCTATGATGGATGATGTTGAGCATGAGATCTACCCTCTTTCTTGACTCTATTATCACCTAGGTGCGACTTCTTCCAGAAGGAGGGTCATCTCTTTTAAGGAGATTTTTGATCTCAAGCAAGCATACATGAAGATCCAGACCCTTATTCTACCAACTCATGTGGATTGGGAGGCTCAGAATGCTACTTTCATCAACCTCCAAGAACAACCAGAGGCCTAGGTTCATATCTTCATAGAGTGGAGACCCATGTGAGTCGCCAAAACTGTGAAGTACTTTTTCTGCCTCAGTCATTTTCATTTTTTGGTTTTCATAAATGTCTTTAGCTTCGGGTGCACCCACTCAAATAGAATCATCGAAAAGATGCACAATGCACCATGTGGTGGTTGTGCAACTTTCATCTTTCATCTTCCTTTTGGGAAAGAGTTCGAGACACATGTTGACTCATTAGACATTTTCTTGGGAGCTCTATTCATAAGCTTAGGAGTTTCTGTCTTGTTGACACAACATCTCTTTTCTACGGGCTATTTGCACCTCCTATAGAGTAATCTAATTGAGGTGTTTGTTGAAGCTGGCTAAACTTTTCTTTTCTTTTTCTTAGTGTTTGGGATGGAAGTTTTGAGACGCTACCTAGGAGTGATGTGATCGGTCAACTAGGCCTTTTCTAAGATTTTTTTAGGATTTGATCATTTATGGGCCTCTATCTTTGCTAAAATATCTAAAGGATATTAATTCAGTAGCTAAGAATTGATGTGCAAAGATCGTTGCAACCTAACCAAAGATCTATGATTGAATCATGTGCTATTAACTATCAACACATGGCAGCAATTACTTCTGAGCTTAGGCAACGTGTATCTTTTGTTCTAGCTATATAAGGAGGGAAATGACATAAAAGAAGAAGGATTTTCCAAGATATATTTTCTTTGTTAAGAAAATTTTCTTTAATTTTCTTAGGGTTTTAGAACTATTTTCATAAGCAAGTTGTAAAACTACTTTACTTCTGCATGTTATATCTATTAAGGTTTAAACTATTGTTGGATTGGCATCTGACCTCTTTTTCAAAGTTCATTTGATATTTAAAAGCATGAACTATTGAGGAGAAATTGTTGATACTGTGCATGTATGGCCTTTTTCAATTTTTATTTCTTTGTATTATTGTTCTAAATAAAACACTGTGGCTTGCAAGCTATATGTCGGTAGTTTAAGAAGTGGGTTTCTATGCTTTATGTTTGTATGGTAGAGTAGTGGCTTAAGAAAACTGGACTATGTCATTGGACTTCTCTATTTTTATGAAAGTTGTTATTTTGTTGTACCATGATGTATTAGGAGGAAGAGTTCATGTGATTTTTGAAATATTGTTCTGTTACCCATAAGAAATCTTTATGTTTGATCAGACCCTAATGAACACTTCTTGCGAAAATATTTGAAAGTCTGCAATGTGCTTGAAGTTAGCCTTTTTTGTTTGTTCTCTTTCCAACAATGAAGGGTTGTGGCATTCTATGTCTATTTATATCAATCATAGGAATTATTTGGGTTTGAAATGTTGTAAAATATTTGGCACATTTCCTTTTACATTTTTTGTTTACATTTTCTTCTCCCCTTATCGCAAAACCCAAAGAAGAGTCAGCTTTTTATAAAAACCCTAGAGGTATTCAGTGAGATGCAATTTGTCCCCCACTCACTGAATTTTCCATAAGACTGTTGGAAAGGCACAAGCTTTGATGATCAACATTTAGTTTGCAAGGGTGCAAGACCTAATGTGAGTGTGTTAAAAACATTACAACACTAATTCAAGGCATCATTAGGCTCAATTTTACAAGGAGGTCCCAAACAAGTGTGAAAATGTCATCGATGACATTTTCCGACACTATAGATGTGCCTCTTTCCACAAAGCTTGACAAGCCTAGCCATTGATTATTTTTCTCAGTTGCCTCCAAGTATAAAAACCTTCCAAGAAATCATTGGTAAATTCATAGATCACTTCTCCTTTAATCTTGACATGGACATAAGCCTAGAAGAGTTATATATCCCGAAACAAAATAAACGAGAATCTTTTGCCAATTTCTTACAACAATGGAGATAAAGAGCTAGTAAGAGAAAGTGGCCAATTCTCGATGAACAAGTGGGGATCATGATAGAAAATCTAGGTCGAGATGTATCCTTTCACTTAAAAATTTAGTGCATTACATCTTATGACGATATTGTCCCTAGATCCCTTAACATCGAGAGAGCTCTAATCTCATAGGGAAATACTCAAGACTACAAATACAACCACCTGTCAACCAATTTGAATGACAAGCCTTATGTTTGGGCTAAGAACAATAATGTAATGAATGAAGGAATGGTAGATGCTAAGGTGGTCCTAAGTTCTCCTAGGCCAAACAAAAATCAAATAGCTAATGTTCAACCAGCTATGCAACAAACAACACAACCTCATAACAATTAGATCAATAACACTAAAATGCAACAACAATGAACTCCAAACAAGAAAAACTATCCAAAATGCAAGTACACACAATTTTCAGAACCTATCAAAACCATCATGAATAAATTGATAGAGTCAAACCTAATAATGCTTCCCAATTTTGAGAACTACCAAGAACCATGGGATAAACCACCCTGGTACAACAAAAAAGATATTTGTGACTTCCACAAAATCAAGGACACAAAACAACAAACTACATGAGGCTCAAAAATATTATCCAATATCTTATAGAGAGTGAAGCCATGTCTATTGAAATTATAGCCAACAACTAGGATCATAAGATATACAAGAGCCCTATGCCAGATCATAGCAAAGGAAACAACACTAGAAGAGCTAAGGATTACACAAACGTACAACATACTTATTCCAATGTAGTTGCTTCCTATGATAGTGTCATGACCATTGCCACCATCAAAGTTCCTAGTGTAGAGAGTGGAGTCAGCACATGACATGGAAAATTCACCATCCAAGGAGTCCCATCTCAATCTAGGGCACAAACTATTTTTCCAACATCAAACCATAGCTAGTACAATCTCTTAGATCAACTTAAGAAGATCCCTGCATAGATTTATATCTTAGAACTATTGAGCCTATCGCCTGCACATAGGGAAATCTTAGAGAAAGCTTTATCTTTATCATCTATCCCCGAGGATATTGATACATAATAGTTTCAAGCTATGGTAGGATATATCACTAATGATCTTCTCACCTTCTCAGAACAAGATCTACCATCACAGTTATCTCATAATCATGCTTTTCACCTTGAGGTCATTATTCATAAGAACAAGGTTAAAAGAGTCTTAGTAGATGGAGGTGCTAGTCTAAACACTTGCACCCTTCATTTGATCAAGGAATTGGACTATTCAAAGGATACTATTGAGAAAGAAAAGAGTACCACCATCATATCATATGATGACCAAGAGTGAGTATCCCAAGGAGGACCTGTCATTGTATAAACTACATTCCAAGTGTTAGACCTTGGTCTCCCCTACAACATCCTGCTTGGCCAACCATGGATCCATGCCTTAAAAGTTGTAGCTTTGACCTACCATCAATGTGTAAAGTTTCCTTTTGAGGGAAAAGAATTTACCATCCATGGAGATCCTGAACCTTTTTACTAATGCAAACACCTTGAGACCAAGTTTTACAAGATACCCCAAATCCTTAAAAATGATGAAGGGCCTGCTCCATCTTCCTCATTTGTTGACACATCATCCCTTACATCTACCTCAAAAATGAAAACACCCATTGTGCAGAACATTCCTAATCTCAAAGCAATGATCTTCAATGATGATTGTGGAAACTATAAACTAACGAAGGATACTTTTGTGTTGGGGGAGCTATGTATTTCTTCCAAATCTCATGGGGAACCTACACATATCAAAAAAGAGGTAGAAACAATCTAGATGGAAGCTACCACCTTCACCAAGTGGGTGGATTTGAACAAAGAGGATTCCAATGAGGAGGATGTCTCTAAAATTCTATATCAAGATGAACGACCCATCCCTGTCCTTCCCATGGAAGATGAAAACAAAGGCTTACAACTAATGAAGGGATGTAGATATAACAAGAATGAGAAACTGAGACAAAATGAAAAAAAATTGCTAGAACCCATCGTTCCTGAGAAACATCCGAAGAATCTTGGCCTAGGTTGTACTACTAGCAAGGTTATACTTATTGGAAAAGGTACTTCTGCTAAAAGCATTGAGGTTTCCTCTTGGTTACCAATATCACGTGATACTACCCAAGATGACTTCCCCCTTGATTTTTCTGACCTATTTGAGAACAACTCTCTTTTCATTATATCCACAACATCCTTCACCTTGAATAATCAACCAATTGAAATAAGCCTAGTATACCCACAACTCATTGAATGGGACCAACAAGGATCATTGATTCTAGATTTATTCAAAAATGATGAAGTGATCTCAAAACTCATGGGACTCTATGACAACTTACCATGGGTTGATCACAAAGTTGGTTTTGATATAGAGTTAGGCACAGGGGAATACTACAGGGATATGATTGAATCCTTCAGTCACAAAATGGACAACATGCAACTAACATGTAGATCTTTGAGTGAAAACCACATTGTGGCACTTTCTAATCCTAAAATAGTAAAAAGAAAGGATGCATCCAAGGGTGAAAACCTCTCTGAGGCACCCAAAGATGCGGGATTCAATCTCCCCCTTAGTGAAATGCATATAGAAAAGTTAGTTGTTCTAGTAGAAAAGGCCACTCCAGTCAATGTGCTAATAAAAGAAGCACCCAAGATCACTTTCTATGCTAAATCCTTGTTGGATGAAAAATAGAAGAACCTAGTAGCATTCCTAAAAGAGTGAAGAGCTAACTTTGCATGGTCATGCATAGATACGCCAAGGCTCAATCTAGTAGTGATTTTGGATCACTTAGAAGTCTATCATAAAGCTAAAATAGTGAAGAAAAAATTATAGAAGATGCACCCTCAGATAACACTCTTGGTCAAACTTGAGTTACAAAAGATTCTTGACATTGGATTCATCTGATTGATAGATTATCCTGAGTGGGTTTCAAACCTAGTACCAGTCTCCAAACCCATTGGGGGCATCATAATATACATAGATTTCAAAGACTTAGACAAAGCATGCTCGAAGTATGATTTCCCTCTTCCTAACATTGACATCATTCTGGATTTGATAGCTAGACATGAAATTCCATCACTCATGGATCATTTCTCAAGGTTTAATCAAATCATGATCACTAAGGATGATTAACAAAAAACTACAATCACTTGTCTATGGGGAACATGCTGTTGGAACATGATGTCTTTTAGGCTGAAGAACATAGGAGAAACATATCAAAAAGCAATGACCCTGATGCAAAGTAGGGAGGAGATCAGTAATTTTACATTCTAGATACCCTTTAGGCATTCTTTGACATCAGTAAGTTTTACATACACTTTTTTTAGACCTTCACCTCCCAAAATTGACTAATATGCTGAAAGTAGGCTTAGTTAGCCCTGTTTTACAAGGTAGTGTTATGAAACTCAATCCCAAAATCATGAAACTTTATTCCAATGCTCTTAACAGGTCACAAATGGTTTGAATCAATAAATTTTGACAAATGGAACACCCACAAACTCATCAAACTAAAAAACCCTTACCTAGGCTTATTTAGGATTGTTCACAACAGTGTTTATTGGATGTACAAACTCCATGCCTTATTTCACCTTACCAACACCCCAAACACATCTAATAGGATCTAAAAATGCTTCCCAAACCAACTCCCACTCTTCACCAATGCCTTTTCATCAATCTCCAACTCTTAGCCACCACTTTTTGTTCAAACATGACTGAAAACAACTAGGCCATCATTCAAACTCCATCAAACTGCCTCCCCTACTCTTTCAAAACACATAAACACAAAAATATATGCCTAAATATGTCATTCCACCAAGTTAGAGCCTTTTCTACTAGGTGGAATGGCTCACAAGTCCATTTTATACAATCAAACTCTCAAATTCAGGGTTTGAAGACTACCTTCAGAAAAAATACAATAAAAATCTTTAAACTCAATAAAATTCTATGAAACAAAGACCAAAATGAATTTGATTCAATTCTCTAACATAATAAATGCATAATAAATCACTCTTAGCTAGTACAAGGCCATACAGGGGCATGTAGCAACAAGTCTCCATTCTAACTTTGCAAAAAATAGAGTAATTTGTATTGCTATTCTTCAAAATACAATCAACCAAACTGAGTTTTGACCTTAAAAAGATTTTAAAACCTCTTCCCAGCATTTCCTAACTACCTCTTGAATTGCAACTATCCACCTTCCTTTAATTACAACTAGTGACCTTTCAAATCCTTGTTTTTTGCATTTTTGCACTATGACAACATTGCAAGATTTTACAACATTTGCACAATTGACCCCATATGACTTTAATCACCTAGAAGCATTAGAAATGGTCTCAATAGACCTTATTGCACACCAAAAAAAAGGAATTCACCTAACCAAACTAACACTTAGTAACGTTTTCAACATTTTGTTGGCAAAATGACAACTTTCCACACCATATCACCTAATGAATCCAAAAACATGACAAAACATATCAAGTGGTCTTCAAAGACCTTATTACACCAAGTATGACTCAAAAATAAACAAAACCACCTTTATACACTTATTTACATGATGGAGCTAGGTGCCCTTGCACCATATACCCGGACAAAAAAAGGACTCAAGTCCCTTGAGGACTGTGCTGCAACAAACCATGATTGATCACATCATTTCTTTGATCTCCAAATGTCCTTCCATTTGGTAATCCCTTCCATTGAACTAGGTATTGAATATTTGCATTGTTCTTTGCATTAGTGAACCCTTTGCCACCTATAAATTGTTCCATAAGTTAACTTGATGGATGCTCTATAAATTTTCCCTCATCTAGAACCAATGCTTGAACTATAGATTTTTGGGTAGGGCTTATAGACTACTCTTGCACTCTTAGGATGTTTCACCTAAAAGGAGAGAGATAAACCCCACTCAAAATATCTAGGTGGTTTACTCAAATTAGGATATTTATGGTGTTATTTAAGCTCAATGGAATTATATAAGTGCAATTAAGTGAACTATTTGACTGATTATGAATGCAAACCTAAGAATTATGCAATGTTGGAAAACATAATGTGATATGTAAACATGAGATAAACAAAAATAAATGCAAAAAAAAAGTGAAGAAGGTTGAATCAAAGTGCACCTAGAGGTCTGATGAAGATTCTGGAGTATTTTGAATGCTGGCAAAAATCACTAAAAATCACCAGTGGGACTCATTCGCCACTGATGGTGAATCAGTCCTGCTTCTGATGAAGGCTTCTGGAAATTGGTTTTTGAGTGTTAGGATCTAGAATCTGACAAAATATGGTTTTCTAGCCTTAATGTGGCACTCATTCACCATTGATGGCGAATTAGTCCACTCCCAAAATTCTGAGAAATCAGGGACCAATTTTGTAGCACCAAATCTGAGTTTGTCTACTTGTCGGGTTGCTGAAGTCAAATCTGTGAAAAATGGATAGAATGTATTCTCCAAGCTTGAAATAAGATGTAGTTCACTAGAAACACTTTGTTGAATTATTTTACACTTTCCAACACCTAAATTCTTGATAAATATTCATACACAAGTCTGCAAACACACATGCAAGAGGGGGAAAATGGTTAAGGGTTGGGTTATAGGGATTTTCCTTTGTCAAATCCCATTTTGGTAATCAAACCCTTAATGAAATAATGAAATGGAAGAGAATGATAAATAAATAACATGCAAATTCTATCAACTTACCAAACCTGTGTTTAATAAAATATGAAGATATAATAATGGCTGCTCCAAAATACTTGAATGCTTGAATGAGTGAGTGAATAAGTGAACTTGATGAATGGGGGTTAAAATGGATGTAAAAACACTTATTTATACACATTTGTGCCTTAGTAACCCATTAATACCTCATCACAATCTAACATAAGGTGATTTTAAATAAAAACTAGAAAGACAATTTGAAATATTTTGAATTTTGAGCCAAGAGGGACTCATTCACCACCCATGGTGAATGGGTCCCACCTTGGACTTGAAAGTGGGTGTCAATAATTATCTTGCATTGAATGTTTTTTGCTGGGTTTACATTAAAAAAAACACTTAATTAAGCCTTATAAGGGCATAAATGGGTCAAATAAAGCATAAGAAAGGTGTAAATAATGAAATTATGCCTAGAAAAGTGTGAAATCTTATTACAACACTTTAAAATAGGACTTAATAAGTGATGAAAAGGTGATTTTTAGGTGAATTGTAATAAATAGAGTCTAGAAAAGTGTAGAAATGTTTTACAACACTTCATAACACCTTCACAAGATGCCATAATTTGAATTTTAATGACTAAATGTGAATGTTCAAGCCACATTGCAACATTAAATCAGAGAAAAATGGACCAAGCATCATGAATAAAGGCCTAAAATACCATGAAAATTTCAAGGTGCCATTTTTCTACAGTGCATTTAGCCCCCACTTTAGTGAGAGGATGAACTTGCTTCAAACTCACACTAAAGTAGCCATGCATATCAAGAGATAGGTCTCAATGCACTTCTATTAGCAAGATGGAATGACAACGATCAAGAGGGATGATCAAGCCCCCAGAATAAAGATCCAATGGAAAACTAGACATAAGAACAATGGAACACACATGTGAAAGGGAAATTTAATTGAGCTTCGATCGACTGTCCAACTAGTTGCTGATTAGATCTAGGTTGATTGTTTGAAAAATGTATACTCACTCTGGGATGACATAGCTCATGGAGGTCCACTAGGTGAGAAGACCCAAAAAGGTGAAGTACATGTAGGCTAGTTGGTATGCACTCACAAACACATAGGTTAGTATGGGGAAATTCATGCCATTGAATGGGCTTCCCACTCAACCATATCAAAGTTATACCTCTTGATAACTTTAACAAGGCGCCATAAAGGAAAATGTTGGTTCGCACCTCATAAGACAAGTAAACTTTTCTATGCTTAGAAATCATGAAAAAAGAGGATGGTACCAATGTGAGGTCTGTTACTTAGGGAACATTGTGCCTAATTTCTCCAAGAGAGGACCAATCAAAGAATAAAATATTCACAACTTAGAGGATGCAATGTGTCACATCAGGCCACTAAGAGGAATGCAATATGCTAAGATAGATCAGACTTATGAAGGACATCATACCCAATGTCATCCACAAAGTGACAAGCACATCATATGAAGTGACAAGGCTGCACTAAGAATGCAAAAATGAAATTATGCCAATGTATGCCCCCCACTTTAAAGGAATTTCTACACATTGTTCTATGAGAAATTACTTTAAATTAGTGAAGGAAAAAATGCTAGAAAAAAACAAGACATGAGAGCCAACTTGGAAAGCCCCTATGCCAATTCGTATGTTTCCAAGTAAGGTTGTGTCATGTAAACGAAAAAGAAAACAAAAGAAAGGGAGGTTTCCCCCTAGAAAAAGAACACACCAAACATATAAGGGATCTATGGTTTTGGGGTTAGTATGTTCATTTTTGCAATGTTTTGTTTAAAGAGCTCGGAACTATCATCATTCCCCAAAGCACATAGAACTTGAAGAATGAAACAAAGAGAGCAAAAACAAAAGGAAAACAAAGTCTATTTTGGGTCAACATGGAAGAGACAATGTGGTCTCAATGGTTTGCATCATCCCTAAAAGGAAAACACAAGTGAAAATAAAATGAAAAGGAAAATGAAAAGGAAAATATTTTGGGTCAACATGAAGGAGACATTTCGGTCTCAATGCCTTGTGTCATCCCCAAAAGGAAAACACAAGAAAAATATAAAATAAAAATGAAACTGATTGGGTCAACATGGAAGAGACATAGGATATCTTAATGCTTTACGTCATCCCCAAAAGGAAAACACAAAATAAAAATGAAAAAAAAAGGACCTTTTGGGTCAACATGGAAGAGACATAGGGTGTTTCTATGCTTTGCGTCATACCCAAAAGGAAAAACACAAAACCAAAGGGAAAAAAAATGCAATGCACAACATAGAGAAGAATAGAGGTATGAATAGAAGAATTGTACAATGAGAGAGAACATCAAATGCACGATATAGGGGAACACGATGCACACATAAAATAAAAGCCAAAGAAAAAGAGAAAGGAAAGTAAATTCAAAAAGGATAGTAACGCGAATGCAAGTCAACCATCAAACAAGTCATCCACCTCCCAATCATGTTTAGTGTATTGCAAGGGTGATTGACTGTCCAAAGGAAGAATTGCAAGTGATAAACTAGGAGATGTACCAGGTTCTTCAGTTGGTGGAAAAGGTTTATCATTTAAGCTCATGGTAGATGAAAATAAAGAGCTTAGATTGTTATGCACTTCTTCATCTATTTTTTGTGATCACCTCGTTATCATTATCATCAAGGTTGACTATGATAGGAGGATGAAGGGTTATTTCTAAGGAAAGATGTATCAAAAGTTGTGGATGTTGGATTAGTTCATTTTGTTGTGAGGGTTAGATTGTGTCATCTTATGGTGGGTCATGAGGAAGGGGGTGATCATCTATTGATTTTGTCAAAGGAAGAGTTTGGTTTTTTTTTTTTCTTCCATTTGAGACTGACGAACAAGGAGATGATGATGACGCCTACGCTCCCTAGCACCACAGTTTCATTTAATTTTATTTTGAAGTTGTTGAGGTATAAGAGTGGGTTGATCCATTATATGTTCCTTTTTTTTTGAATGGTGAAGAATGGAAAAAACTGAAGAAGATGGGTCAATCACTTTCTCTTTAGCTTTATACACTTGTTTAATCCGAGGAGGCATGACAGGATTTGTTTCATTTTCTCTTGGTCATTTAAATGAGGAAGGGGAAGTGTTTATGGGTGGTTGTTCATGAGATTGTGTGGTTTGTTCAATTTAAAACTCAGGCTGAAGCATGGTCTCATCTATGATGGGAGGAGTGGAATCAGACAAGGACATCGAGTGAAGAGACAATTCAACTATTCATTTGGCTTCAAAATTTTGATAGGATATGAAAAATAAATCCTTACGAGGGGTGATGGGCTCCATAAGTTTAGGCCAATAGGCTTCTAAGGAAAAATTACCTTTAGAGGATAATGGATTAAAGCAACTGTGGTGTATGGTAAATATTTCATTTCCATTTCGAAACTTTAAACATTTGTGAACAACTGAGGGGACTACTTTCATCGAGCAAAGCCATAGATGGCCCAGCCATAGACGAAATTGGTCTGATTGTGGAATAATAGAAAATTTTACCTCAAAATTTTTAGTTCCTATTCATAATGGACTATGATCGATCCAATCGTAGGGCACAGAAAACTAGTATGTTTCTTAATCCATGCAGTTGGTTTATTATAGTCATCCTGATATAACTCATGTAAAACTAAAAACTCTTCAGTGATCACATTCTCACCACAAGAAGGATCTATTAATATCCCATTAGTGGGCTTATTATATATTCTTCTTGCTATGTAAAGAGGACCATCAAGAATCTTTTTAACTATATCATTAGAAGAAAAAGTGATATCAAGAGTAAATAGTTGGTTGGGCCCTTACAAGGGATAACATCTATCACACCCACAAGTTCATCCATAGGATTAACATGGGTAACATTTGGAGTTATATCATGTTGTTCATTATTTGTGTCAATGTTCATGACTTGAGGGTTTGAAGGTTCACTAGCCTTGACAAATGAAACATTGTGTCTAGGCACGGGGTTAGTAAATATTTGTAAATTCTGGTTAGGGGGTGCAACAGACTTATTGCCTTGATCATTGACACTCACAATGGACAAACGAACAAAATCAATGAGGTCTTGAACTAAGTGTTTGAAACACTTACAGTGTTTAGTGTCATGTCCATTTTGGTGATGAAAATGACAATAAGCATTAGGTTTAAAGGTGGGTGGTAAAGGCTTGGTGGTAACAAGTGGTTTAACAGTAGGTAAAATGATCATTTTTTTCTAGAGTAATTGGCTCATTGTATTATGGAGGGTATCAAGTAAGGGGTAAATTGTCTCTTCAAGTCCTCATAGGTAAAGGGAACCACTACTTTAACAGCTACCACTTCATTTGGAACAGGTTGGGCTGGTTACGGAGAAGGGAGATTTAACTATAAGAAGCCCCGATTCAGTTTTCTAATTTTTTGCGTGTTGTTTTGGTTGTTTTGCTTAGACTTCTCAGCTCAGTTAGAAGTGGACTTTGAATCATGACTAGAAATTGAGTTGTGATAATCACAAATGGTCATGCATAAATGCATGAACAAAGGGAATTTCATCATAGTCAACTTATCCTGAACGTGAGTGTGCAAGATTTTGATATTAAACCTCTTTTGCAGATGTGAATCAGGTATCTTGACATCAATTTGAGCATACAAGGACTGATATTGTGAAATGAAATCAGTTACTTTTTCATCGGCATTTTGTCTACATCGCATTAAATCAGCCATTGTCTTTTTAGGAGTCATATGGACTTGGAAATGACTTATGAAGGCATCCACAAGTTCATTGAATGATCAGATTGAATGGTTGGTTAAGTTGGAAAACTACTCCAATGTAGTGTCCTTCAAGGTCCTAGTAATTTTTTTTGGAAAATAGCTTATCATCAAGGACAAGGTCACTACACAAGGTTGTATAAGCATTGACATGATTAGAAGGGTCTCCTTTACCTACGTATTTTTCAAACCTAGGAATTTCAATTCCTTGTGGCATTTGTGTATGTAAGATCTGTAAGGATAATGGACTACTATGAACACGATATGTGGGTGGACCATTTTGACTTTTCCTAATAGTGAAGATTTGTTGTTGCATGGATGAAATAGTGTTAAAGATTTGTGTAATGATAAGATTAGTGTAAGTGGTATGAGGTGGAAGGGAAAATGGAGATGGAGTGTATGTAATGTTAGGGGAAGTGAAAGGGACACTAAGAGAGGTGAAGATGGAAGAAGGAATATGAGATGCCACAAAATAACTAGGAATTCAAGTTGGAATTATGAAAGGAGTCACATGACTATCCTATTGCATAGTTTTTGTAACCTAAGGAGTGGTATAAGTTGGTATGGAGACTATGGTTGAAGGAGGGATGGAAGATCCTACTTGGCTTGTAATTATGTTTGTTGATTGGGATGTGGAAGGAGCATGTTTATTGTATATCTTAGCAATTCTTTTCATGACTTGTAAGCCATCATCACTTTAAAACAAAGGATGAATGTTTTCTATTGTAGGTATGGCAGTGGTGGAAATGTTTTCAAGTGATAAGTCTTGTTGTAAATGTGAAAAATCCTCATGAATACTAATGAATTTTTCTTGTGCAATGGAATTGTTTTGTGTGTCAACATTCATTAGATGGAAAGGTGAAGGTATAGAAGTGGTATTGTCCATACTAGGAGCATGAGCTCTTGAGATCCCAAGGTCCACAACGAAAGTGCTATTGCAGGAAGCCATGAGTCTAGAACTTTGTCTCACTAAGGTATTATCAATGGGGCACCAAAAACTCATGCAAGTACCACAAAAGATGGGGTGAATGCAAATGCAATGGAATCTAGGAGTGAAAAACTAAAACTAATAGGAATTTTGTAAACTAAAACAAAGAAATAGCAATAGAAAATAGAAATGCAATGATTACCCAGAAAAATACATAAAATGCAGTATGAAATGTGCAGGTGGATTGATTCGCCTAGGGTGGCGAATGAGTCCAGCTATGAGATTTTTTTGTGTTTTCCAAAAAATTTAAAGTGAGTTTAATGCTTTTTAGATGCCAATGAAGGATGCAGATGCAAATTTTTCAATGTTATGTTATGAAAAAATGAAGTCTAAATGAGTCTTTCACTAATGCAATTGGAGAAACCATAGGATGCAAAAACAAAACAATTCCCTAATTGAATGTTGATGAAAATGAAGTCTAGGATGCAAGATGCAATTGAAATTAGAAATGTAAAGTGCTCAATATGCAGATTCACTAAAATGAACCGTAGATTTTTGGGTAGGGCTTATAGACTACTCTTGCATTCTAAGGATGTTTCACCTAAAAGGAGAGAGATAAACCCCACTCAAAAGATCTATGTGGTTTACTCAAATTAGGATATGCATGATGTTATTCAAGCTAAATCGAATGATCTAAGTGCAATTAAATGAACTATTTGATCAATTATGAATGAAAAACCTAAGAATTATGCATTGTTGGAAAACACAATGTGATATACAAAACATAAGTGAAGAAGGTTGAATCAAAGTGCACCTGGAGGTCTGATGAAGATTCTGGAGTATTCTAAATGCTGGAAGAAATCACTAAAAATCACTAGTGGGACTCATTCGCCACTAATGGCGAATTAGTCCTGCTTTTGATGAAAACTTCTGGAAACTGGTTTCTAAGTGTCAGGATCTAGAATCTAACAAAATATGGATTTACAGCCTTAAGGTGGGACTCATTCGCCACTTATGTTGAATTATTCTAGTCCCAAAATTCTAAGAAATCAGGGACCAATTCTGTAGCACCAGATCTGAGGTTGTCTGCTTGCCAAGTTGTCGAAGCACTAACTCATTTAATTGCAAAATCTGATGAAATATGTATTTAATTTGATGTATTGTTGGGTGCTTGTAAAATTTGATGTGTAATTTTTAGTTTTTTGTAAATTTATCCCTGACATTCATCAAAATTTTGATGAACTTGTGTTTCATCAAAATTTCGACTATTAGTTTCGTCAAAATTTTGACAAACATGAAAAATAGAAAAAAATCAAATTGTGGCCGACATAAAGAAAAGTGAGTTCACGGCTGATTTATTGCGATAGTGTTTTTCTCTAGTTGAGATAGTTTGTGGAGAACTAAGGACTATTTTCTTGGGAAAAATAAAAAAAAATTCAAGAAGATATTGCCAGGTTGAGGGTAGTCATTGTCTTTTTGCAAAATTCAGTTGTGAAGTCAGATTTGTAGTTCCAGGTTTGAAAATCATAGTTTAAAGCAACATCTCATTAGATTTTATTTTTAGAGGTTTAGGGTTTTGAGAATTCCATGTCTATATTTTGTTGTGTGGAATCACCATAAGATCACAACCAAGGAACAAATTCTTGTGACTATAATTATGTGATCCATAACTCTATTGGTCATGTGGCACAGTTGTGCTATAACAAATACAAGATGCATTCATGTGTGACCCAAGTTTAATGTGGCTATGTTGTGATAGAAATGGAGGCACTCATATAATGTAGTTAATTCAGGTTGTATAATGTAGGTGTCAATCATCATTGGGTGCATTCAGGTTGTCTCAAGTTTAATATATTAGGATGTAATTATAGCATGATCAAAGAGTGATTACCTCTTGCTACAATAAAGAGCTTATAAATCTAGTTGATATGAAGAGTGGTTGTGTTATATCAATTATGTAGTGCATTCAAGCACAACCCATGTTTAATTGGCTATTCTAGAGAGTGATCAATATTTTCTAAACCTTATGAATGTTACTTAAAAGTGTATAGCTTAAACTACAAAACAAGCTTGTTACATACTTGAATGCAGTCTTGGGTTACCATGAACTATAATAATGTGATATGCTAATAACCAATATGGAAAGTATTAAATCAAGACCCATGATATATAGGATACATTTCCCTGATCAAGTTTACATACCTTAATGATCAAACACAAGTTTCCCACACACTCTAGGATACAATCCAAGATCATACACAAATTTTTCAAGATAACTAATTTTATGACCCAAGATTTAAGGTTGTTTTTTAATACCAACAAAAGCATTGGTAAGACCATGATTAGGGTAGAAACCCTAGGCCTCCATAGAAACATAAAAAATAAATATAGCAGATTAGTGAGGTTGCAATACCAGAAAGATTGAGACATTGTAGGTAATAAAAAAATCTTGCAATATAAAGATTGTAGCCAATAACAAGCACACTATGTAGCTTAGTGACATTTGTAAATGCAATCTACGGTAAGAAGAATGATAGTCACTTGAGATGTGACAGTCAAAAAGAGGCTGAGCAGTGACAAGATAATAAAGCTAAAACCTTGCATAGTAAAGTGGAGATTTTAATAGTGATTTTCCTTACCCCCTTGCTGACCTTAAGGGTTTTTCAAATGCTTTTGGTAGTGTTAGACAAGGAAAATGCAATCAGGGAATGATTTTCCAAATTAAGTAATACTGGTAATCATAGGTTCAATGTTTCTTCTTAGCCATTAATGTATAATGGAGGTAGTGGATTGCATGTTTGAGCGATGTTTTGAGACTCATCAAAGATGGGAGAATAGTGAATAATACCTTGTGGACTGTGAAGTAGTGTCAATAAGTTTGAAGGATCTTAAGAACTACAATACCATGAAACAATGAGTCCCTTGTAGTAAGTAGGTAGTCTATAGGGCATAGTTTGATTTTATAGTTCAAGAATGCTCATGAAAGGAATCTTCAAGTGATAGTGAGTGAGATGTTTGAGATTGTAGCTGAGGGTGCAATACCCAGTCTTAAAAGAAGTTAGAAAAGTAGTAAATGTGCAAGAAAATCAAATCATACACAACAAACAATTCACAATGTTATCTTGCATAAAGACAAAAATATCATTGTATCTTCATGATGAAAGTGGTGACCTTAATGGTCAATCACTGGAAACCATGATTTTAAAACATGTTATTGTGCTTATATGGAGGCAATATTTTAAGCAAGGCAGTGAATGGTGGTTTGGAGCAATCGCAGGTATGAAGGACTTACTTTATATGCATACTATACAGTCTAGGTTAAGACACCATTCTTATAAGAGATTGAAGGTGGATTATGGAACTCAAGGGTTACCATGAAAAGGATTAAAGCAAAGACTGATATCTATTTAAAAGCCATAGTCATGAAGATATTAAAGATGTCACATGAAAAACCCTAGTAGTTGGATTAATGAATATAGTGCCAAAGAGGATAGTGTGTTGGGGCAGATTTAGGAGATCTCCACATTATCTAATTATAGGGAAATACATCATTTATTTATTTTTTTAATTAAAATAAATCATTCTAAACCCTATATAGGATGCATTGATACTTCAAAATCCTCTGAAAGAATTTGAGATTATGCAAATATATGTCAAGTAAATACCTAGATTACAAATAGTAGCTAGAACAATGTAAGATTTGTTGAGCAGAGCAAGAATGAGATAAGAAGCAATGAATCCTATGCCTCCTTTCACACACATCTCCTCACCATTCTCTGTCATTCTTTATGGAAACATTTCTCCATTTTGGAGGTCTATGCTTGAAAATAATGTTTTGACGAAGGTTTTAGAGTATGTTTATTAAAATGAAAACTCCATTCTAGTGGGCTACACCTAAAAATAAGATTTTTGATAAAAGTTTTAGGGTATGTTTATTAAAGTTTTAGAGTATTTTGTTGGGCTATATTCTTGATTCCTTAAATGATTTATTCAAATGGATTGTGACTAAATAAATAACTAACTATTTAGTCATTTTTATTTGTGTGACTAAATAATTTTTAATCAATGACCAAACTAATAATTTATTTACTCATTTATAGCTGAGTTGCAAAAAATGAGCAGAATTTAGTCATTTTTATTGTGGTGACTAAAATTTTTAGTCACCTAGTCATTTATTTTCTAAATTATACTAGTGTGTGCTTCCTTGTCCAATTAGGGCTCTCTCAATGTTGAGGGCCCTAGGGATAAGCTCATCATAAGAAGTGACACATTGCATCTTTAACTAAAAGGATAAATCCATATTGACATTAGCAATGATGATTCTAACTTGTTGCTCCTTAGGAATAGGTCACTTGATCTTACTAGATCGCTACCTCCATGTTTGTAGGAAGTTTGTGATCAAGTTCAATATTTTTATTTTAAGAGTCTTAATGGTTGGAAATCATAGTAAAATCAGAATTTAATAAGTTTTGGAATTAGCATTTTAAAGTGTTTTTTGGGGTCATTAACTTCATACTATCTTCTCTTTTGTAGGGGTGGCTGCATGCCAAATTTTTTTGGTGTAAAATATTGGAATTATTAGATTTTGTTACCTGTCTATGAATAAAAATTATTGGAGTGTGAGTTTGATATTTTTTGAAGACCTAAATAGTCAAGATTGGTAAAGAAAAATCATGTCAGATAATATTAGTCCAGAACAAAATGAAGAGACACTTGATAGTTTGTGGGCTATATTGAAAAGAAAGAGTGATGGGAAATGTTATTGTCCTTGCAATAATTGCAAGGGCTTAAAGACGA
This sequence comes from Sequoia sempervirens, assembly GCA_007258455.2. Lineage (NCBI taxonomy): Eukaryota > Viridiplantae > Streptophyta > Pinopsida > Cupressales > Cupressaceae > Sequoia > Sequoia sempervirens. Next base: position 102,102,895 of record VDFB02075321.1, on the reverse strand, counting down.
GATGACTTTTAATCACAACAGCTGAGAAACATTGTAGGCAGCATGGTCACAGTGAAGGGGGGCATGATTATCATCCATTGGTAAGTTGTTGATTATATGTGTTTATATTGATTGAATTTGTAAATGTTTATATCATTTTAACATTTCATATGTATATATATAATCACTTGATCATGATCATGGTTTATTTGTGTCTATCATTATTATAAAGGTGGGGCACCCTAGGGCAGATGATATGGATTATCATGGCCTAGAAAATGTGGTTTTTCAAGTGGACGAACATGGAGCTGTGAATATCGAAGATAAAGTTAATGATCCTATGGAAGAAGATGACCATGTGCTAGAAAACATAGTTGAAGATGATGGTACAAATACATTGATCCATGACACATTTAGCGGCAAAGTTGATCATGATGATTAAGATGACTTTGATGATGTTCATGATTTACCTATACTTGAGAAGGCATACGAGCCCCTTTATGAAGGCTCCCAAACAACTTTCTCTGTGTTGTATTGTTGTTGTTGAACTTGAAGGTTATGAATGGTTTATCAAACATAGCAATCTCATGGATGTTAAGGTATGTCATATATGTCATCTTTTTTCATCTATTTTAATTGTTCTTAGTTCATCACTAGTAAATAAAGGATGAAATATGTACCATTAATATTCCTTATATTAACGAATTATTTTTTGTTGTAGATTGATTGGTGAATTTTTGTTACCACCATCAAATATTTTACCTTGCTCTTAATGAGATTTATCTACCATTATGAAAGATATTAGAATGGAGTATCAAGCAATAGATGCATGTCACAATGATCATATTATATATCATAAACAACAAGAATTTGCAACAGAATGCTCAGAATGTCATATCAGTAGATATCAAATAGATCAACTAACAAAAAAGGTTCCTCGCAAGGTTCTTTGTTATATTCTCATTATTCCATGTATGCAACGATTATTTAGGTGTGAAAGCTTAGCGCAATTTATGGATTACCATGCATGGAATAGAAGTGGAGATGACATTCTTCGAATTCCTACAGATGGTTCTGCATTTAGGGACATGGAGGAAAAATGGCCACACTTTAAAGAAGAACCTCGTAATCTCAGGATTTCATTGGGAGCAGATGGTGTCAATCCATTTGGAGAGCTGAGATCTATTTACTTGGTTTGGCTTGTTTTTGTTATCAACAATAACATTCCTCCATGGATGTTAATAAAGAGGGAGCACATAATGTTGTCAATGATTGTTCCAGGTATTTGTTTACATTAATTTTATTTAACGTAGTAGCATCTCATTTGTCTTATTTTTTGTATGACTTATATTTTTTTCATTCAATAATCATGTACATTAATTTATATATATTGCAGTAAAATGGCTATAATAATTATGTAATGTTTATGTTCATTCAACTAGGTAAGCACCAAATTAAAGATATGAATGTATATATCGAGCCTCTTATCGACGAGTTACTAAAGTTATTGAATGGCATCACGATGTATGACATCTCTAGACCTATAGGACAAAGACAATTTCAATTCCATGCAATGCTTGTATGGACAATTCATGATGCCCCAGGGCTAACACATTTTTGTGGTATGTTATAATGTTTGACTACAGTTTAATAATATTTAATTTGATGAAGTAGATATCATGCATGTTTTTAAAATAATATATTCATTATATATAATTGTAAAAATTGACATATTTAATCCAATTATATATGATCTTGTAGGTCTTCAAACAAAGGGAAAATTTGTATGTCCAATTTGTGGTCCCAAGATGAAGTATCTTCATTCAACAAGTTTAGGAAAGTAGGTTTTTGATGAGTATAGGAACTTCCTCCATAGAAATCATAAGTATCCAACTACTTAAAAAAATATTTTCAATGGGAAAAAGGAGATTACATCAAAACCATGAAGAATGACACCTCGCTTATGGAAGTTGGAATATAATAGAATTAATCGTCAAGGTTATACATCAGATCAAATTGTTTATCTATCATATATGATATGTTTTGAATTTATATTTTTATGTTATGTTGTGTTTACTCATGTTGTAATTGACAATGATTATCGTTGTTAATTTTTTTAACTTATATGCTTCATGAAGGTTGCCAAGGCATTAATGGCCAACTTCCACAAGGACTGAAAAGTTATCCCAGACAATTTAGTAGGTTTCCCTACTATGAACAACTACAAATTGTGCATTTTTTTGATACAATGCATATCGGAAAGAATATAATAGAAACATTATCGAAAATATTGGATGCAAGGCATGACAAAGAAAAAATTATCAAAATTTGTAGTGACATTCAGAAGCTAATCATGCTTGATGAAAAATGTCATTCAATTAAATAGCGATGGAGACCAAATTAATATAAGTGCCCTTCCTTGGTTATTAACAGAGCAACAAAGCAATGCTATAAAAGAAGTCATATGAAAAACTTGATTTCCCACAGGATTTGCTGCGAACATAAACAATATAATAACAAAGAAAGGTGAATTTGGGTTAGGGATGAAAACACATGATTGGCATACCTTCATTAAGGTAATTATTCTGGTATATTATATACACTTGTATAATGCATGTACTTTTCAGTGTATTGTGTTTACTACTTTTGGAAAAATAATGAAAATATCATTTTATAATTGTTGCATTATGTTCTACCTCTATCTCTCCTAGACAACTTTGACAACAATGTCAAGCAAGTTATATATGATCTTGGAAAATACATGAGGTAAGTAGTGATATTTGTTCAATTCGTTGTATACATCTTATAATTGCCATTTGTTTTAGTTGTTATGTAATATACTGTATATTTTTGTTAAATCTCGTTAATATATTTGTGCCTTGAATCACTTGTAGATGGTTGTCATCTAAAGAAATCCATAGAGAAGATATAAATTATTGGAAGAGAAAAATTCCTCATCTAATGTGTGAAATGAAAAAGTGTCTACCTTTGACATTTTTCAATGCACAAGAACACTGCCTCATACACCAAGTTGAGGAGATTGAACTATGTGGACCTATACAAAGAAGGTCAATGTGGATGGTTTAGAGGCACTTGAAAGTTTTGAAGGCTTTGGTTAGACAAAGAGCACATCCTGAGGGTTCTATGGTGGAGGGATATATGGTATACTAGACCATGGTATACATTAGTGAATATCTTCCTAAGTTTGCAGCAAAGATCCATGTAGAACACATTTGGGATCCCAACTCCATTAACAAATTCAAAGGGGAGTACCTGATGGGGAAAGGTAGATTGAGAAAAGTGAGAGGTAATTATAAGATGCTCATGGAGATTAATTGGAATACATTTTACATATGGTTTTTTATGCATATTGTAATTATTTAATTTTTAATCTTCAATATACATAAATTATAAATTAAGGTCGTATAATGTGGTATTTAACAAATTATACGTTAATTGTGAATTTTAATTTTTTTTGATACAGTTGGTTGAGAGTGGGATGCACTACATTTGTACTTCACCAACAATCTTGATTGGATGATGGTATGGATTGAACTATTTCAACAATATGGTCATGCATTAACATGGGAAGGTGTGGCTTTATTGGTTAAAGAAGATCATTGTAATGGAGATTCCAATGTTACACAAAGGGAAATTGATTTAGCAGATGGTTTAAGAGATAAACAGGTACGTATAAATATATTAATCACCCATATTATTTAATTATTTTCAATTATATTGATGTATATATATATATGTTGAGATTGTTTTCTTTGCATACATTTCGCCAAGAATAAATATGTTTATCAACTGACGATATTGAAATAATTTTTATGTGTTTGACATATTTCAAGTGAAACACCACAAGGCTATGTGGTGCAATGGTCATAAATTTCGAATCAAAATGTTGGATGACATGAAGAAAACTTGTGATTCTGGTATAACTACAGTCTTTCAGGTGACTAATGTTTCATCTAGAAGTGACATACATCCAGAAGTCTAAAAAAATTGATATTATGGGATTTTGGATGGTATACTTGAGTGTGACTTTAAGTCCTTCAGATTAATTTTGTTCACAATCCTATGGTATAGGCTACGATTGAATTAAAATGATCCTAAGAGAACTGTTATTGAACATGATAATGGATTTACCATGGTTAATACAAGGTTGATCGAGCAAGCTAGAAATGAGCCCTATGTTCTTCCAAGCCAGTGTGAGCAGGTATTTTACTCAGAGGTTCCAGGTAGACCGGTTGGTCATTTGTTGTTAGATATGATCTAAGAGGAAGGTCGGTAAAGTATAATGTGGTGGAAGAAGAAGATACCGAATAACAAGAAGATGATGTAGATGATGATCAAGATCAACAATTAGTTGATGATGTCCCTAACGAAGATGTCGAAGAGGAGGAACTAGATCATGATGATGTAGGAGTTAATGTTCATGAAGATGATATCCATGTGGATGATGACATTATCAAAACTAATATCAATGATGATGATGATGATATGACCAATCCTTACAATGTTGAATCTAGATCAGATGATACAAACAAAGAGTTGGATGAAGAAGAAGATCAGTGACATTGAAATGTTTGAGTTATGCGATTATATTATCTATTTGATATTAATTTCTTGATAGAATTATATTTGAATTATGTGGCTACATAATTAATTCATGATTTTTTAATTTTTATGCCATTACATAATTAATTTAATGATATACTTTTTAATGTTTGAAAGGTCAAAAAATTAAAACATTTCAATAGTGATGTTAACAACCTTAAAATTAGTGTGTTTTATGTTTCATGTGATCATAAAAGATTAAAAATTCAGTTGTAGAGGTGGTTATTTAGTAGTTGATGTGTAAAATACTTTAAAAGGTATAAAGTGATCATTGTAATGGTTGTTGATGGTTGAGGATTTAAAATACAAGCTCTTGACATTCGAAAATCTGTGTTTTTCTTCAAAATTTCTGTATTTTTTTTGTTATGCAGCACTATACAGTCACATGCAGCCATATTTTGATGTGAAATCAATTCCAGGTCATGAAGATATGTGTTAGCTTTGATTTGAATTTTATTTCAGGGCTTAAGGCATTGATTTGAGTTAGAAAGCTTCATTTCTTTGCATATAGCCCAGTTACCCTATTTTTTGAGGGTTTTGTAGTCCAAACATGATATAAAGGGGATCTTACACTTTTCATGATTATTGTAGCTTGTGTAAGAGGCCCCATGGATAATTTTGTAATTTTAGGATGCATGAATAGGGCATAGGATGAAAAATAAAAAAAGGTATAACTACTTTCCTCAAGAGTTTTGTGAAGAAAAGCATGTGAAATGAGAGGTTCAAACCTAGGTTTCAACAAAACATGTATGGGAGATCTAATTTTATGAATTTTTATCCATGTGCAGACCTAATGGGTTGTTTCTGAACACTTAATATAAATGGTATGCATACACACACACACACACACATATATATATGTATGTATGTATGTATGTATGTATATGTATTTTTAAATGTAAATGTAAATGCAATTACTGAATGCTCTCCTAGAATAATAAATGCAACATATCATTAAATAAATCTATATCTACGTATATAATGTGTATTTCTAAATGCAAGTGTAAATGTAAAGAGCATATGGTTTTGTAGTGTTATAGATACAACATATCTATAAATTAATGTAATTGAAATTCTAAAGTCTTCAACACATATAATATGAAATCGATCAAACTATTAACTACATGAGAAATAAATGAAAATAGTAAATGCATATGTATGTGTATTTGTAAATGTAAGTGTTAAATAAATAAGAATAATGAAAATTATAAAAGAATACAAGCAAAGGTTTAGAGTTTAGAGTGGGAGAGAGATAAAGGGTAGAGGGTTTAAGGGTTTAGAGTTTAAGGGTTAATGGTTTAGGGTTAAAGGTAAAGGGTGTTGGTTTGTTTCTTACACTATAACCAGGTTGGTCTTTTAAACTACCTATGGGATTGCCAATTCCAATCAAGGGCAACTCAAAGGACCTAGACCAATTGACGAGGACTTTAAAAATCCTCCTACACTTTGGGCTTTGCAAGACCTGGGAGGGTGATCCCTTAATGTGTTTACAACCTCTGCACCAATATCATAAACAACATTAACACATAACAGGTAATCCCATTGAATAGCTCAACATAATAGGATAATATCAAATAAAATTGGTTGTTCACTGATAATATCAACTATGTGGAGCATGAGATAACTACAACACAATCCATGGTAAAATATAGTCATTAATTTTCAATTTGTAGCAAGCTCTAGGGAAAGACAAACAATTATTGAACTACACAAATAAGTACAACTTAGATCAGTGCCATCTATCCATTGCAGGAGTCAAATTCATAAGCATCTAAAGTTTTATGATAGATTTAATACATAACATATAACTTATAAGATGCCTAACAATATTGCATTACAATTTCATTAGTATGCATTCTCACCCAATACTACTTATCAAATCCTTATATAGAATATATCCGCCTATAATCCCATTCAAGCATTTAAATTAATTCCTTGAATTAAAGCTAAAATAAGGATTATACACACCACAATAGTGAAATGAATGAAACAACCCTTAGTCATCTTATTCAAAATTCGGATATGCATGTACAGTGGAGAGATATGAGTTTGAATTTATCATTTCAACTCAAATGCTAGTACTATTATACAACATTAAATCCCCATGAATTCAAAACCGATTGTAGAATAACTCATAACATAAATTTTATTTCTCTCTAAAACCATCAGACTTGAGAATTTTCTCTACAACTTCACCTAGACTCAACCAAAATTATCTAACTTGCTAACTCGTACTTCTGGCCTTGAATTCCTTCTTATAGAAAATGAAGGAGAAAACAAGCATCAGGCCAGAAAGTACACATGTCACTAACCAAATGAAGCATCTAGTGATATTCCAAAAATTATTGCAATAGCCATCACCCTAGAGAATATTCTTGTTCATCATGCCAGCTGAGGAAAATTGAGGCAACAACAAAAAAACACAAGAAATCCACACCGAGACCACCATCAAAGAAAAACCAGAGGCCGTTGTAACTGATTTACCACCCATTAGTAATTCATTCTTTTAGTCCTCCTCAGTCAAATATTTATCTACCCACCTCTGATATTCTTCATCAGTCAGCCATTCAAAATTAATTACCTCATTCACCTTGTTATTATAAGGTGTGTATTTTACTACTACCTGATTTGCATCTCTTTCAAAAGATTCCAAAAATGAGCTAGTACTAATGATTTTATCCATACAGCTCACCAACAAGTCATAATCTGAGTCATCACAAATTAGTTTAATTTGATCATTGATGACCTCAGCTTCTTGACCCTGCCACTACTAGAATGACCCTATTTTCTCCTGCTCATCAATTATATCAGGTAACAATGTCTTACCCCAATCATTGAAATTCTTCACCAACTCCCTAATCTTCCTACTCAAGTCATCTGGTAAGGTCTAAAAACCTTGCAATGATTTTACTAACACATGAGTAGGATTTAATGATTGGGGCCTATTTGTTTGTATCAAACCTTAAGGCCTTAGACATGAAATCTAGATCACTGGCCCTAGGGATCCAATTTTCAATCAATGGTATCACTACCCCCTGATCCCTATCAATATTCTTTATTGCATCTAATAGTAAAGAATATAAAGAATGTATAGATAGAAATTTATTATCAAACTTTTCATTCAAATGCCTTAAAATAGTAGTAAAAATCTCTTTTTGCTTTGAAAGATATTCCTCCTCACCCTCAAAGATGCCTGTAACTCATCAATTCTTTGCAAGATTTGCTTCTTTGTAGGATCAACAGAGAACTTTGTTTTTTCATCAATTTCCTCTAAAGAAGGGGTGAAGGTAGGATTTTGACTAGGAGACCCTAGTATGGAAACAATTGGAGAAGTAAGAGGCACTGACCCTGCTATGGAACGTAATGTACTGGTCCCTAGAGCACTTGATATCTCCCCAATCTATCTATACTTGAACCTTTCCACCTCAGTTTGTAACTCAACATTCCTCTATTGCATCTTGTTGTATTCTTCAATCAAAAGGTTATACCTCTCCATTAGGATTTTCTTTACAACCTCCTCCCTTTCAGCAGTCTTTTGGGACAATTTGGCCACATTCATAGTTAAACTAGTGGCCTTGATGGTTGAGGTCTCTAAAGCTCTCTTTATTATTAATCCCCCTCTAAAATTTGGATTAATGTCTATAATATTTGGCTTTCTCCCTTGTGGGGCCAATGCCCAAATTTCCAAGGTTTCATACTCTTAAAGCAAAATCTTGAAGTGCTACCTTGACTTCTTCAGATTCTTGCAAGGGATGCTTGGACTTCATAATAGTATTAAAGGCCACTGCATCTGTAATGTCTCATTCAGGCATAATCAATACACCAGCCTGACTCACCAATTTCCTACCTTCCTCAAGAGTGATGTTCTTAAATTCTTCCATTAATTGAGCTTTCACTTCCTCATCATTCTCCTGGTCTAACCTGTCAGGTCTTAGTTCTCTTCTCTCCTTACATTTATTTTGATATTCTTTAAACTTCATCATCCATACCAATTGAAATAATATAGGAGTCCTTACAAATACATTGTCATCTAGAAACTCCTTACATGCTTCCATTTTTGCATCTTGTACACTTTTTCCTTTCATATCTAAATTAGATAAAACCAATTGAGATTGCCTAGGAGGGGAAGGCATACCAATCTGTGTGTCCTGATCAGTAACAATAATTTCATCCATCAAACTCTCCTATAGTTAATTAGTTATTTTCCTTTTAGGGCTTGGCTCATATGGTGGTGATGGGGGACTATCTTCTGGTGATGAATCTAAATCAATGATCTTAATTACCCTAGGCACTTTAAATTTTGGACTTGGTTGTGAAGGAAACTTCATAATTTGTTTCCCCTTTATGTCCACTTCTTCCTCATCACTGCTGCTATCCTTTTTTCTCTTGTAAATGGGCCACTTTTCTGTAGGCTGGTATGTTGGCCTTGTTTCAAATGGTTTTGCACCTTGTTCTTGTACACCTAGACTCAGCTCTAAGTTTACCTTTTTGGTTCTCAAAGTGCCCATAATCTCTTTGAAGTTCTCCATCAGAAAATCAATTTTATTATGGTGGGGATTGAACCCCAACAGTGGATCATATTTCAGATCCATTTTGTGCTCAATATCTAATAACTTATCATAAGCTATCCATTTCTCCTTATTCAACTCCTGCTTATTTAGGCTGAACTCATTTTTGATTAGGTCCTCAGGAAAGTTGAACTCATGCAAAAACTTTCCAACATTTTTTCTTTGTCTAAAAAGGGTAAAGAAACCCTCAGGATCATGCTACCGCTTTGAACCACATCTCAAATGATAATCCTCAAAGAATTTTTGAAAGTGCACCCAACCTCCTTTTGAAAAGGAAAAATCAGATACCCCTATATAATTAGGGGAAAATGTTCCCTTACCCCTCCCTATGAGGTTTTCCTCATGGATGCAACCTATCTACCACATAACTTCTTCAAACCCTACTCTTGGTGGCACATTGTATGGCAGTATATGAGGGGCTCCTTGAAAACCATATACCCTCAAAATAATGTTGACTAGGTATGGGATAATGTCACCCCAGTTATGGCTGAATTTTAATTCTAGCTTCCTCCCCTTTGGCCTGATGAAATCATGTAATTCCTCAGGAATCCTAGGTACATTCACCATCAATCTAGCCCTCAATCTAGAAGAAAAATAATTATCAAATTGCACATAACTAGTGTGTTCCTTATTACAAGATAAATCTCCAGCCCATATTTGTATTGGCAATCTTTCTCTATCAACCGATTGCCTTAATTTCATCTTCTCAAAGAAGAAGTCAGCATTCTTCAATAAAAACATATGCATCAGCATAGAATACCAAAATAATTGAGTGTCAGTATCATTTTTCTGCAGCTTTGACAACCCTTGGTGTATTCTCTAAGCCAAGAAAGAAGCAAAGTCATATGTGACAAAGAAGTTAGGGTGTTTTATTTGCACCCCCATGAACATGTATGCAATGGGCATCATTGCACCAAGATTGAAACCCAAAATCTGACACAATGAATAAAAAGTGGCCAGGAAATGATTTGCAAAATAATTTAATTTAAAAGGTTCTAGGGAGAATATGAAATCTTGAACCTCCTACCCTAGCCAGATGAGGTGGAAGAAATTTAGCTCTGAAAAGAGACTTCAACTTTGCATATTCCTGCTTCATTTCCTCAAGGTTGATAGGCACCAAGTCCTCACTCAGTTCACTCAAGTCAAAAATCTGTTGAATATCATCTTTGTTAATGCTTAACAAAACCTTTCCATCATTATCCCTAATTACTTGTGTGATAGGGTCATATCTTGCAGCTACTGCCCTAAGCAGGTCTACATCGGGGAAAACATTCAGTACCACCAGCTTCCCCATATCATACATCCATCCATTTGAAAAAGGGCGAGGAAAATTCCTCTATCCATACCACAATCTGAACATTTCCAAACTTGTGAGAGGAACCCTAGCATCAAATATGTTTGAACAATTGCATACTAAACCCTCCCCTAGGATTTTCCCTCACATCAGAACCAATCCCTTCTTTCTATCATTCATTGACAAGGGAAATTGATACAGGAAATCATCATACAGGTTTCTTTTTAAATAGTCAATCTAGCCAAAATTTTGCTTGGGTGGTGCCATCTCGGACAAACTAGGGCTTCTTTTAACTTCACACTTCAAATAGCTAGGACTAACCAGAGATATGAATTTACAGAAAAAAAAATATTACAATTTCTCATAATTTAAATAAACTATAGCCCTAAAATGTTTATCAACAAGCCCTATGATAAGTAAAGAAAATTTTTTCCTTAATTCAAGCACAAAGTGACTAAGAAACACATAAATTAACTCATGGCTCTTTTCGTAGAAATCCCAAATTCTGGCTGCCAGGGTTCACAACCTTGCTCTTGGCTTCAAACTGCTTCACAAAATACCTAAATGCTTTGATACACACATAAAGTAGGAGAATTGATTTTATTTTGATCAAATTGTGCCAGTAAATGTCTCATCTGCCATTAAAGCTCACTCGCGTGCTATAGGAATGACTCCAACCATATTTGATGTAGATTTAAATTCGAGCCGTCGATCCTTCATTTTGATCAAATAATCAATGAATACCTTCAAAACAAGTTGCAAGAATCACCAACATGGCCGTAAGGGGCCCACCATACCATACGCTATGAAGGAAGTCCACGTGGTGGTAGCCTGCGAAATCGCAATCGGTAAAAATACCACAACTTTGGATCACGCGATAGTGGGCAACCATAGATTTTGAGCATCAATGATCTCATTCCTTCAACATAGTCATCGGCCCTATCATTAACCCTCGTGTATATTTTCCATCAAGATTATAACACATCTGTTGATTTGAATCACATGCAACTTAAGAGCACTTTAGTAAACTGCCTTTTAATGTTTTTAAGGCCGGACTAATGATTCATGATATTTCATTTATTCTTTTGGCTTCATCAAATGAGACACATGGCAACTGCTCATGATATTGAAATCGACCAAAGAACTGTGGTGGGGCCATCACGGGATGGCAGGGAATGACTAAGATCAAATGGTAGTTGATCAACGATTGTACAATTTCATCCCCCAAAAGGACATGTGGCGACTGCCCATGATATCGCAATTGGTAAAAATCCCAGAGCTTCCAATCATGCAATGGCGGAAAACCATTGATATTCGAAGGAAATTTGATCAATAGTAGTACGAATTTGATCCCTTCTACAAAATAAAACATTCATTAAAAAGGATAAGGGGACATCACTAGGCCAATGGTAAACAACGACATAAGGTTTTTTTAAAGATGAAACACGGGGCCAATCGAGACTTAGGAAATAAAACGCTACGGAGGAAATAAAGTATTAAAATTAAAGGGACTCAGCCTAGATAAACTGATATGACATAAGTTGTTTTAAAACCCCATCAAAAGTAACAGCGAAATAGAACCCAGCCAAAGCATGAAATAAACATTAGGGTTTTACATGAAGACAAAGCTAAAACTCCAACCCTTAGAAAACTTGAGCACCATGAAAAATCAGAGACATAAGGCAAGGCATGAGTAAAAAAAAGGAGAAAAATACTAAAGTTCCATCAGTGGCTCTAGTTGGGGACATTCATTCCACTGGAATGGAGCGAGAATCCAGAATCTCAGGTAGAGTAGACCAAGATGCAGAGATGACCAAAAAGGGACTGTTCAGACAAAACAACCCCAACTATGTACAAAATATATACAAAATATACAAACCTAAACTATTGTTCATGGAAAAGAATACTTCAAGTGAAGTATAACTTCAATAATTGTCCATGAACTGGCAGTTCCAAAAGATCTCCTATCATATCTTGGAGGAAGTTCTCAAGGATCTTATAAGTTGTGTTAAATCTATCATAAACCCTTAGATGTTTATGAATTTGACTCCCTTAATGGATATATGGCACTTATGTAAGTTTTACTAATTTGTATGGTTCAGTATTTTGTTTTGTCTTAACCTAGTGCTTGCTACACATTGAAAATCAATGACTATTTTACACTGTGGAATGTGTTGTAGTCATCCCATGCTCCAAATAGTTGATATTACTGATGAACAACCAATTCTATTTAGTATTATGCTATTATGTTGAGCTATTAAATGATATTATTTGTTGTTTTTAATGTTGTTTATGATAATGCTGCAGAGGTTGTAAATACATTAAGGGATCACCCTCCTCGGTCTTGGCAAGCCCAAATGTAGGAGGTCTTTAAAATCCTCATCAGTTGGTCTAGGTCCTTTGAGCTGCCCTTGATTGGTATTGGCAATTCCATAGGTAAATTAGAATACCAACCTGGTTATAGTATAAACAACAAATAGGTAGAGGGGAGAGAGATGGAGGGAGTGGGAGAGAGAGAGAGGGTAGAGGGTTAAGGGCAGAGGGGAGGGACATAAGAGTGAGAGAGAGAGAGAGAGACTTGAGAGAGGGAGGGAGGGAGGGAGTGGGAGAGATAAAGGGTAGAGGGTGAGAGAGAGGAGGTTAGAGGGAGAGGAGAGATGGGGAGAGATAGGAGGAGGGTGGAGGAAGGGTGGTAAAGTGTAGAGGGTACGGAAGTGGAAGAGGGTGGATAAGGAAGATGGAAAGAGATGAGTGGAGTGAGTGGAGGGAGAGACCTGAGAGGAGAGGAAAGGAGTGGAGAGGAGAGATGAGACTGAGAGAGAGAGAGGAAAGCAGGAGTGGGAGAGACCTGAGAGAGAGAGAGAGATAAAGGAAGGAGGGCAAGGGCTGAGAGAGACCCAAGAGAGGGAGAGAGGGGTGGGATGGAGAGAGACTTGAGAAAGAGAGAGAGAGGGAGTGGAAGAGAGATAGAGGGAGGGGGGCTAAGGGTGGAGGGTAGATGGTTTAAGGGTTAAGGGTTTTGGGTTTTGGGTTAAGGGTAGAGGGAAATGTTGGTTTTGTTTTACAATGTAACCAAGTTGGTCTTCTAATCTAACTATGGAATTGCCAATCCCAATCAAGGGCAGCTCGAAGGACCTGGACCAATTGATGAGGACTTTAAAAAATCCTCCTACACTTCGGTCTCTACAAGACCCAAGAGGGTGATCCCTTAATATGTTTACAACCTCTACACCAATATCATAAACAACATTAACAATAACAAATAATCTCATTTAATAGCTCAACATAATAGGATAATATTGAATATAATTGTCTATTCATTGACATTATCAACTATTTGGAGCATGAGATAACTACAACACAATCCCAAGATAAAATAGGTCATTGATTTGCAATTTTTAGCAAGCTCTAGGTAAAGACAAACAAATATTGAATCATACAACATAGCTTGATGGAGCACTAGATCTCTGATCATGCTTCAGAAACCTTTCACCAAAAGATGCCATGAATGCACCTTATCAAAGTATGTTTTAGGACCTCCATGCATACAAACACAAGGATTTTCATTTATCATTTTGCAGCAATGGTACCTAAGATGATGGTACTACCCCTCCCTTGGAAATTTTCTCTTCTTACAATTGGATACATCAGTCCTCCTTTTGATTTTTTCAAAAAGATATGAAATGATTTCTAAGCAATGCCTTATTGGGTCAATGAGATCACCAAAAGTGTAGGACTTGTCAAATGAATTTATGAGTTTTCCATTGTTGTCATAAACCTCTTGTAATGACAAGTTTTCAATAGGCATATTATCTATGTCAACTAGAGTTGATGTTTCTTGAATGTCTTTTCCTTTTATGCCTTTAATCCTTAAAACATCATTCATTGAATGTTATCTAGCAACTAGTTCACCTAATGTTTGATTGTGAAGGCCTTGAATAGAGCCTTGTGCAACTTTAGATTTTGTTTTTGTTGTTGTCCTTCATGAGACCATTGTAGCATGCATTGTTGGTTGTCCTTATCAATGACAATGGCCTTTACCTATTGCATTCACTTTCACCAATACACCCATGAATGAACAATATCAATCCCCTTTTCCTCTAGTAGCTAGCTCTTGAAAGGGTTTTTTCCTTGTACTTGTATCATGACCTTGATTCAACCATTGCTCTTCTTTTGTTATGTGTAATAAATACACATAGTATCCTCATTTTATCTTTATTGGACAGTCACCTGTCACATATGTGGGTGACCTAACAACTCACCTTCCTATGATGTGTGACTATCCAATAGGATTATTGTGAGAGGGGCCTGACAACAACTTGAAATGCTTCCTCATTGTTTAAAGGATGCATAATTGAACTTGATGCATTTATGAAGTCACTTCCTTTATAAACAGATCATGGATCTTCTTAATGTTGATGGTGTTTTCTGCACAGCAACAACTCAGACAGAATGTAATATTCTATCTCTCTTGAAAGGTTATTCTCAACAATAAATTACTGAAAATTACCCCAAGGTCTCTTGGGTGTTAGGTCATGACAATACATAAACAACTCAGATAATATGTGAAGATGTTGGTAATCACAAGGGGCCTTACAAATTAACAATGCTGGAAGTGAATTTTCATCAGATGCAACAATATGGTGATGCTTTCAATCCTAAAACTAACCCAGATTCAAAATAAACAGCAAAAGAGATAAGGGTTTAGAGAGATTCTATTCTATTCTAAATCTTAAGATTAACAATGCAAATGATAAACAATTGAAATGGACCAATCCCAACGAAACCCATCTCTTCTTGACCAAAATTAATCTACAATCTTACAAAAATAGCACAATCTTCTAAGGTTTTAAAGATTTTTAGATTACGAACATTCACCCAAGACAACCCAATGGTAGTTGAAATGAATAAATCTCCATAATTGAACCAAGCACAATGAATATAAAGGTCCAGGCTAACTTTACAAAGCAACTAACAATTAGCTAGCTGCAAAAAGTATGGACCAGAGATTGCTACAAACACTTCAAACATTAAATCATGAACATCATTGAATCAGATCTAAATCTAAATATAATAACCATGAGCAATTTTAAAAATTGAATCATAAGAACCATGCAAGATAATTCAACACAAAAGAGATCACCAGAAAATCACAATGCTTTCAATTGTATTGAATCACGAAACTCCAGCAACAATTCCAATGTTCTGTTACATTACTTGCTTAGAAATTGGCTAGCTTCTACCTCTACTCTACTGCTAAATTTTCTCTCAATCAAATCTCCTCCTAATCTCTCCTCTACTTACAAATGAGGCACTAATGCCATTTATAGAGATCCCCCAAACATGTCAGCCTAATTAGATTTTACAACAATAACTGGCCCCAAAACAGGGCAGCCTAATTATATTCTACAATAATAATTGGCCCCAAAACAGGTTGGCCAAGAGAATTTCAAAAGAGGACAAGATTTGCATTAAATGCATGAATATTATCCATGTCGGCCTACGATCTCTAGCAAGATCAGACTCACGTGTTTTCCAGAAAGTCCTCCATCTGTAGACAATTTTGGTATGGATTCTTAGGCAGGTCCCACTTTGAAAATTTAAATTGAACATTTCCAGATTTCCCTCTTTTGGCACGAATCCATATGCAAGTCCCCTTTTAATATTTGTTTAGTCCTGAAAAACAAATATCATCATTAATAGCCCACATGTTCAAATTAAATTTGAATAAAATTTTGACCTTTTCTACAAAACTTACATTTTTATAAGGAAACTTTCCATTTTTAGAATTTTTCCATTTTTGAAAATTTTTATTTCAATTTTTTTAATCTCAAGAAATCTTCATTTTCAGGATCATTTTTAAAAAAATTTCATCTTTGGAAAAATAATCATTTTTGGAAAAATTTCCATTTCAGGAAACCAGACCAAGGGGAAAATCCGGGAAAATCTAGGTCAGGCAGACTCTAGACCAGAATTTGGAAAAAACCAGCCAAACAGGATTCTACCGAATAAGGAAAAAATTTCAACAATAGATCATCAAATTCATCAATTTAATCCAGTATTTCAATTTGCACAAAGCCTGGCAGAAAATCTAGAAAAATCTGGGTGGACCGGATTTCCGCGGATGACATAAAATTTCAGTCTTTTAGCACATTCCAGAAAACTAAAGAAATCTGGGAAAATCCGGGTTGGGCGGAAAATCCCGAACTCAGGCAAAAACCCGAACTTCGCCCAGATCCAGAATTTTCATGGAAATCGGGAAAATACAGACAGACCGAAAAATCCTAGATTGGGGTAAAAACCCAGATTTTTGCACAGAGCCAGACTTTAAGCAGAACCCAGGAAAATCCGGATGGACCGAAAAATCCCGGATTGGGGTAAAAACCCGGATTTTGCTCAGAACTTAGTTTTTTCAAAGTGCAACCTGGGGAAATCACTTGGGCAAGCAAGACGAACATCTAAGGACCTCCAAAGACAATGAAATCAATAAAATTAAGGGCCAAAAGACAACAAAAGCTAGAGCAAAAAGAGGGTCCCTACTTTTAGTGGGGCGTGTGTGCAAAACTACACAACACTTAAGAAGATTGAAGGACATATCAACATAGTATGTTGCATCATTTGAATCTATCCTTTCCTGTCTTGTCTTATGTTCCTTTCTTCTCCTATCTTATGTTACTAGTATTTTATGGTATTGGGAAAATCCTAAGGTTGGGGTTTTGTCTTTGACTGAATCCCTCTATCTCTCTCCCCTCTACCCATAACCCTAAACCCTAAACCCTTAACCCTTAAACCCTCTACCCTCTACCCTCTCTGTCTCTCTCTATGTCTATCTCTCTCTCTCTCTCTCTCTCTCTCTCCCTCCTACTCGCTCTCCCTCTCTCTCTCTCTCTCTGGGGTCTCTCCTCCTGCCCTTCTCCCTCTCTTAGGTCTTTATCCTATCTCCTCCTCCCTCTGTGTGTCTCCCTCACCGTGACCCTAAACCCTAAACCCTTAACCGCCAAACCTTAAACCATTAGCCCTTAAACTATAAACTCCTAAACCTTCTACCCTCTGTTTTGGCCTCTACCCAATATCTCTCTCCCTCCCTCCCCCTTTCCCTCTCTCTCTCCAAGTCTCTGCCACCCCTCCTGCCCTCTCCCTCTCTCAGGTTTCTCTCTCTCTCTCTCTCTCTATATATATATATATATATATATACTCTCTCTCTCTTCCTTCCTCTGCCAGCCCATCACTGGCTCTGCCCGTAGAGCCTCTATGTAATGTATATACATCATATATCTCTCCTTTGGGATCCTCTGTCTCTCTCCTGCCCAGCCTAGGCCATGAGCCCAGCCAAGACCTTAGAGCTCCTAGGCCCAGCCAGCCAGATCTGCCTCTACATCTCTCTCTCTCAGGTCTCCTCCTCCTGCCCTCTCCTCTCTTGGGTCTTTGTCTATCACTCAATAACTCCTCTGTGTTTCCCTCTACCCTTAAGCCCTGAAACCCTAGGCCATAACCATAGGCCTTAGGCCAGCCCTTAAAATCTAGAAGCCCTTGAAGCCTCCTGCCACTTGTATCTCTCTCCTCCTCCCTCTTCCCTCTCTCTCTCAGAGTCTCACCCTCCTGTCCCTCTCCCTCTCGACTCTCTCTCTCTCTCCTCTTGTCTCCCTCCTCTACTCCAAGCCTCCTTCTACCTCTACCCTTAACCCTCTACTCTCTATCTCTCTCCCTCCCTCCCTCTCTCTCTATATAAAGATCCCTTTATCTCCTCTCCTTCTACCCATAACCCTAAACCCTTAACCCTTAAACCCCAAACCCTTAAACCCTTTACTCTCTACCCTCTACCCTTTCTCTCTCAAGTCTCTCATTCCTACCCCCTCTCCCTCTCTCAGGTCTCTCTGTCACTCACTCTCTCTATCTCTCTCCCCTCTACCCTTAACCCTAAACCTTAAACCCTTAACCCTTAAACTCTAAACCCTTAGACCCTGAACCCTTAATATTAGGTGTGTATTAAAACATTATTAAAGTATAAATTTTTGAAGTTCTATTAGGAATTGAATGATAAATGATGATGAATGGGAAAATCTAAGGCACTTTAATATTTTCAACTAAAAAGTTAGAGTTCAATTAGGATTAGTGTTCACTTAGGGTTAGGTTTAGGGTTCAATTAATGTTCAATTTGGGTTAGCATTGAGGATGTGGTTGGGGTTTAATTAGGGTTATGAATTCAATAAGAGTTCAAATAGGGTCAAGGTTAAGGTTAGGTTTGGGGTTAAGGTTCAATTAGGATAAGAATTAGTGTTAGGGCTAGGATTAGAGTTCAATTGTAGTTCAAAGTTAGGTTTATGGCACAATTAGGACTACTGTTCAATAAATGTTCAATTAGGGTTAATACTTAATTAACGTTAGTTTTAAAGTTCAATTAGGGATAATACTTAATTAAGGTTAGTTTTAAAGTTCTATTAGGGTTTGAGTTAGTGTTGGGATTATGAATCAAGTAGGTTTGGGTTAGGGTTTGATTAGAGTTAGGTTTAGGGTTTAGTTAGAGTTAGGGTTAGGGTTAGGGGTAGAATTAAATTATGCTTAGTGGTCAATTACAATTAGATTTAGTGTTCAAGTTAGGGTTAAGGGTTAGAGTCCAAATAGGGTTAGGGCTTTAACTAGGGTTGGGATTAGAATAGAATAAAGTTTTTGTTTAATTATGATATCTAGAATTTAGTATAATTTTAGAAAATGAAATGATTTGGACACAAAGAAAAAAATAGAAAAGTTGATTTTATATAGATCTTATTTCTTAATTTATTCTAAAATTATAATTAATAATTGTTTAATTAATTTAAAATGAATATTTAATTTAATTGAATTTAATGGTATTAGATAATTAGTAAAACTAAATAGATAATAAATATTTTATGGATTTTAAAAATTACAAGGGTTAGGATTATAATTATAGATAGACTTAGGGTTGTGCTTAACATTAGGGTTAAGGTTAGGTTAGGTTTACCATTTAATTAGAGTTGGGGTTCTAGGATAAAGCTCAGGTTCAATGATAGGGTTAGGGTTGCGGTTAGAGTTAAAGTTCAATTGCAAATAGGGTTAGGGTTCAATTAGGTTTAAGGTTAAGGTTAGATTAGGGTTATGATTCAATCTCAACAATAGTTCTTACTCTAACTCTAACCCTAAACTTAATTGTAAAACTAACACTGACACTATTTTTAACCCCAACCCTAACTAAATATATATCTAACCCTAACCTTAATTCTATAACTAAAAGTAATTATAATATTATCTTTCATGTTGTGCTACAAATGCTACTAGCATATATATATTATTTATTAATATATACAAAATACGCCAAGAGATATCTTTGTCGAGGCACCTATTTTATAATAGTACAATAGACACATCAAAAGGATATCTCTCAGCATAGTTTATATATATTATTAATAAATAATATATATGCTACTAAGTATTTAATAAATATATCAATTTTTTACTATACTACTCGTTGCCAAGGAGATCCACGTGGCTCCCACCCATGATATCGTAATCAATAAATAAATTGCAACTGTTGATCATGCGATGGTGGGCAATCGTGGATCTCAACCATCGACAATACTGTTTGTTCAACATAGTCATTGGCCTTGTTATTAACCATTGAGCACCTTTCTACTGAGATTATAACATCTCTATTGATTTAAAATGTGTGCATATTATAACTGCTTTAGTAACCCATGAAATAATGTATTAAAGGAACATCAAAGTATTTATCATTCCTTCAGCTTCACCAGTTGAGACACGTGGTGCTCACTCATGATATTTCAATCAATAAAGACCTCACAAATTTTTATTACACGATGGTGGGCAATCATGGATCTCAACCATCGATAATCCTATTCGTTCAACACAGTCGCCCGTGATATCCTAATCAATTGGTGGGGTCATCGCAGGATGGTGGGGAATGGCTGAGATCACATGATGATTGATCTACGACCATGCAAACTTGTCCCTCTGCAAAATAAAAAAATTAGGGAAGAGGGCCCAGTACATGTGGCGCTCGCCCGTGATATCACGATCAACTGGTGGGGTCATCACAAGATGGCGGGGAATGACTGAGATCACACAATGATTGATCTATGGCCATGTGAACTTGTCCCTCTACAAAATAAAAACATTTATTAGGGGAGAGGGCCCAATACATGTGGTTCTCACACGTGATATCATGATCAACTGGTGGGTTCATCGTGGGATGTCGGGGAACAACTTAGATTAGATGACGATTGATCTATGGCCATGCGAA
>VDFB02075321.1:101893202-102078611 GCA_007258455.2 Sequoia sempervirens | reverse complement strand
ATATTAGACACAAATTGGATATCCAAAAAAAATCGGATATCCGAGTTGTAGTACTTTGGCTTGGGAATCGCTATGGAGCAATGTATTTGGGATTTTTTCGAGTTCAAAACAATACTTTTTTCATGTTGCCACTTTTTGGCCCATCATGATCCTACACATACCCAGGTCTAAATCAGGTAGTTTTTATTGCTAAGGTGGATCACTCCTTTCTTTGAAGGCCATACACTGATGATTGGGTCAAGTGTTCTTTTCTTTAGAAAATTCCTATTGCCTTTTTGATATGTTAATTATGATTTGATTAGATGGGTTATGAAGCACTTATTTCAAACAAATATCTTTATGAAAGAAGTATATTGGCATGAAATTAAATATGATTTGTATTCCAATGTAAAAACTACAAAGAATGGAAACAATTCTTTCAACACATAAACTATTATGTAGTAGTCAATTAAAATGAAAAAGATTACTCTATATTAGTTAGGATACACAACTAAGAAAATGATCTAAAGTTACTTATTTATCCTAGAGGAACTAAGTATATAGTATACAAATAAAACCAACAAACCCACAACTACCCCTATTTTGAAGGAGTTTAGTTTTCTCCCCTTCCTGATCTCGCTAATATTGTCTAATTATTTTAAAGAGATGAATGGTCATAACACAACTTTATTCAACCCAACAAATAGCTTGGTTAATGAAAGTTGAAAAAAGAAACAAAACAATTGCTACATTTGCCATTTCATGTTGCATGAAGAGTGGTGACAATAATCTACTAATAGTTTAATAAAGCACTATTTTTATAAGAAGGCTTGGCATTAGAAAGATAAGTGTTACTTATAGTTTAATAACACACTATTATAGTTTTACCAACATATGCTATTCTATGCTTGCATGGCTTCTTAGTTAATAGATGGGGAGATAGGGATAGATGGGGAGAGAAAGAGAGAGAGACAGAGATATATGAGAAGAGAAAGAGAGATGGAGATATTTGGGAAGAGAAAGGAAGAGAGGTGGAGATAGAGATTTGATGGATAGGGGGGATAGGGAGGCAGAGATGGTGAGAGATAGAGAGGGGGAGATAGAGAGGTGGAGGGAGATAAAGGGATATATATAGAAAGAGATAGAGAGAGGAGTGAGAGGGAGATAAAAAGAGAAATAGAGATAGAGATATAGAGTAGGAGAGATGGAGGGAGAGATGGAGAGAATGAGAGAGAAAAAGGGGGAGAGGGAGAGATAGACCAATAGATAGAGGGGGGAAGAGGTAGGAGTGACATAGATAGTGGGAGATATAGAGATATAGAGAGTGACAGGGAGAGATATATCAATCACCCTCCCTATATCTCTATCTATTAATCCTTATCTCTTTATCTCTCTACCCTTCTCTATCTCTTTGTCTCCATTTTTATTTGTATGTTTTTCATTATCTCCCTCTCTCTCTATATTTTCTACCCTATATTTATCTTTGTCTCCTTAAGTGTGCAATGGGTACATTGAAGAGGTCTTAAAGGACAATTATCATATCTTTAATAAAATGGAATGCTACCTTGACCATAACTCCCCAAGGACACATGCCATCCTTGGATTGTTGACATGAAACAACCAATCAAAATTTATTTTCTCTCTCTCATATTAATATATATTACCATTATATTAAATATATATTATATTAATTATATTTTGTATTATCTAAAAATATACTTATTATTAATTATTAATTATAATAATTTTATACGTATTTAATAATTTTGTTAAAGAATATAATATATAATTATAATAAGTTGAATAATTATATTATTTATTATGTAAAATATAGCTAATATATACTTAACTATATTGTAGAATATTAAAACCTAGCTAAATGGCACCAAAATTTTGAACTTAATTAACATACTATAAAACCTAATGAAACCAGTTTGTAGCTCATCAAATTGGAGAAGTGAAAGGTCAATATCAGCACTAAGGAAGAGTTTGGAGTAGTGAAAACAAGGTCAATGCCAATGCAGAGGAAGAGTTTGGAGTAGTGAAAACAAGGTCAATGCCAACGCCAAGGAAGAGTTTGGAGTTAAAACAAGGTCAATACCAGCGCTGATGAAGAGTTTGGAGGAATGAAAACAAGGTCAATATCAACGTCAAGGAAGAGTTTGGAGGAGTGAAAACAAGGTCAATACAAGCACCGAGGAAGAGTTTGGAGTTAAAATGAGGTCAATAGCAACACCAACGAAGAGTTTGGAGGAGTGAAATCAAGTTCAATATGAGCACCGAGGAAGAGTTCGGAGGAGTGAAAACAAGGTCAATACTGTTGTGTATTTTTTCGCACACACACCCCACTAGAGGTAGGGACCCTCTTTTGCTTCAGTTTTTGGTTTTTGGACCTTTCTTTTTGGGGTGTTGTCTTATTTAGGCATGTGCTTTAAAGTTTATTTTGATTGCCTAAGTGTCTCCCCTAGTTGTGCTTAGAAAATCCTAATTTCTTGATGAAGTTCAAGTTTTGAACTTGATTCGGGATTTTCCACCCTGGTCAGATTTTGCCAGATCCCGCTTGAATTCTGGTCATGCATCATGGTTTGGGTATTCTTGGTCTTCGCAGATTTCTGTGTGGGCCAGATTTTCCCAGATTCCACCCTGTTGTCAGCTTCTTGGGTTTTCTGACTGTCTTGTCGATTGCATTAATGGCTTCGTGTGTGCTCTGAAGGGTGAATTTAACTTGATTTCTGAGATCTTTTGTGTCATCATGCTCACTATTTTCCATTGTTCGAGTTGAGAACTGCATCCTTAAAGTTTTTTCTTTGAGCTTTTGGTTGGATTTGGGCATTTGGGTTTGAACTAATTGATTAGTGGTGATTTCTTGTGCGTTCTCGCCTCTATTCTTTATGGGCGTCATTGGGCTTCGCGTTTGCTGATTTTGAGATCGACTTCTGCTTTACAATGGTTGGTTCCTCATTGTTTGATGCAGAGAAGATTAAGTTGGACATTAAGAGCAAGGTCCCTGAGAGTAAAATCACTTATGTCTGGTCAGTGGTGACTGATACAAACGTTAGCCTCTAGAACTATGATGAGTTTAAAGAAAGAATGGCAGCTAAGGATCCTCCTATGGTGGCTAGAAGGATGATGGAATTAGGCTTCTCCCATGTAGCTAGTTTCCCTTCTACAGTGCAGTGTTATGAGCTAGTCCTAGAGTGTGCAAGGCACTATGGCAATGATACAAAGAGGATAATTGATCCTCAAGGGAGAATTATTGCAAATATCAACCCGGTCTCCATTTCCCAGACCTTTGATATGCTAGATAGGTCTCATGTGGTGGGATTCACCATTGAGGTAGCTCAGTATTTCTATGATGATTAGACTATGAAGTCACAATAGCTTATCAATTCTTGGTTGGAGAAGCCCAAGTCTCACTATTCCAAATTGCTGAAGCAGCTGTTCCGAGCAAAGTTCAAGGAGTACTATGATGCCATCACGTTTCTTAGTAGGGTGGTTGGATTGAAGAGTGCAGGTACATTTGAGAATTGGATGTGCTATGTGATTGTAAGGATGAAACAACAAAAAATTAACTACCATTGGGCAGGGGTCATTAGCCAAGTAATTCACAAGCAGTTGACCAATGTATTGCAAATGAAGACCTTCACAATCACTATGTATTTGGTCTATGCAGTGGCTAGATTCCATCCCGACAGAGGATTGGATACAAAGGGAATTTTTAGACAAGATATTATCTATGAGGTTTACCCTCAATTGTATTTCAGGAGCTCAGACTATAGGATGGAAAATGATGCATTTACCATGCATATCACTAGAATGCTTCAGGAAGCAGAGCATGTCAGGCTTTCAGACCTAGCTAAGGAACTCGATAAGAAATATGAGGCATGGTTCATTCAATTCCCCACTTTCTCCTACATCAGGATTGATGGCTGCCAAAAGGCTACATACGAACTTCCAAGGTATTGCACTAATCACATTATCTTGTTGGAAGTAACTAGATAGATTTGTGACTTTGATGCTATCGTCAAGAAGGAAAAACATAAGATAGGATTTGGTGGAGATTTTCCCCTAAGGATTGGCACTAGAGAGGTTTGTCCTTCCATTAGTTCCACCTAGGCTTCAGAGGAAGAATTGAGTGCCCTTGGTCTATCTTTTCATTCTAGGTGATCAAGGTTTGATATTACAAGAGAAGCTCAGAAGAAGGCCAACAAAGAGTATTGCCATAAGGTGAATTTAGAGGACTACTGGGCCAACTATAGTGATGAATTTGAGGTTAGAAAGAAGAAATTATCCCAGCTTCCAGTTGAGTTAGTTCGATTATACAATGTGAAGGTAGTTACTAATCAATTGGAGGATGATGGGAACTTGATCCAAGATCATGCTTATGAGGCCATAAAAGACAGACCAATTGGTGATGTGGACTAGTTGGAGGAGGAAATGATAGAACTGAAACAACTAATGGATCCAATTCTCAAATTCACTATGATGTGGCTAAGGCATAAGTTGTGGGAGTTGGGAAATAATGGTGTACAATGCACCTATGCCCTATTGGGAGATTTGGATCCCCACTCCACCTCTGAGGACTCTACCGAGGAGGATCCCAAGGGCAAGGGTAATTTGATTTCTCCATCCAAGATCAAGTTTAAAGGTGTTCAAGGAATAGAGGCCCAAGAGATAGAGAAATAGAGGAAGCCAAAAGCTAAGCAGAGGACAAGAACTAAGAAGTATGAGTAGAAAGGGACTAAAAATCAGAGTCCTAAGGATGATAATCCTACGCCCAAGAGGAGAAGAGTCATAAAATTGTCACAAAAGGAAAGCTCCAAAGATGGGGAAAAAGAAGCTACCCCTCTAGTGATAAATATTGAAAGCTCAAAGGAGAAGGCCAAGGTGTATGCAAGGGGGTCAAGAACTCCTTATCCCAAGGATACTATGCCTAAGGTTGATCTCCCTCTAGTGGTTTCTCATGAGGAACAACATGATGATGTTCCTTCTACTCATAGAGCTCAAGGCAAGCCTATTGAGTTACAAGATGTTGAGGATCATCCTGATACTGAAGGGGAGGAGTTTCCTGAGGGTGATCTCCATGGAGCAGAGGCAGAAATTGAAAAGATAATGCAGTCCCCTATGGTTGCACATGCAAATTCTCCTATTAGAACTGAAGAAGTTGAATCTCTTCCAAGTGAGGTTGAGGCAATGAAACATCTATCACCTAAATGAGAGGAGGAACATGTTTAAGAGGAAGAAATTAAAATAGATGAAACTCCTGATGAACAGAATTTGAGTAAGGAGGCACCTAAAGATCAACAGGAGGTGAAGCAGGCTGAGGTGCAATTGGAACCCACGGTTCTGGGTTGGCTGGATAGGAAGATAAAGAGAAAGCAAGTTATTGTGGAAGATAGTCCATGGAATTGGGATGCAATACTAGCCACACTTGGAAAGGATAAAGGTAAGAAGAGGGCTAGGGTGATTTTAAGGATTGAAAGGGACGAAGCTCATGATAGAGTTGTCCACATTGCTACCCCTACTCTAGATAAAAATAGAGATGATGTGGCTAGAAAGGATTATAATATTTAGACCTTCAATCTAGGACCTACATCAGTTGAGCAGGACATTTAGGATTATGAGGGATCTAGTGTAGTTATTGTGGGTAGATTAAGGAAGGAGATGAAGACCAAGCAGGAGCTAAAGAGAGAAAATGAAAATCTCAGGAAATGCTTGGAAGACTTAATGAAACCACTACAGTCCATTAACCCTTCTTCCTCTGATACAAATCCTCTACCTCAAGAGACCATAATCGAGCTAGAAAATATGAAACCTTCCACCCTTGCCACTATGAATTGGTTGAAAGGAGTGCAAATAAAGGGTGATGCAGCTATTAAGGAAATCTTGTCAATAAGGAAGGATGATGTCATGACAACTAAGTGGTTGAAAGCTATCTTGGCATAGAATAAAGAAGATATAGAGCTTCTTCTGCAGAAAAACAGAAATATCATGGATTACACTTGGGACAGGTTAGTGATTGATGGGATCCATCCTTCTAGAGCTTCCAGAACATGGGAGTGGTATGAGGCATTACAGATTAGGCAGAAGGTGTTGAAGAAGATTTACAAACAAAGGAAGCAAATTGATGATGCCCTAACCGGTGTTTATAATGGCTCCATCACTTTCTTTGAAATTATGATGGGAAGAAGGAAGATCACGCCCAAATATTTGAGTCTGGAATAATTGAGGAAATGGTGGCATGATGTTTATGCACCACTTGATGATGGTTCTGTCTCTGAGCACCAGTTAGATGATGCAGCCACCTACCTTGCAGTTATTGACAAATACCTAGTGTATAAGGTGGATTGGGATAAGTTGGTCAAACGGTCAAGAGAAGAGATTGCATCCATTGAGAATTGACTTAGGGTTCTGCCAATAACACCTATGGCTGATTTGGATGGGGCATTCTTGATAGTACATGAAGAGCTAGTTCAGAACAATGATAATAGGGAAGGGAGCTAATGATAGGCTACGGTGCGATTTGTGCTTCCCTATTATCTTCCCGTGCATTGGTCTGAACTGCATTGTGGATCCCACGATGACTTGGATGGAATGTGCATTTAATGCTTATTTGACTGACCGTGGGTTTCTCTTGACCGAGTTGTTGCACCATTAATGTCATAGGCCCTTGCTTGGCTGACGGGTTTTCTGGGGGGATTCTATATATTGGACATTTCGCCTCATTTGTAAGGGCTAGATAGTTAGAATTTTTAATTAGAACATAGAGATTGATATAGAGCAAAGATAGTTAGAAGTAGAGAAAGCTAGCAAGTAGGTATTCTAAAGCAAATATTGTAACAGAAAGCTAGAATTGTTGCTACAGTGGACAATTTGAATACAAGAAATGACATTGTGGTTTGGTGCCATACTTGTTTTCTCTTGTCTTGCATGGTTCTTGTTATTTCATCTTTAAAATTTCTTTGAGGAAGTTAATATTTATATTAGATTTGATTTAATAATGTTTTTGATTTGATACTTGAATGTTGCAAAAATCCTTCAGTCCATACTTTTCACAACCAACTGATTGTTAGTTGCTTTGCAAAGTTAGCCTGGACTCCATATTCAGTGTGCTTAGTTTGATTGTGAGGATTTTTTCATTTCAACTGCAATAGGGTTGTTGAATGAATGTTCACAATTTGAAAATATTAACACCTTAGAAAATTGCACTATTTTCTATAAGATTTCAGATTTATCTAGGTCAAGTAGAGATTAGTTTTGAAGGATTGGTTCATTTCAGTGTTTGCAATTTGCATTGTTAATCTTAGGAGTAGTATTAGATTTAGAAATATCTTTGGAACTCTTATCCTTTTCCATTTCTTTGATTATTGGGTTCGATCTAGGATTAAAGTATCATCAGATTGTTAGATATGATAAAATCGATTCAGTATTTGCTTGTAGTAAGGTCCCATTGTGATTACCAGCATTCTCACATTTTATCACTGAGTTGTTTATGCATTGTCAAGGTCTAAAATTAGAGACCTTGGGGTTATCTCTTGAGGCTTGCTGATAGAGATTTACCTTTCAAGATGGATAGCATATTACATTCTATTTGAGTTGTTATGCAGAAAACACGATCAACAGGATTGGTGCTAGAAGGAGGGCCCAAATAAGCAAGCTAGATCAATTTGTGAACACCATCTCTCATGAGAGATTCAGAAGAAGGAAAAGATCCACTCCAGTAGAGGAAGAATTTTAGGAATTACCACACCCTGCTAGGTTGAGGAGGGCTAAACGAAGGTGACATTGCTGGAAGTTGGATGAGCCTTTATGCTGAAAATATGAGATATGATAGATCTCTAAATCTGAAAAGTACAAGCTCTGAGTGAAAATGGAAAAGCAATCTTATGTTTTTCATGGTGGAAATAATCTTCAGATTGATTTTCCGCAACTTTTTGAGTCTTTGAATAAGAGATTGGATCTCTGGAACAGTAAGGGTCTGCATCACTATGCATTTTAAGACAAGTACAGAATTTATAATACCTGTAGGCACACTGAGTTGGGATGCTTAGACATTTTGGGCCAAATCGAGAGGATTTTGCAAAGGGGTATTTTCATGTAGGACTTGCTTGAACCATTAGCCTCTACAGACCTAGGGTTTATTGATGTTGCAGTCAAAGCATTTATGCAAATAGTTGAAGATCAACTTGTTGGTGGTAAGTGTTTACAAGATTTCATCTCATCTAAATCGTGCAGAGTTCATAATGCAGCCCATTCAGAGTTCACTTGCCGCTCATGTGTGGATGCCATCATTAAAGTTGGAAGATACCTAGAGCGGAAAGAAAAGTTAGACAAGGAATGCATTATAGAGAGTCCAAAAAATTTTGAATCTAGAGACGATGTTGCAGTTGATGTTGAGGTGGCTCTAGAAGGGACTGAGTATAAGGAATGCAAATCTAAGGCATCAGAGTTAATAGAGGAACATTTAAGTGAAGAGATACATGTCAAGATCAAGGAGGATGTTCCTAAAAAAGTTAGTCAGATTTTTGAAAATATAGTGAAGGATGAGTTGCAAGAAAAAGGAGTTATCATACAAGCTCTTCCCTTCCAGGATGAAAATCTGGTACAAACTAGATATAAAGATTTTGTTGCCAGAATTAAGAAATATTGGACAAGCCTGAGCTACGGTGTTTTCCTAGAGGAGTTGTTGTTACCAGCTTGGTGCAGGATACATGAGGAAGAGCATTCAGAATTCACATGCTTCTAGTGTTAAGCGGCCATAAAAAAGGTGGAGGAATGAGTACAACTGCCACAACATACAAGGGATACACAAAAGGATACATCAAACGAGTCTCTGATGGTAGAATTTCAACAAGTTATTGATGAATTCCCTGAAGAACATGAGGAAGAACTTAATGGAATGACCAACATTCTTGATAACTGTGATCAAGAGTCTAAACCAATGCCAATGGAGAAAGAATTCAGGGAGTTCCAACATTTATCAAATTATGTTTTTTCTTTATATGTTGATGAATTAAGCATTGAAAACTTATAGACTTTATGCATCAATAATGAGATAGCTAATGTGGCTCATATTGATATGTAGGAAAATTTGAATGATGCTAAAAATAGTAATATTGTAGTCATAATTGATGGGTGTGATCACACAGCTGCAAGGGAAAATGTGCTTAAAGGCCACCGTGTGGTGCTTTTTCATGAGCATCCTATTGAGAAATATATTGTACAAGACATTGTTTCTAAATTTTCATCATTGATTCCTCATGGAAATACTCCAATAGGAAAAAAGGGATTGTTGTACCATCAGTTGAGACCCCCTGATAACATAGATATCAACCTTTTACAAGTGTAGGATGTTGGATACCACATTCAATCTACAACAGTAAAAAATTAGGTTGTTTCTCTCCTTGCTATGAATTTTGAATCTTATCAATTTGATTATGGGAATTTAGGAAAGGAAGCTTGCATATAGATTAATCATGGTCCTAATGAGTCACCTCAGTTATTGATTATTCCTGATTGTGAGATTGAGTTTGAATGCTATATTTTTGAAGTTTATTTTGTTGAGTATAAAGATAAATTTGCATTTTTGAGGACTGCTACCATCACCTTGTTGCTTATTCATGCCCTGAAGAGTCAAGTAGGGGTGGGTCTTAGTTCACCTTGTCTGATGATAAGTGGTTATGAGTCTTTTGTACATAGTTAGGATAGATTGCTTTATAATTGGTTTTTTGTGGTTAGTTTAGGGTTGCTTTTGGTTTGTTTTATTGTTTTGCTTGCCTCTTGCTTTGGGGTTTTCTCTATTTTCACTTGGATGTGTTGCACATGCATGGAAAATCTATCTTCTCTGGAATTTTTCTAAGTATTTTGTTGGTGAACTTTAGTCTTGCATCTTGAAAAGATGGTTGAAATCTTTACTATTGCCAATGGCCTTAATGTCAGATTTACAAAAGAATGATCAACAACTTTCATTTGAATTTGAAGTACTCTGAAATCTTATATATCTCATATATCTTAAGAATCCTGATGTTCCTATAAGTGATCCTTGTGAAGTTTTGTCAAGTGAAAAATCCTATTTCTGCTTCAGCACCACTGTGGTTCTCAACCCTAAGTGTGAACTTCATTGTTCACAGGTTCAAATGAAAGTGATATATAAAGATTATCAGAAAAAAGAAAATGAAATATTGAAAATCAAAAGAATAAATTCAACTTATCAGTGGTACCTGAATATCTCTACTGGGGCTATGGATGCCTGGTTGGCAGTAGAGCTATGTTCAGGAGGGTCACAACGATAACCTTGGTGGGGCTATGGATGCCTAACTGGCAGCGAGGCCCTATCTAGGTTTCTTTTGAAGTTAGAATCCTTACATAGACTGACTTGACTGAACTTGGTTCCTGTAGTAACTTAAGGAGGGAAATGAACTCATGTGCACAAACTTGGTTTTTTAGTTTATGGAAAATTTGGTCTATCCTTTGGTTCTGATTCTTTAAATCTTTGCATTCTGACTTCTTAGTTCGATGGTGAGACTAAAACCAGAGATACTGGGTTCTCGATTCTTGTTCATCATCAAATGCTCTGGAGCATTTTCCCAATAGAAGTCACCATTTGTTGTGTAGTTTTTCGCACACATGCCCTGCTGGAGGTAGGGACCCTCTTCTGCTTTAGTTTTTGGTTTTTGGCCCTTTCTTTTTGGGGTGTTGTCTTATTTATGAATGTACTTTCAAGTTTATTTTGATTGCCAAAGTGTCTCCCCTCGCTATGCTTTGAAAATCCTAAGTTCTGGATGAAGTTCAAGTTTTGAACTTGATTCAGGATTTTCCACCCTGGTTGGATTTTGCTGGATCCCGGTTGGATTCCGGCCATGCATCATGGTTCGAGGATTCTTGGTCTTCACAAATTTTTGCATGGGCCAGATTTTCCCAGATTCCCCCCTGTCAACAGCTTCCTAGGTTTTCTAACTGTCATGTTGATTGCATTAATGGCTCCGTGTGTGGCCTAAAGGGTGTATTTAACTTGATTTCTGAGATCTTTTGTGTCATCAAGCTCACAATTTTCCATTGTCCGAGTTGAGAACTGCATCCTTAGAGTTTGTTCTTTGAGATTTTGGTTGGATTTGTGAATTTGGGTTTGAACTGATTGATTAGTAGCGATTTCTTGTGTGTTCTTGCCTCTGTTCTTTGTGGGCGTCATTGGGCTACACGTTTTCTGATTTTGAGATTGAATCTTGCTTTATAATGGCTGAATTGAGCAAAGCAGCGGCTGGTTCCTCATTGTATGATGCAGAGACAATTAAGTTGGACATTAAGAGCAAGGTCCTTGAGAGTAAAATCACTTCTGTCTGGTCAGAGGTGACTGATACAAGTGTTGGCCTCTAGAACTATGATGAGTTTAAAGAAAGAATGGTGGCTAAGGATCCTCCTTTGGTGGCTACAAGGATGATGGAATTAGGCTTATCCCATGTAGATGGTTTCCCTTCTATGGTGTAGTGTTATGAGCTAGTCCTAGAGTGTGCAAGGCACTATGACAGTGATGCACAGAGGAAAATTGGTCCTCAAGGGAGAGTTATTGCAAATATCAACCCAGTCTCCATTGCCCAGACCTTTGATATGCCAAACAGGTCTCATGTGGTGGGATTCACCATTGAGGTAGCTTAGGAGTTCTACGATGATCAGACTATGAAGTCATAGTAGCTTATCAATTCTTGGCTGGAGAAGCCCAAGTCTCACTATTCCAAATTGTCCAATCAGTTGTTCTGAGCAAAATTCAAGGAGTACTATGATGCCATCACATTTCTTAGTAGGGTGGTTGGATTGAAGAGTGCGAGTACATTTGAGAATTAGATGTGCCATGTGATTGTAAGGATGGAACAAGAGAAAATTAACTACCATTGGGCAGGGGTCATTAGCCAAGTAATTCACAAGTAGTTGACCAATGTATTGCAAATGAAGACCTTCACAATGACTACGTATTTGTTCTATGCACTGGCTAGATTCCATCCCTAAAGAGGATTGGATACAAAGGGAATTTTTAGACCAGATATTATCTACGACATTTACCCTCAATTGTATTTAGACAGCTCAGACTATAGGAGGGAAAATGATGCATTTACCATGCATCTCACTAGAATGCTTCAAGAAGCAGAGCATGTTAGGATTTCAGACTTGGCTAAGGAACTCATCAAGAAATATGGGGCATGGTTCATTCAATTCCCAACTTTCTCCTACATCCAGATTGATGGCTGCCAGAAGGCTCCATACATATTTCCAAGGTATTCCACTGATCACATTATCTTGTTGGAAGTAACTAGATAGATTTATGAATTTGATGCTATCGTCAAGAAGGAAAAACAAAAGATAGGATTTGATGGAGATTTTCCCCTAAGGATTGGCACTGGAGAGGTTTGTCCTTCCATTAGTTCTGCCCAGGCTTCAGAGGAAGAATTGAGTGCCCTTGGTATGTCTTTTAATTCTAGGAGATCAAGGTTTGATATTACAAGAGAAGCTCATAAG
Organism: Sequoia sempervirens; assembly: GCA_007258455.2. Taxonomy (NCBI): domain Eukaryota; kingdom Viridiplantae; phylum Streptophyta; class Pinopsida; order Cupressales; family Cupressaceae; genus Sequoia; species Sequoia sempervirens. Next base: position 102,066,125 of record VDFB02075321.1, on the reverse strand, counting down.
AAGGCTAGCAAAGAGTATTGCCATAAGGTGAATTTGGAGGACTACTGGGCCAACTATAGTGATGAATTTGAGGTCAAAAAGAAGAAATTCTCCTAGCTTCCAATTGAGTCCATTCGATTATAAAATGTGAAGGCAGTTCCTAATCAATTGGAGGACAATGGGAACTTGGTCCAAGATCATGCTTGTAAATCCATAAAAGACAAACCAATTGGTGAATTGGACTGGCTGGAGGAGGAAAAGATAGAACTGAAACAACTAATGGATCTAGTTCTCAAATTCACTATGATGTGGCTAAGGCATAAGTTGTGGGAGTTGGGAAATAATGATGTACAATGCACCTATGCACTAATGGGAGATTTGGATCCCCACTCCACCTCTGAGGAATCTACCGAGCAGGATCCCAAGGGCAAGGGTAAGTTGGATTCTCCATCCAAGGTAAGGATTAATTGTTTTCAAGGAACGAAGGAAGCCAAAAGCTAAGTAGAGAACAAGAACTAAGAAGTTTGAGTAGAAAGGGATTGAAAATAAGAGTCCTAATGCTAATAATCCTATGCCGAAGAGGAGAAGTTTCATAAAATTGTTAGAAGAGGCAAGCTCCAAAGTTGGGGAGGAAGAACGTACCCCTCTAGTGATAAATATTGAAAGCTCAGAGGAGAAGGCCAAGGTGTATGCAAGGAGGTCTAGGACTCCTTCTCCTAGGGATATTATGCCCAAGGTTGATCTCCTTCTAGTGGTTTCTCATGAGGAACAACATGATGATGTGTCTTCCACTCATAGAGCTCAAGGCAAGCCTAGTGAGTGAGAAGATGTTGAGGATCATCCTGATACTCAAGGGGAGGAGTTTCATGAGGGTGATATCCATGGAGCAAAGGGAGAAATTGAAAAGATAATGTAGTCTGCTCTGATTGCACACATGGACTCTCCTGTTAGAACTGAAGAAGTTGAATCTCCTCCAAGGGAGGTTGAGGCAGTGAAAGATCCATCACCTGAATGAGAGGAGGAACATGTTGAAGAGGAAGAAAGTAAAACAGATGAAACTCCTGATGAAAATAATTTGAGTAAGGAGGCACCTAAAGAATAGCAAGAGGAGAAGTAGGCTAAGGCACAATTTGAGCCCACTGTTCTGGGTTGGTTGGACAAGGAGATAAAGAGAAAGCAAGTTATTGTGGCAGATAGTCCACCAAATTGGGATGCACTACTAGCCACAGTTGGAAAGGATAAAGGTAAGAAGAGGGATAGGGTTGAGGATTGAAAGGGATGAAGCTCATGATAGAGTTGTCCACATTGCTACCCCTACTCTAGATAAAAATAGAGATGATGTGGCTGGAAAGGATTACAATATTCAGACCTTCAATCTAGGACCTACATCAGTCGAGTAGGACATATAGGATTATGAGGGATCTAGTGCAGTTATTGTGGGTAGATTAAGGAAGGAGATGAAGACCATGCAGGACCTGAAGAGAGAAAATGAAAATCTTAGGAAATGCTTGGAAGAATTAATGAAACCATTACTGTCCATTAACCCTTCTTCCTCTACTGCAAATCCTCTACCTCAAGAGACCATAATCGAGCTAGAAAAGATGAAAGCTTCCACCCTTACCACTACGAATTGGTTGAAAGGAGTGCAAATAAAGGGTGATGTAGCTATTAATAAAATCCTATCAACAGGGAAGGATGTTGTAATGACAACTAAGTGTTTGACAGTTGTCTTGGCACAGGATAAAGAAGATATAGATCTTCTTCTAGAGAAAACTAGAACTATCATGGATTACACTTGGGACAGGTTGGTGATTGATGGGATTCTTCCTTCTTCTAGAGCTTCCAAACCATGGGAGTGGTATGAGGCATTGTAGATCAGGGAGAAGATGTTGAAGAAGATTTACAAACAAAGGAAGCAAATTGATGATGCCCTAATTGGTGTTTATAATGGATCTATCACTTTCTTTGAAATTATGATGGAAAGAAGGAAGATCACGCCCAAATAGTTGAGTATAGAATAATTGAGGAAATGGTGGCATGATGTTTATGCACCACTTGATGATGGTTCTATCTCTGAGCACTAGTTAGATGATGCATCCACCTACCTTGAAGTTATTGACAAATACCTAGCGTATAAGGTGGATTGGGATAAGTCGATCAAATGGTCAAGAGAAGAGATTGCATCCATTGAGAATCGACTTAGGGTTCTCCTAGTAGCACTTGTGGCCGACTTGGATTGGGTGCTTTTGAAAGTACATGAAGAGCTAGATCGGAGCAAAGATAATAGGGAAGGGAGCTAATGATAGTCAATGATGTGATTTGTGCTTCCCTATTATCTTCCTACGCACTGGTCTGAACTACATTGCGGATCCCTGGCTGACTTGGATGGAATGTGCATTTAATGCTTATTTGACTAACCGTTGGTTTCTTTTGACCAAGTTGTTGTGCCATTAATGTCACAGGCTCTTGCTTGGCCAATGGGTTTTCTGGGGGGATTCTATATATTGGGCATTTCACCTCATTTGTAAGGGCTAAATAGTTAGAATTTTTAATTAGAACATAGAGATTGATATAGAGCAGAGATAGTTAGAAGTAGAGCAAATTAGCAAGTAGGTATTCTCAAGCAAATATTGTAATAGAAAGCTAGAATTGTTACTATAGTGGACAATTTGAATACAAGAAATGACATTGTGATTTGGTGCCATACTTTTTTTCTCTTGTCTTGCATGGTTCTTGTTATTTCATCTTTAAAATTGCTTTGAGGAAGTTAATATTTAGATTAGATTGTATTTAATAATTTTTGTGATTTGATACTTGAATGTTGCATTAATCCTTCAATCCATACTTTTCGCAACCAACTAATTGTTAGTTGCTTTGCAAAGTTAGCCTAGACTCCATATTCAGTGTGCTTAGTTCAATTGTGAGGATTTGTTCATTTCAACTACAATAAAGTTGTTGAATGAATGTTCATGATTTGAAAATTTTAACACCTTAGAAAATTGCACTGTTTTCTATAAGATTGCAGATTTATCTAGGTCAAGTAGAGATCAGTTTTGAAGGATTGGTCCATTTCAGTGTTTGTCATTTGCATTGTTAATCTTAGGAGTAGTATTAGATTTAGAAATCTCTTTGAAACCCTTATCCTTTTCTATTTATTTTATTATTGGGTTTGATCTAGGATTAAAGTATCATCAGATTGAACATTAGATCTGATAAAATTGATTCAGTATTTTCTTGTAGTAAGGTCCCATTGTGATTACCAGTATTCTAAAATTTTATCACTAAGTTGTTTATGCATTGTCAAGGCCTGACATTAGAGACCTTGGGGTTATCTCTTGAGGCTTGCTGATAGAGATTTACCTTTCAAGAGAGATAGGATATTACATTCTATCTGAGTTGTTGTGCAGAAAACATGATCAACAAATACCAGTGCCGATGATGAGATTAAGGGTACTCAGGTAAAATTTATGACCAAGGGGCAATGAGTACTATAAGTTTCCAAATATCTTCTCGTACATTGGCACCCCCATTCTCATAAAATGGCATAAGATAAGACAAAAAAAAAAATAGCTTAGTCTTTCACATTTTTATCCACCAGCCTCAGGTCTTGGAAAAACTCCCATAATCTACCTACATCTTGGTTGAGGTCTAGGATTTCATCACACATAGCCTTCATTCCATGAGTCTGAAGCAATTATAGACTTAGCCCAAGTATATGCTAGGATAAGGTAGATCTAATGAATGGAAATAAAGGCATAAAATTCTTCTTTAATACCTCCACCACAAACATATGCAAGGTATTGTTTGTTTTTACAGTAAGCAAGTTAATCTTCTAATCTACCTATGGAATTTCCAATTCCAATAAAGGGCAGCTCTTAGGACTTGGACCAACTAACGAGGATTTGAAATACCTCATAAACTATGGGCTCTGCAAGACCTAGGAGGGTGATCCCTTAATGTGTTTACAACCTCTACACCATCATCATAAACAACATTAACAACAAGAGATAATCTCATTTAATAGCTCAACATAGTACGATAATACTGAATAGAATTGGTTGTTTATCAATAATATCAACTATTTGGAGCATGAGATAACTACAACAACATTTCACAGTATAAGATAGTCATTGATTTTTAATTTGTAGCAAGCTCTAGGTAAAGGAAAACAAATACTAAACCATAAAAATAAGTACAACTTAGATCAGTGCGATATATCCATTGGAGGAGTCAAATTTATAAGCATCTAAGGGTTTATGACAAATTTAACAAATAACATAGAAGATCCTTGATAACATTGCTTTACAATCTCATCAATATGTATTCTAACCCAATAGTACTTATAAAATCCTTATATAGAACATATCCACCTAAAATCCCATTCAAGCATTTTAATTAATTCCTTGCATTAAACCTAAAACAAGAATCATACACACCACAACAGTGAGATGAACAAAACAAACCTTGATCATTTTATTAAAAACCTAAATTACATTTTCCCTAAAACCATCATACTTTACAATTTTCTCTACAACTTCATCTAGACTTGACCAAAAATATCTAACTTGATAACCCATACTTCTGGCCTTGAAATCCTTCTTATAGAAAATGAAGGAGGAAAAAAGCATTAGGCCAGAAAGCACATGTGTCACCAGCCAATTGGACCACCTATGATATTCCAAAAATTTGTTACAACAACAATCTCCCCAGAGAACCTTCTTGTTCATCATGCTCATTGAGAATGGTTGATGCAGCAACAAAAAAATTCAAGAATTTCATGCCTAGGCTATCACCAAAAAACAAAACTAGAATCTGTTGTAACTGGAATAGTTGATTTGTCAACCATTAGTAGCCTACTCCTTTTCAATCTTCCTCAATTAAATATAAATTTACCTATTTATGGTACTCTTCATCAGTTGGCCAATCAAAAGTGATCACCTCATTCACCTTGACACTATAAGGTTTGTACTTAACTGCCACCTAATTCACTTCTCTTTCAAAAGACTCCAAGAATGATCCGGTGCTAATTATTTTGTCCATACAGCTCACCAACAAATCATAATTTGAGTTACCCTATTTTTGAGGGTTTTGTAGTCCAAACATGATATAAAGGGGCTCTTACACTTTTTGTGATTACTGTAGCTTGTATAAGAGGCCCCATGGATACTGTTGTAATTGTAGGATGCATGAATAGGGTGTAGGTTGAGAAATAAAGAAGGTATAGCTTATGTCCTCAATAGTTTTGTGAAGAAAAGCATTTTAAATGAGAAGTTCAAGCCTAGGTTTCAACAAAAAATATATGGGAGATCTGATTTTATGAATTTTTATCACATGGGTTGTTTTTGAACACTGAATATAAATGATACACACACACACACACAAACACACACACACACACACACACACATATATATATATGTATGTATGTATGTATGTATGTATGTATGTATGCATGCATGCATATTTATTTTTTAAATGTAAATGTAAATGCAATTACTGGATGCTCTCCTAGAACAATAAATGCAACTATCATTATAGAAATCTATATCTATGTATATAAATGTGTATTTCTAAATGCAAGCGTAAATGCAAAGAGCATATGGTTTTGTAGTGTTATAGATACAACATATCCATAGATTAATGTAATTGAAATTTTAAATTCTTCAACACCTATAATATGAAATCAATCAAACTATTAAACTACATGAGAAATAAATGAAAACAGTAAATGCATATGTATGTGTATTTGTAAATGTAAGTGTAAAATAAATAAGAATAATGAAAATTATAAAAGAATACAAGGAAAGGTCTTCTCCCTTCTTGGTAGTGATAACCTCCTCCACACACAACCCTTAAAAATTATGAATAGAGGAATATAATCTTTGAAGAACTCAAATTTTATTCTCTCCTACTTGATGCAATTAGTCATTTTATCCTTACAAACATTTATAGTGATTACTAGAGGCACATAGACCAATTCTTCATAATAGAAGAATTTGATCATACTTTTCCAATGATGGCATTATGAGAAAACCTTAGGTTAAATGAATAATTCCTAGCTAAGTTCTTTAAATCATGTCCAACCGTATAAGAGAAGACCACCGCTATGTGTACTAGATACTTGGAGAAAGGCTAGTCTTTGGGCTCTTTCATCAATCATCCTACCTTAAAACATACCAAAAATCTCCTAGCAATTAGACATAGGAAGATTTAATATGACTTTAAAAAAATTATTTCCAAAGCATAAACTTATGATGACTTAACTAGGCCTAGTACACACTCCCCTCCCCATAACCACTTAGACATATGGAAATTAAATGTAAATTTGCTGCTATTTTTAGTCATGTAGGTGTCCAATAAACCACTTGGTGGTGTTTCCCTTCAAGTTTATTTACTTGAATGAAGAGAAAAAGTCCTTTTATTACAATTAGAGAATACATTTGAGGCCTTGGTTGTGTAAATGGTGGACCATAGTCACATTTAACACTTGTTACAAAGTTTGGGAGTTAAAACGTTAAGTAGATTTGATTTGTGATGGACACATTTGGATGGTAGTGACAATAGCTTGCAATCTATCAAGACTTGATTACCTTATAACCTGTGAAATTCTAGCGATGAAATGATAGATTAATCATAATGTCACCTTGGGATCACATCACCATGAAAGAACTTCATACAACATCCTTATGAGTGCAGGTACCACCAAATAGGTATTTGTTAGATCTATCTTCCTCGAGCGAGGGAAATTCAAGATGAGAAGAGGAAAGCAAGACATGTAGTATATCTAGAAGAAGGAGATCAACTAGAGGTCAAAAGATTAGAAGAAAAATTTGTAAACGCATGGAATTTTTTCTTGCTAAAGAGGGGTCATGTTCTTATGATGGTGAGAGCATAGGTGACGTCGAGGTGCCCTTGAGGTACAAAAATCTACAGAAACAATGGGTACCCAAGGAACTTCCTCCAATAAACACTAATTTTTGTGCCAACGAGAGGATATATTGCATAGCACCATCGTCATTACATGGTTTGGGCCTATTTTGCATGGACAGTATAAAGGTCTATTACAAAAAAATTATTGAATTGATGGAGTATGTTGTACCCTGTTATAGTTACAAATATTGGATGCAACTGGTTCGATATACATGAAGTATGCATAGGTATGCACTGTCAGCAAATTATATACAACTAAAAGATAAAGATCAAAATAAAGGAGTGGCTATGTACATTGATGGAAGGCCAAAAGCATCAGGGAATATTGCAAGGTTTATAAATAGTACATGAATTGGGTCAACAAATAAGCAACCCAATTGCATATTCGAGGAGTGTGAGGGAAACCATGTGTTTGTATGTGCAATAAAATCAATAACTACAGGGGAAGAGTTACTAATCAATTACAATTTGAATCACTTAGTTACAAACATAGTTACTATGGGGGTGGTACGTACTATGTACCATTTTACCCAACCTCCAATTAATGACTCCAATATACTATTTTATTCTTATGTTTTTTTCGTAAGTCTATTGGTTTCATTTCAGTAATGTTTTCTTATATTTAATTTTTTTCACAGCGGGACATTGATCATACAGAGAAGGCTCTGGCCCAGAGCACAGATCGCGATGTATCTTCAGGTGTTTCTACCTGATAGGTTTACCTCATTGTAATTGTAAAAATTAGATATGAGCAAAATGTTTTATTATTATGTTTTGTTAATAAGTTTATTGGGTTAAAATTTTGATAATGTTTTTAATATTCTTGTTGCAGTTGACTCATTGGGGAAAGGTACTAGTAGTAGAGGAGAGCATCCATAGTGAGGTGCAATCCATATTTTGTGATGATGAAATCACTTATTCACCAAACCCTCTTGATAAGACAAAGAAGATCCAAAAAAAATAAAATGAAGAAATGGTTAAGTTGATATTCATAATGCCTCAAACAGATGAGATAAGACAGAGGGTTAAAATATTGACTGATAGATTACCAAACTTGCAAGTAAGTTGTCATGAGGTCTTTAATTATAACATAAGTTCATTCATGGTTTTATATTTTGTACTCTTTTATGTCATGACTAAAATATGTGTTGTTTTTATAGGGTTATTTTCCTCCTCATGATGCTCCTAGCCATGATCAGGGTACTGAAAGTGCTTCCCAAGGAGTAGGGGTTGGTACAAATGTCCATCCTGATTTTCCTATGCATACATCACATTATCTGACCCCATCATTTGTGCCTATATTGTCGTCTGAAATGTCAGGAATACATAACATGCAAGCATCCATTAATGTACCCTCTGGCAGCTAACACATGCTAGAATATGCATCAAGACATGTACCTAGGGATGTAGAGGCTACTAGTACTGGTGATGCTTTAGCAGTATTTCCTAGATCTTCATGTATTACTAGTACGAGAACATTGTCGGACACACTTGTGGTAACTGAGGATTTTGTTCCCATAAAGATAGAGAAGGTCCCAGGTACTTTAAAATGTTTTAATTATCATTATATATAATCCAATTGAAATTTACTTATTGATTGCTCTTTTTAGACTATTGATCCCATGATCATTTTTTAGGAAATGATATTTTTTATAAACATCTAAGTGATATTACATTGGAGCTCTTTGGGCCCACCATACGTACACGCTAGAATGCTCAAAAATCAAGATTTGAAAGATGAGCTCATTAATCATTTAGTTGTGTTGTTCGGTCATAAAAAATTCAACCGAACCAAGGTCCTTAAGAAAGCTGGTACCTATCTAAAGAATGTGAGGGACCAATATAGGTCACATTTAGAGAAGAAAAAAAAGTATGAGCATAACCCCATGATTCTAGAGAGGGAGTGGAAGGACCTAGTGTCAGATGTAAAGGAGAATGCTGAAAAGAGAAAAGGAAAGACACCACCAGACAAAAGAAGGTATGTGATACTATCAACAATGTAATTATATACTGATTACTCTTTCTTTTTACATAATCTAACATATTTCAAACTTTTCATAGGCTACCCGACACATCGAAGGAAATAAAGGAAAGACTAGAAAAACATGGGCAACACAAACTTGGCTCTGGTGGTTATATGAAATTAGCCGCACAAATTGTAAGTATCAATAAATGAAATATAGTATCCAAATAATAAATTGAAAACAATTTTTGTTTTATCACACCATAGGAGAAAAATTCATGATCTTATGCAAAAATGTAGGGCTCTGAATTCAACAGAGTTCCCATAGAAGATGACCTAAATATTTCCTTCCAGCAAGGCTATGGAGTCGTGGCTAACGCCTAAGAATCTTGACTAGGAAAACACAACCTTCCACTACATCAGACATGCAGGTAAATAAACTCAATAAAGTTTATTTAAAATTGAATACTTGTGCAATCTATTCAATATTAATTTCCACCATAAAGTAATTACATGCCTATTTGTTTTAAATATTCAAGCAATGATAATACTGCACATGACATTGGAATGCATCCTGGTGAGGGTGGAGCACAACCTGTAGATGAAGGTCATGGTGTGCATCCCGTACTTTAGAGCATGTAGAGCATGATCAACATGTTGAGCATGATCAGGTTAGAGAAGATTAGGAACATGATGTGGCCTCATCAGGTAAAGAGGACCACTCTAATTTTCTTTTAAACATATTTAATTGCAATTGGTGTATTAATTAATGTAACCTTTTGTGTTTCAACTTTAGAGCATGTAGAGTGTGATCAATGTGTTGAGTATGATCAGGCTAGAGAAGATTAGGAACATGATGTGGCCCCATCAGGTAAAGAGGACAACTCTCATGTTCTCTTAAACATATTTAATTTCAATTGGTGTATTAATTAATGTAACCTTTCATGTTTCAACTGTAGATTAGGATTTAGAGGGTGTTCAACATGTTGAGCACAGTCTATAAAAAAGTTCAGGAACATGATGTGGACCCATCAGTAAAGAGAACCACTCTAATATTTTTTTAATTAATGAAATACTTGTAACAATAATAATAAAACATATCAGTTTAACATTTCTTTCTTATTGTAGCAGCCCCCCTTGCAGCCGTGTCCACGTCATGAGCAGACGACTAGGAATACATTAAGATATGAGCAGAACAACTAAAGGGGGACAAATATTGATTTAGAAAATGATACTCCACTTCATATTTTTGTAGCTTTAAAAAAGAAACAAAAAAAAGTGATTGTAATCATATCATGACAACCATATTTTTGATAATATGTAAAAACTGAAAGAATGAATATTATATGTTAATGAATGAATGTGAATATGTTAATTAATGAATGTTATATGTTAATGAATGAATGTTATATGTTATTAATGGATGAATGAATGTTATATGTTATTAATGGATGAATGAATGAATGCTATATGTTATTAATGGATGAATGAATGATTAATGTTATATCATTGGGTAGGGAATTGAGAGTGATGTGAAGGGGGGAGGGTCCAAATGAGCTTCCATCATCACGTGGTTGGCCCTATTAAGTAGAGAATATTAAACTATTCTTGAAACAAAGAGAATCTCAATAAGGTAATGCACTTTTCAATATAAGAAATGCATCATTTTAAGCATCAAACCAATATGCAAAGATGAAAGAAAGTGCTAACTTTTCACTATGGAGGTAGAAAAATGATTCTTTATACCCTGAATCAATGCTCTGAATCATAATTTGAAATTTTTTCCATTCCAATGTTCTAATTTTAGTTTGTTTGTATGGCTTTGTATGAATACACATTGTGTTGTGTGTGGATTTGGTTTCAAAGCTTTGTTTCTTCTATTTTTAGTGGTGACATAACTCTAAAATTTGACTTTTGTGCATAATAGGTTAGTGGAAAAATTGACAATTCTGAAGGGTTTAGAGGCTTGATTGAGATAGACACACGGATATTTGGATCTTGTTGTTGATGGGAGGCTTCGACATAACCATGAAATTTTGTACCATTTGCAGGTATGCAAAAGTTTCTCTACTTACATTCATTTTGTCATAGTGATAAGTTATCATTGGTGAGAATCATAGCGATACACTTAAGACCAAAGGAATAATTCTTGGGGAGACTCAGAATGTTAGTATGACTACATAACACCATAGCGACATATGATCTATTGGCTATCAGTGAGACTCAAAACATTGATGAGACTGTGTGACACCAAAGAGATATGTAATATTGACTGTCGAAGAGACTCAAGGCATTGATGAAAATACATGGTGTCTCAGTGGGTGTCTAATAAACATGGAAAATTACTAAATAAAATAATTGTCCAAGATTTGAATATGAAGCTGGACGCGACTTGATTGATCTCTCACTGATGGTACATTTCAACGAATATATTTTTTTAAAAAAATTGCATTGTTTCGTCAAAATTTTGACAAACTCAACCAACAAATCACCGAAAAGGTCTGAAAAAGTTGCTATAGCTGCGACGAAGGATTTTTCATAACTCCTTGTCCATTTCATCACAATTTTGATGAAGTCCACTGATGAATCACATAAAAGGTTCGACGAAGTTGCTTAGCTGGGATGAAGGCTTCATCGTAACTCCTTGCCCATTTCGTCACAATTTCGACGAACGCCACCAAAGAATCACATAAAAGGTCTAACGAAGTTGCTTAGCTATGTTGAAGGCTTCATCATAAATATTTTCCCATTTTGTCTAAATTGTGATGAACTTCTAGTGTTCTTTTGATGCTTCGGAAGAGCCATTGCAATTGCATTTTGGTTGTAATTCGTTGGTGGATATATGAAGTTGTCATCGATATTCTGACGAACATCCGACTCATTTGATGATGTCGATGACTGACGAATTTGCACCATTATTTCAACATTTAATTTGTCATTAGACTTGTGATGAATTTTTTTTTGTCATTTTGTCGCTTTTCTAACAAATATTTTTTGAACGACCGACGAACGTCTGTCAAAAAATGGTGTCAAATTCAGTAGTGAAGTCAAATCTGCAAAAAATAGACAAAATTTATTCTCCAAGCTTGAATAAGATGTAGTTTCCTTGAAAAACTTTTTTGACTTCTTGTCCACTTTTCAACACCTAAATGCTTGATAAATCTGCATACACAAGTCTACAAACACACATGCAAGAGGGGAAAAATAGTTAAGGGTTAGGTTATAGGGATTTTCCTTGGTCAAATCCCATTTTGGTAATCAAACCCTTAATGAAATAATGAAATGGAAGAGAATGATAACAAATAACATGCAAATGCTATCAACTTACCAAACCTTTGTTGAAGAAAATCTAAAGATATAACAATGGTTGCTCCAAAATACTAGATTAATGCTTGATTCAATGATGCAAAGTGCTTGAATCTTGAATGAGTGAGTGAATAAGTGAATTTGATGAATGGGGGTTAAAATGGATGTAAAAACTCTTATTTATACACATTTGTGCTTTACTAACCTATTAATACCTCATCATAGGCTGACATAAGGTGATTTTAAATAAAAACCCAAAAAAAAATTTGAAATATTTTGAATTTTGAGCCAAGAGGGACTCAGTCGCCACCCATGGCGAATGTGTCGCACCTTGTACTTGAAAGTGGTTGTTGGGGATTATCTTGCATTTAATGTTGTTTGTAGGGTTTACATTAAAAAAAAAACTTAATTAAGCCTTATAAGGGCATAAAGGGGTCAAATAAAGCATAAGAAAGGTGTAAATAATGAAATCATACTTAGAAAAGTGTGAAATATTATTACAAGACTTTACAAGACTTTAAAATAGGACATAATAAGTGATGAAAATATGATTTTTAGGTGAATTGTAATAAATATAGTCTAGAAAAGTGTAGAAATGTTTTACAAAACCTTCCCAAGATGCCATAATTTAAATTTTCATGACTAAATGTGAATGTTCAAGGCACATTGCAACATTAAATTAGAGAAAAATGGACCAAGTGTCATGAAGAAAGGCCTAAAAGACCATGAAAATGTCAAGGGGCCATTTTTCTACGGTGCAATGTTAAACTTGCCTTTATACCTGCAAGCATACCTCTACCATCCTTGTCTTGAACTATCTTCTTCTTTACTCTTGATGCATGCTCAAACTCACCCATATGTCCTTGCCATTCACCTTGAATCACTCCACCTTTTCCCTCCATCTCTTCCCTCTGTGGTTATGACCTTATGTCTATTGCTTGAGCAGGAATACCAACCTCAGGGTTATCAACCTCAAGTTTACCCACCTTTGAATGATCACTATCTTCTTGTGCAAAAAATGAATGGAACACTTCACTTACCATCATAGCAAGATGCTTTTTAAGCTAATCTTGAACTTCCAAAATCAATTCATCCTTGACCTTCTCAATCTCATTTTCCCCAAAAATTAGATCTCTCTTCACCTCTGATGTCTTGGTACCTTCAATTCTTGAAATGGCTGCAACCTCCATATTCTTTTCTTCCTATATCTTTACAAACTCTTTCCTACTTGACATTATCACCTTGGCTGCCTTACTTTGTCCTTTATCATTTTCTACCAATGGATTCAATGTAAAAGAGATTCCATCTTTCTCAATCTCATAAGTATTGTTCCTACCATCATATATTACATGTCTATCAAATTGTCATGGTCTCCCTTGTAGAAAATGGAACACATCCATAGGAAACACATCACATAGAATCTTATCTTTGTATCCACCTATACTGAATTCAACCCAAGATTTCTCATTCACCAAAATAGATTGACTCTCATTGAACCAAGAAACTCTATAGGCAGTATCATGTGGTATCCTTTATAACTTAAGTTTGTCAACCATTTCTATGGACACCATGTTATCTGTGCTTCCAGAATCTATTACTACTTTACATACCTTTCTCATGCACTTGAAATTTGTCTTGAAAACTATTCTTTTTTGTTGTGGCTCCTTCTCCTTGGATGATTTGATGAGTGTTCTTTTGACCATTAGAGATTCTCCAACTTATGGAGTAGCATATTGCATTGGAGAGTTTACACTCTCATCATCATCTTCCTCTTGTACCAATTGAACTCTCCTTTCACCACCAATTGAAGTAGAAGGTTGTTTCTCTAGGCACTTCCATGCTTGATGGTAAAACTGATTGCAATGCTAACATCTTCTTGAAAATGTGTTTGAACCTCTTCCTTGTCCACCAAATGTTCCTCTAAAACTTGATCCACTACCTCTAAAGCCACCTCTTTGATCAACAACTTGGTATTTTCTTTTACTTGCATCTTCTTGGTCTTCATAGGACTTCCTTGAACCTCTTCCTTTTCTTTCTTTCCTTCTTTTTAACTTCTCCTCTACCCTAGTAGCCAACTAAAAACATTCTTCAACCTTCCTAGGAGTAGTAAGACTCAATTCATCTTGAATTTGAAATCTAAATCCATTTAAATACCTTGCTATCTTCTCGGTCTCATCTTCAACATGACCAACTCTAATGCTTAATTTGTGAAAATCCTTTGTGTAGGCCATGACATCCATTTCCTTCTGCTTTAAGTTTTGTAGCTTCCTAAATGTTTGAATTGCATGATCACCTAACGAGAATTGGCTCTTGATCTCTAACACCATCCTATCCCATGAGTTTATTTTTGTTTTTCCATTTTTCACTCTTTCCTGTTATACATAGTTCCACCAAGTTAGGGCATGGAATTTCAACTTAGTCTTTGTAAACTTTACTTTTTGTTCTTCTACTACCTCCTTGTATTCAAAGTAATTGTTCATTGCATCAATCCAATCTAACACTTCTTCTGCATCCAACTTTCCACTATACATTGGAAAATATATCTTCACTTCAGAAGCATCTCCTTTGATAGCCTTCAACATCTTAACCAACCTTCTTTCATCAAGGTCCAACTCATCATCTCATTTGACTCCTTTTGGAGGGTTTTCATTCTCACCCTCTTCCTCTTCCTCTCGGTCACTTTCCTCTTTAGTGGCCTTTCCTCTCCTTTTATTTGTTTCCAATTCTACAAGTTTGGCTAATACAACTTTTTAAGACTCTTTCATTAGCCTTAGTTCCCTAGCAATAACTCCACTTCCTTTAGGAGGCATCTTCCCCTTTCAAATTATAACTTTTCCCTTTTCAAATTGCAACTTCTTTCCTTTAAAAGATCAAAACATATGCTCTGATGCCAATTGATGCAGAGCAGGGAGATCTTCAAAGAATTACAATTCAATCTATCTTGAACAATCCTTCAATCTTGAAAACCCTAACTTGGCGTTGTTTCACAATTTCTTCATATTCCCTTATAGGACATCAAATAGTGAATTTTCTTCATAACTTTCAAAAGAAATTTAAAAAACACAAAATAGTTTACATTCTAGATACCCTTTATGGAATTATTTGACATATCTAATTTTTACATACACTTGTTTCAGACCTTCACCTCCTAAAATTGACTGCTACGCTGAAAGTAGGATCAATTAGCCCTATTTTACAAGGTAACCTTATGAAACTCAATACCTAACTCACTAAAATTTCCTCTAGTGCTCTTAATAGGTCACAAATGGTCTGAATCAACAAATTTTTACAAATGGAACACCCACAAACTCATCAAACTACAAAATCCTTACCTAGGCCTATTTAGGCTTGTTCACAACCAGGTTTATTGGATCTACAAACTCTAGGCCTTATTTCACCTTTCCAACACCCCAAACACATCTTATAGGGTTTTCACATTCTTCCCAAACCAACTCCCACTCTTCACCAATGCCTTTTCATCAAACTCCAACTCTTATCCACCATTATTTGCTCAAACATGACTGAAAACAATGAAGGCATCATTAAAACTCCATCAAACTGCCTCCCCTACTCTTGAAAAATACATAAGCATAAACCTATGCCTAAATATGCAATTCCACCAAGTTATATCCTTTTATACTAGGTGGAATGGCTGACAAGTCCATTTTATACAATCAGACCCTCAAATTCAGGGTTTCAAGGATACCTTCAGAAAAACTAAAATAAAAATCTTTAAACTCAATGAAATTATATGAAATAAAGACCAAAATGAAGTTGATTCAATCCTCTAACAAAATAAATTAATAATAAATCACTCTTAGCATGTACAAGGTCATACAGGGGCCTATAGGAGCAAGTCTGCATTCTAACTTTGTAAAAATAGAGTAATTTGTATTGCTATTATTCAAAATACAATTAAAAAAAAAAAAATTCAACCTTCAAAATCTTTTTAAACCTCTTCCCAATGTTTTCTAACTACATTTTGAATTGAAATTGTCCACCTTCCTTTAATTACAACTAGTGACCTTTCAAATCCCTATTTTTTTACATTTTTGCCCTATGACAACATTGCAAGATTTTACAACATTTGCACAATTGACCCCATATGAATCTAATCACCTATAAGGATTAGAAATGGTCCCAATATACCTTATTGTACACCAAAAATATGACTTCACCAAACCAACACTTAGCAACTTTTTCAACATTTTGTTGGTAAAATGACAACTTGCCACACCCTATCACCTAATGACTCCAAAGACATGACAAAACATATCAAGTGGTCTTAAAATACCTTATTACACCAAGTATGACTCACAAATAAATAAAAACCACCTTTAGACCCCTATTTACATGATGGATCTAGGTTCCCTTGCACCAAACCCTCATCTTTCATGACATGATCCACAAAACAATCAAAGTTTATGTCAATGATATTTTGGAAAAATAAAAGAAAAGGAGTGAAAAAATAGAAGTATTGGGACCCATCTTTGATAGAATTGAAGAGTATAATGTATGGATAAACCCAAAAAAATGTATCTTTAGGCTTACATCATGGAAGCTTCTCAACTATATCATCTTAGAAAGAGGGATAAAAATTGATCTAGCAAAGGTAAGAGCCATCCTAGACATGGAACCACACAAAAATTGAAGCAGATGAGAAGGTTACAAGGAAGGTTGCAATCCATTCAAAGGTTCACAACATAGTTATCAGAAAAGATCCATCCTTTCTCACATATTCTCTATAAAGGAATGACTTACAAGTGGGATGAGAAGTGTGATAAAGCTTTCCAAAAAATCAAGGACTACTTATTGACACATCTAGTGCTCATGCCATTAATACCAAATAAACCATTGATCATGTATATCTCAACAACATCAATAGCATTGGGTTCTCTTTTAGCACAACATGATGAAGATGGATCAGAAACAACTATCTATTACATCAGAAATACCTTGGTTGGATATGAAATGAACTACTCATCCATTGAGAAAGCATGCTTAGTAAAATAATGGAAATGGTGTTCCACCTTTTGGGAGGTGGAACACACACTAAGTGTTTAGAGACCTAGACCTATTTCCCTTAAGTTTCATTCGAGGAGGCCTAAGAGATCTCAATCCAATGAAGAAAGGGGAAAGAGATCTAACAATAGGGTATACTAGGGTATGTTTAGAGATTAATGAGGGGTTCACCAAAAACCTATGGCTTGGAAAGACAAATGCAATACAAGATGTAATAATAAACCCTAATATGATGCTAAATTTAACTAGATGACCTTAAAAAGCACATAAAACAAAATAATGAGTTGTAAGATGGAATATGTGCACTTACAAACCTAAAGATGACTAGGTGGAGCTATGAAATGCTAAAAATAGTGACTTTAGTGTTGAATGGGACTCATACAACAAGTTGGGTAAATTAGTTCCAGATCTAGGTTTCTATGTAGAAATAGGAGTCTAGAAAATGGGTATCCGAATCTATAAAAATATTAATTTCAACCAAAACTAGGACTCATACACCAAAACTAGTGAATGAGTCTAGTTAGGGTTTTCTAGGGCTTCAAAGTTTGAATCTAGCCTTCAATGTCTGCTCTTTCTATTCCACTTTATTTTTAGATCTAAAACTATTGATTTTGAACATGTAGGTGACTTTTTGTGAAGATAACAACCCTGTGATGGTTTGGAAACTTCCCTCAACCTTGCAACCTAATCTTCAAAGGATCTTCAAGTATTCAAATCACCTAGATCTGCAATCACACATATAAACAAAATAAAAACTTGTTGATTGTTAGTGAATAGGGGCTTGCCTTGGTCAAACCCCATTTGGGTAATTCAACCAAATCATGAAACAATGAAACAAGGACATGAAACATGAAACATAGGAAATGAAACATGAACAATAATACCTTGTAAATTTGCAACTCAACATGAAATGCCCATGAAGGATTTAGATCTTGATCTTGACAATAGGTGTAGAACAATGCTTGATCTTGGATCTTCAATGCTACATCACAATAATAGCTCAATAACATGATTGATGCTTGATATCCTTGACATGATGTTGGATCTTGAATTGATACAATAATTGATGAATAATTTTACCCTTGAATGCCTTAAAAATGATCTTGAATTCTCTCTTGATGATCTTGTGAAGTCTTGGAATGCTTAACTCTTGAATACTTGACTTGATATCATGAATGCTTATGTGAAATAATGATTTAAGACCACATTTAGATAGGAAATCCATCTAATATCCCATTAATTGGATCCCATGGGTCGACATTCATGAAATTTGAACTTAAAACCCAATTTTACTACTTGAAACCTTAAAAATAGGCCAAATGGGACTCAAACACCATTTGTGTTGTATAGGTCCCACCTAGATGGGAATCATATGTTCCAAGTATGAGCTAGTCTGGTGGTGTTGTCATTAATGTTGGCATTAATGCCAACATAGTTCAGTATGTTGTAGATTGTACATGTATAGTTGAGATGCTACTAAGATGTAGTGAGTACATGGAGATATCTTTATGTCATTACAGATGTGTTGTGTTGATGATTTTCCATGTACTTTTGAGAAAATTAATAAAGAAGAGAAGTCAGAGTGATGAATGTGTTTAGAATGTTCTCTGGTATGTGCTCCACGTTTCTCCTGTGTTGATCCTATGCTTGTGCAGATCTAAAGATTTGATAATGGTGATCTTTTGGTGATATATCCTAAGTTCTAGATTTTGGCGTGATAGTACATGAAAGTTATGTTCACGAGTGTGTGAATTTTTCTGGTAGAGTTCATCTTCTGTGGACTGAGAGAAATTTTTCTGCTTCATAATCCTCTACTATTTCATTTCAGATCTTGCTAATCTAGTATATGTCTTGAGATGGTGTTCTCTAGGTTTTGGCAAAGAAGGTTGAAGTTTGGTGATCTAAAAGTCATTTTTTGGTATTTTAGTATGGGTTTGCACTGTCCGGATGAACTGCTGAAAGTTTTTCAGAGTTTGAAGCATATTGCATTTGTTGTGGATGTATCTAAAGAAATCTAAGATGTATTCTTGTGCATAATGAAGCATGTTGTGGAGTCTCCATGTCATCTTCTTGTTGGGAAGCATGTACGTGAATGTTCATCTATGTTTTCATTAGGATTGGCCGAACTTGTGTTTACACTTCATTTGAAGAATAAAATTAAATTAAGGAAGTGTGTGGTTGATCCAAGATATTATTTTTGGTCTTGGTTAAATGTTTTATTGGTTGACTCTCATTCCTTTCCACCATGAGAATGTTGAGTTGCCGAACTATTGTGAATTTATAAAATGAGGCATTTGTAGCCGACATTGGAGAAAGCTTCTAAGGTTGAGAATGGTATAAAATAAATTCAAATTGTGAAGAATTGTATGACATGGTGATGCAAAGTGATGAAAGTGAGCCACAAATCATAAGAGAAGAAGTGTGTGTGTGAGTGAGTTCAGACAACAATACTTCATTGTGTTGGATTCTTGAAGGCACTGAGCTAAAGGTTTATGCAATCCTTATTCAAAGCTACAGATGTGTGTTAATTGTTGTGGTGGATCTTTTGTTCTCTTTTGTATCTATAGGTAGTGAGCCTCAATGTTGGATAGTGAGTCCTTTCTATAGGCAGTGAGCCTTTGTACTTGGACAGTGAGTCCTCTTCTGGGCAGTAAGCCCTTGGCAGTGAGCCTCTATATTCATTTTTATAAATTTTTTTATATTGCATGAGTTAACCCTCACCATAGTTTTTCCCTTAAGTTGGGTTTCCACATAAAAATCTAGTGTTCATTGTGTTGATTTAATTTCTATTATTTGTGTTTCATGCTCTTACTTAGTAAAAAAATAGTGTGGTTGTGGAATTGATAAGTGTTGAAGTCTTAAGTTTGAATTTTGTGACAACTGATTCACCCCCCCCTCTCAGTTGTCCTGTGCCTATTTAACAATTGGTATAAAATCTTTGGTTCCTTGGTGTAGAGCTTAACTTCTTAAGGAAGATCTAATGGCACATAAATTGGCGATCCCTATGTTCGATGGAACTAACTATAATGAGAAGGGAAAATGAAAGGATATGGTTATTTGTAATGGCTTATCTAAAAATGAGTGAGCTAAGGTTCTGAGTGAGCTAAGGTTCTTTCTTTGGATACTACATATGGAGCCTAGAAGAATTTGGAATACATGTATGAAGGAAATGAAAGAGTGAAATTGACAAAGAAGCTCGTGGTAAAGCAAAAATTTGTAAATCTGAAAATGGAAGAAGGTGAGGAATTTACAAGTTTCTTTCAAAGAGTTGAACTGACTGCAAATGAAGTTAGAAATTAAGGAGGAAAAATATCAAATGAAGATATACTTGAGAAGATCCTAATCACCCTATTAGATTACTACAACGATAAGAGCTCAGTTATTGAAGAAATGTATGATCCTAAGAAGTACACTTTAGAACAATTGTTCGACACCTTGAAAGCATTTGAGATGAGAAAGTTTCGGAAAGAAGACAAGATAGACGAAAAGATAGAAATGGCATTTAAGGAAATGAAGATTGAAGGCGAACAAGATAGTGATAGTGATGATGATTTGGAAGCTATTGGACTCAAGCAACACTAAGAGGGGGGTGAATCAGTGTTCATAAATTTAAAACTTTATTAATCTATCCTTTCAAGTGCTTAAAAAATTCTATTAAAAGAAAGATGCATGAACATGAAACAATAACCCACAACACCATAACACAAGGATTTTTTTGTGGAAACCCTATTAGGGTAAAAACCATGGTGGAGGTCAATCCACAATTTTGAGTACTCAAGATATATTGTTTAAAAAAATGGGAATGCACTTGCATTTAGGAACACTGTCTAGAGCTCACTGCTCAAAATAAGGAAGGCTACTACCCTACAAAAGATTTGGATTACATCAAAGGATTGAACTAAGAAGATAGAATTTTCAAATTGCTAATAACAGTTATGTTTAGGCTCATAGATTAGATTCTGGACCTTCTGTCTGATTCTGCACTTCACTTTGCTCTGCCTTAATGAATTTCACAAAAATATTCCTCTGCACAAATGAAAATTTCTCAGCTGCTCTTCTAATATTCACACACACATTAACACATATCGAACACCACACACACACACCATACCAAAATTAATTAACCGATCTCATATATATATCTGCTACCAATATTTCAATCACTCCATGTCGGCTTTAATAAGATAGAAAACATCTTCCAACTGTCAGCTCAAATCATGAATAACATTTAATGTGCATCCATAAGGGTCAGCCATAGCATAGCTAAGACCCAAAACAAAATATTTGAACATAAAAATACTTCAAACAATTCTGCCCTAAGCATCTGCAACACCTAACATTAATTTAGATGAAATAGAAAATCGAACAACCGGATCTCCCAACTTGTACACCCATTGATGCGACAACACAAAACTTGAGAGTAAGACATTTCAGATACCCAAATACCTTCCCTGAGATCCACAACCAAAACTAATAACCTGGTAATGCAAACCACTTGACAGATTCAACCTTCCATCAGATACCCTGTTCTTTACTCTGCCTTTTGGTATAGTTAGATACTATAGTGTGGATTGGATCAATGAATTTAGTTACCATCAATGAAAACAATAGAAGCCATATGCCAAAAATCTCCCCCTTTGGCATTGATGGCAACACTTAGTGAAAAATGACTAAGTTTCAGAACCTTTGAAACCTCAAAATGCCATAGGTGACAAAACTCAACAATACTCCCCCTAGGTTTGATAAGGAAATTTTCACTGCTCTCTCTTCCCCTTTGAAATCAATGATAAAAATATAAAGGATTTATTTCCCCCCTTATGAAGTATAACCAAAACTTGAACAAAAACTGATTCAAAAACTTGAAGAGATACAACCGCTAATTGAATATTATTTTATGCTTTTCCTTCATCTCTGAAAAAAATTCTTCCATGCTTCCACTACAATCCCGGTGATTATGATCATGTTGTTGTTCTCAGTTTTTTGATTGATAATTTTGATGAGGGATTCCAGAATGGTGAAGGCATCTTCTAATACTTCTCCTTTCCTCAGTATCTCAATCAATTGTTCTAGCCTACATTCAGTTATGTCCTTCACTTTCCAAAAACATTCAACAATCTTGTTCTTAGTGTTCTGAACACTTGTATGCTCTTATTGCAGTTCCTAAATTCTTTTCCTGATTGCACCATCAACATCCTGAGACATGTTCAATTTTTTACCAATACTATTCATCTTTTTTTCAATTTGTTCCAGCTTCTCTTTGTACTTGTTGATTGCATGAGGCCATTGAAGACAACAGTTATAAATGTTGTTTGTTGTGCTTATGCATTGCCTTAGTTGATTCATGTTATTTTTCAGCTTGGTAAGTGGCAATATGTATTGTATCTTTAGATGTAAGATCACTTCTTCTTCTTCCTTATTTTGAGACTCAGGGTTCATAATTTCCTTGATGCATTCAATCATCTCTTTTGGTAACCTACTCTACAAACTCTCCAAATTGATATGATTGTGCACAAAATGAGCACTTAGTATGCTTAAGATCATGTCCTACTCATATGAAGGTCTGATAGACCACATGTTCACAATCTTCTACATTCCATCTTCCTCATGAATAACCTGCATTAGTTCTTTCTTGGTTAGATCACCTTCTTCTTCACTTCCTTTTTCCTTTTCCTTTCCCTATTCTGATTCAGCTATTTCCAGTTCTTTTCCAAGGGTGTCCTTAGATTCCTTATTTGGTTCCTCATCTGGTATGTCGAAAATCACTTTTTCTTTTCCTTTCCCTTCAAATTTTAGATTCTTGCATGCTTGTGGAGAACAAACAACAATTTATTTTTCTCTTTTCTCCTTTCTCTCCATCTCACAAGAGGAGGAACCAACTTCAAATCCTCTTTCTAGAATGGAAACACTAGTTGATCCAAACTTCCTCAACAAACCCTTAAATAAACTTTCATATATTTGATCATAGTTTGCCAAATTATTAGAATAAATGTAAATCTTCTTGTAAACTGGTTCACTCTCTTTCCATAATACATTGTTATTCAGGAGCAAGCAATTCATAAAATACATCACAAGACATATAACCAAAGTACAAAACCTGAAAGGGTAACCTATCTCCTTTGTCAATTACACGTTCTCCATTAGTTGATCTTTTAGCAATCCAAAAAGATCAAAATCCTGATCTTCCATTATCATCTTATGTGAAATGTAAACAACTCCAGCCAAAGTTGCACCTTCTCTGTTCCTAAAAAATATTTTGTAGGATATTCCATGCACAATGTACTTTGTCACTAAGTCTTTAATTGTGGATATTATCAATGCCCTTTGATCTCCAGTTACTCCAATTAGGGTTTTGAATTCTTTATTCTAAATTGATTTCTTCCTCGGAACATCCCCAACCTTGCATAACCTAGTTATAGCTGCAATCACTTCTTTCGAGATATGGTAGAATTTATCCAAAGTTAGAATATCATCATTCATTTTGTTCAGGATAAACTCAACGATTTCAGCATTTCTGAAATAGGGAAATTCACTGCAAATGTCCATTTTTTTGTGCTTTGCTCCATTCACTCACTTCAATTCATCGTGCGACAACATGTTTCTTTCAAATCTAATCTTATCACTACTATATTCATCCAGGTTTACCTTCCCTTTGATTTTTTCCATTTTCCCTTCTGTACGCACACCAAATTAAACTAAAATTTTAGAAATACCTAATGAATTAGGGTTTCGCTATTGAATTCTCCTCACGCTTTCAAAATTCTGATGTAGGGTGCTTCCCTTATCCTTCTCTTTGACACAAAGTGGAAAATGAGGGTTTCAAGTTTCCTTTTATATTTTTCATACCTAACTTTTGTTGTAATAAATTATTTTTCCCTAACACATCCCAGATACCCTGTTTTCTTAGTTTCCAACCAAAAACCTTTGCAAACCTTCAAATCTGCATAATTTCCTTTCCAACTATTCCATAGTATCTATAGATCAATAGTGCAAATATTGCAATCATCCACATCCCGATGTCAATTACCGGTAGGGGGTTTGAAGAATTTTTCTTGACAGCTTCCCCTAGGCCAAAAGCCTAAAACTAGTTCCCAGAGGAATTACAAGAAGCAAGTTCTGGTGTTGGCTCATTTCCTACAACAAAGGAACTCCTCTTCACCCATGTCTTCTTCATTTGATCTCTTATTTCATCCACAGTCGATTTCCCTTTCCCTTTATCATTTCTCTGCATATTCATGTCTTTGTATACCAGACCTCTTCTATTCATATTCTTGATTCCACAAAATCCTATAATGTGACCATATTTGTTGCAATTGAAACACAACATTTCCTTGTTCATACCAATCATTGCATTGATTTTTTCTTGACCCACATTGATTAGCAATATTTCCAAATCTTCCACAGGTATAGCATTTTCCATTCCTTCTATTGACATAGTTGTTTGACACATTTCTACATACAATTGACTTGTGACCAAACTTATTGCAGGTTAAACACTGACTAAAAAATGATGAATCACTTGATTTCATTTTTCTTCTACACTGAGCAGCCATATGACCAAATTTATTACAAGAAAAATAGTATCCATTAAAATTTTGTGCATTAGGTTGTCTTTCTGAATTCCTTTTTGCTTTGTCCATCAGATTTCTTTGCTTGAAGTTCTTTTATCCAGATCTAGAACTTTCTCCTTTCTCATGACCAAGACCTCACTTATCATTTACATTCTTTTGTCCTTGAGTCAGCTCATCAAGCCTAACTAAGCTAATCTTGGACTTCTTGTATTCATTTGTAGTAGCTAGTTCATCTCTAAGAATAAAAATCTGTTTCTCAAGCTCTTCTTTATTGTTTATGGATTGTTGCAGTTCCATTTCCAACTGAATGAATTCTTTATTAACTTTGTTGCATTAATCATTTCACTCTTTTAGGTTCTGGGAAATTTTTTCCTCATTCTTCTTTCTTTCTTCAATCTCCTTAGTCATCTTCATTGCCATATATTCCATCTCATGCTTTAGCGTAGCATTGTCTCTAGCAAGCTTTTCAGATTCTTCAGTTATTTCCTTTAAGGTTTGATTCAGATGATCATCATCCATCATTTTTCTCTCTTTTTGCTTGATTTGATCACATAGATCCTTTATCCTTTTCCTAGACTTAATAACCCGATCCTTCAACTTCTGAATGAATTTCTCAGCATCCTTAAGATTTCCTTTCAATTCTTGAACTTCTTCCTTAGACTCATCAAGAGCCACCACGAGTTGCTATTGAAGACTACCAAAGTCCATTACGTTTCAAGATCCACCTCAAGCTATTAAATTTTTTCAAGGAATCTTGCTCTAATATCAATTGTTGGACTCAAGAAATGCTAAGAGGGGGGTGAATTAGTTTTTGAGCAATTTTAAAATTTATTAATCTGTCATTTCAAGTGCTTAAAAATTCAATTAATAGAAAGAAGCATGAAAATGAAACAATAACCAACAACACCATAACACAAGAATTTTTACATGGAAACCCTGTTAGGGGAAAAACCATGGTGGAGGTCAATCCACAATTTTGAGTACTCAAGATATAGTGTTTAACAAAATAGGAATGCACTTGCATTTAGGCACACTACCTAGAGCTCACTAGTCAAAATAAGGAAGGATCACTTCCTTACAAAATATTTGGATTACATCAAAAGATTAGGCTCATAGATCAGATTTTGGACCTTTTGTCTAATTCTGCACTTCGCTATGCTCTACCTTAATTCACTTCACCAAAATATTCCTTTGTACAAATAAAAATTACTCAACTTATCTTCTGATATTTGCACACACACCATACCAAAATGAATTAACCAATCTCATATATATATCCACTACCAAGATTTCAATCGCTCCATGTCACCTTTAATAAGATAGAAAATATCTTCCAACTGATAGCTCAAATCATGAATAACATTTAATGTGCATCCACAAGGGTTGTCCATATCATAGCTAAGACCCAAAACAAAATATTAGAACACAAAAATACTTCAAAAAATTATTCCTTAAGCATCCACAACACCTAACATTCATTTAGTCGGCCTTCATATACTGATGAACAAAAAATCGAACGACTGGATCTCCTAACTTGTACACCCATTGATGTGACAACACAAAAACTTGAGAGTAAGAAATTTCAGATACCCAAAGACCCTCCCTAAGATCCACAACCAAAAATGATAACCTAGTAATGCAAACCACTTGACAGATTCAACCTTCTACCAGATACCCTATTCTTCACTCTTCCTTTCGGTATAGTCAGATACTACAATGTGGATTGGATCAATGACTTTAGTTGCCATCAATGACAACACTAGAAGTCGTATTCCAATAGAAGCAAACTTCACTAGGAAGTTGAAGAAAGGTACCAGAAAGTATAAAGGTATGTTACCCTTTAAATGTTTCAGTTGTGGTAATATTGATTATTATGCTTCAAGATGTCTATTTAGAGGTGTGCATAAGAAGAACAAGGATTATAAGGATAAGGATAGAATGGATAAGAAATATAAGAAGTTGTACTATGTTAAAGAAGAAGCAAGAATTTCTGATGATGAATTTGAGAATGAGGTTGATGATAGTGAATGCTTATTCTTAGCTTTGGAAAGTAAATATGTATCCACTAACCCTAGAAAATGTGTAAGCAAGAAGACTCCAAAGAATAAGAGGAATAGGATGGAATGTTCTTTGGTTACAACTTTTCATGCAAGACAGGATGGAGAATACTGGGTAATTGATAGTGGATGTTAGAATCACATGACTAGAGACAAGAATAAGTTCACTAAACTTGAGAAATATGATGGTGGTTTATTATGTTTGGTGATGATTTAGGAGCAAAGATTTGTGGGAAAGGTCCAATTAGTTTTGATGGAGTGCATAGTACTGATGATGTATATTATGTGAAGGGTTTGTGGCATAACCTTTTGAGTGTTGGTCAAATGTGTAGCAATGGTTTTAAACTCGTGTTTCAGAATAATAGCTGTGAAATTAGAAAAGGATCTGAAAATGGAGATATGGTTGCTACTGGAAGAACTCATGGAAACATCTATTAGCTTAAGGGAGTTGATAGTCAATGTCTTGTATCTCAAATCAGTTAAAGTTGGTTATGGCACCAAAGAATGGGACATGTAAAATTTGATAACCTAGTAAAAATCAGTGTAAAGGAGATTGTTCGAGGGCTGCCCAGAATCACAAGACTTGCTAATGCTATTTGTAGAAGTTATCAATTGGGGAAATAGACAAGATGCAACTTTAAAAGAAAAGAGCACTCTTCTACTGAAATGATGGAGTTAATTCATACTGATCTTTGTGGTCTAACTATAACTGGAAGCCTGAATGGTGATAGGTATTTCATGCTACATATTAATGATTATACTCAAATGACATGGGGTGATTTTCTTAGAGAAAAGATACAGACTCTGGATATGTTTAAGGTATTCAAAGTAAGAGTGGAAAATGAAGTAAATTTGAAAATCAAGTGTTTGAGATCCGATAGAAGTGGAGAATTCACTTCTGGTGAATTTAATGCATTCTGTGAACCACATGGTATAAAAAGATACTTTTCTCCTATGAGAACCCCTTAGCAAAATGGAGTAGTTGAAAGGAAAAACAAGAAAGTACAAGAAGCTGCTAGAAACATGATGAAAGAATAAAATGTATTGGATGTGTACTAGAGAGAGGTAATATACACTATTTTTTATGTTCTTAATAGAGTTCAGATCAGATACAACAACACAAAGACTCATTTTGAGTTATGGACTGGTAATACTCCTACTGTGAATTATTTCAAGGTATTTGGAAGTAGATGCTATATTAAAAGAGATGATGAAAATCTTGGAAAGTTTGATGCTAGATGTGATGAAGGAATATTTCTTGGATACTCTACTACTAGCAAAGCATATAGATTGTTTAATAATAAAGATTGAGAAATATTGTTGAAAGTGCTAATGTGAAAGTTGAAGAAGACATACGTAGACCTATTGAGATAAGTGAAGTTGAACCTAATGATCCTATTTGTGGCCATGTACCTGAGGAAAATAAGGAGAAGGATGTAGAAGAAGAGAAAGAAGAAAAAATGGAAGAAAAAGAAGAAGAGAATGAGCCATAACCTACTATTAAGACTCCTAACTATGTATAGAAGAATCATCTAGAGGAACAAATAATTGGAGATAAAAGTGAAGGTGTGAAGACAAGAAGTAGAGTTGTAGCTGAGGTAAATCTATGTTTTCTCTCTAAATTTGAACCTAATTCTATAAGTGAAGCATGTGAAGATGAGAGTTGGATGAAAGCTATGAAAGAAGAGCTGCAGTAAATAGAAAATAATTAGACATGGGAACTAGTCCCTAGGCCTATGAATAAAAATGTGATTGGCTCAAAATAGGTGTTCCAAAATAAATTAAATGAAAGTGGAGAATTTGTAAGGAATAAGGCAAGACTTCTATGCAAGGGATATTCACAAGTTGAAGGTATATATTTTGAAGAGACATTTTCCCCTATGGCTAGAATGTAAGCTATTCAGATGTTTTTGGAATTTTCTACCCACAAGGACTTCATAGTGTATCAGATGGATGCTAAGTCAGCATTTATGAATGGTGAATTGGAGGAAGAAGTTTACATGGAACAACCTGAAGGATTTTAGTTATCTGGAAAACCAGACATTGTTTGTAAGTTGAAGAAGGCATTGCATGGATTGAAGCAATCTCCCAGAGCTTGGCATGCAAGATTGGATAGATACCTAACAAAGTAAGGATTCAACAAAGGTTTTTCTAACATGAATCTTTACTTCAAAGTACAAGGTAAGAAAATTTTGATAGTAGTTGTATATGTTGATGATATCATTTTTGGTGGAAATGAAGGAATGTGTAAAAAGTTTGTTGTAGTGATGCAAAAAGAATTTGAGATGTCTATGATCGGTGAATTAAATTTCTTCCTTGTTCTACAAGTGAATCAAACTGATAAAGGGATATTCATTTCACAATATAAGTATGTAGATGAGTTGTTGAAGAAGTTTGGGATGGATGATTCCAAACCAGTTTGTACTACTATGGTAACTAGATGTAAACTAAGAAAAGATGATGAATTTACTAAGACTGATCAAAGAAAATACAGATCTATGATTGGTGGACTATTGTATCTTACTGCTACTAGACTGAATATTATGCATGTAGTATGTTTAGTTGCCAAATTCCAATCAGATCCTAAAGAAGCACATGCTACAACTGTAAAGAGAATATTTAGATATCTTAAAGGTACACCGGATTATGGATTATGGTATCCTAAGAGTGATGATTTCACCCTGAGTGCTTATACCGATGTTGATTGGGCTAGATGTGTAGATGACCAGAGGAGTACCACTAGTGGTGATTTCTTTCTTGGTGAAAGACTGGTTTCATGGTTGAGTAAAAAGAAAGACTCGGTTTCTTTATCCATTGCAGACGTAGAATATATTGCTACAGCATCCTACTACACACAGGTTTTGTGGATGAAGAAAACTATGAAAGACATTGGAGTGATATGTGATGAGCCTATTTCTATTTTCTATGACAACACAAGTGCAATAAACATTTTGAAGAACTCGATTATACATTCAATAATAAAACACATATCTATCAAATATCATTTCCTAAGAGAAAAAGTGTTGGAAAATGAAGAAATATTGGAGTATGTGACCACAAAGGACCAAATTGTAGACATATTTACTAAGGCTCTTCCAAAGGGTACTTTTGACCATCTTAGGGAGATGTTGGGGGTCATTGTCCCTCCAAACTAAGTGCACATAAAGGTGCATCAGTTCAGTGAATTCAAAAATTCTTTATTTATTTGGACTAATAAATGGGTCTACTCTACAGGGGGAGTAGAAAAAGTTTTCATTGTTGCAATATGGGTGCACTCCTAAGGGGGAGTGATCAGAGTTGTTGGTATTTTCCATTGATGTCAAAGGGGGAGAGAAATTCATGTGAAAAACAGTTGCAGAGGAAGAGAAGGTGTTCTCCCAGTATATTGTGAAGGATGTTGTCTTTGATGGTTTTTCACATCATGTGTTGCCATCAATGACAAAGGGGGAGATTATTGCAAGTATGAGCTAGTCTGGTGGTGTTGTCATTAATGTTGTCATTGATGTAAACACAGTTCAGTATGTTGTAGATTGTACATGTATAGCTAAGATGTTGTTGAGATGTTGTGAGTACATGGAGCTATCTTTATGTCATTGTAGATGGGTTGTGATGATGAGTTTCCAAGTGCTTTTAAGAATGTGTTGAATGTGCTTAGAATGTGCTCTGGTATGTGCTCCACATTTATCTTGTGTTGATCCTATGCTTGTGTGGATCTAAAGATTTGATAATGGTGATCTTGTGGTGATATATGCTAAGTTCTAGCTTCTAGTGTGATAGTGCATGAAAGTTGCATTCACCGTTGTGTGATTTTTTCTAGCAGAATTGATCTTCTATGGACTGAGAGAAATGTTTCTGCTTTGAAATCCTCCACTATTTCATTTTAAATCTTTCTGATCTAGGATATGTCTTGAGATGGTTTTCTTTGGGTTTTAGCAAAGAAAGTTGAAGTTTGGTGATCCAAAATTCATGTTTCAGTGTTTCAGTATGGGTTTGCACTATCCAGATGAACTGGTGAAAGGTGTTCAAAGTTTGAAGCATATTGCATTTGTTGCAAATGTACCTAAAGAAATATGAGATGTATTCTCATGCATAATGAAACATGATCTAGATTATGTGTGTCATCTTCTTGATGGGAAGCATGTACATCAATGTTCATCTATGTTTTCATTAGGTTTGGCCGACCTGGTGTTTGCACTTCATTTGAAGAATAAAATTAAATTGAGGAAGCATGCGGTTGATCCAAGACATTATTTTTGGTCTTGGTTAAATTTTTATTTGGTCCACTCTCATTCCTTTCCACCATCAAAATGTTGAGTTTCTGACCTAATTTGAATTTATAAAATGAGGTATTTGTGGTCGACCTTGGAGAAAGATTCTAAGGTTGAGGATGGTATAAAAGCAAGCTAAATTGTGAAGAATTTTATGACAGTGTGATGCAAAGTGATGAAAGTGAGCCACAAATCATAAGAGTAGAAGTGTGTGTGTGTGTGAGTGAGTTTAGAGAGTAGTACTTCATTGTGTTGGATTACTAAAGGAAGTGAGCTAAAGGTTTCTGCAATCCTTATTCAAAGTTGTGGATATGTGTTAATTGTTGTGGTGGATCTTTTGTTCTCTTTTTTATTTGTAGGTAGTGATCCTCCCTGTTCAACAGTGAGTCCTTTCTATAGGCAATGAGCCTTTGTACTTGGACAGTGAGTCATCTTCTGGGAAGTGAGCCTCTATATTCAGTTTTATAATCTTTTTATATTGTGAGTTAACCCTCACTATGGATTTTTCCTTATTGGGTTTTCCACGTAAAAAACTGATATTCATTGTGTTGATTTACTTTTTGTTATTTGTGTTTCATGCTCTTACTTAATAATAGAATAGTGTGGTTGTGGAATTGATAAGTGTTGAAGTCTTAATTTTGAATTTTTTGATAATTGATTCACCCCCCTCTTAGTTGACCTGCACGTATTTAACATCATACACCCAAAGTAGCATATGGGTCTAATAGGGCCTATTTGTATAGAGAGAATGTCAGGGAGTAAAGAAATTAAGTTTATATGAGTTCTAGGTCACGGTTTCGGTTAAAATATGCCTTGGGATGCATAATATAGGGTCTGAGGGGCCTATTAATGATGATATTAAGGTCATAAATGAAAGGGGGCCCAAAATTCAATGTGAAAGTGCAAATAAATATACTTTACACCATTAAATTAAGGAAAAATTGGGTCTATTTAGCTTAGAAGGGCCCTAAATCCCATGTGAATGTGTAAAACACATTACAACACTAGATTAGGTCCACTTAGTTTACAAGCCTCCTAAATTTAATGTGAAGGTATAAATAAATACACTTTACAACACTAAATTAAGGAAAGGTTAGATTTATTTAGCTTTACAAGGGCCCAAAACCCAATGTGGATGTGTTAAACACATCACAACACTAGATCAAGGTGATATCAACTCCAATTTAACATTAATTACACCCAAATTAAGCATGGAAAAGGAATAATTTTTTCATTGCCACATTTAGCACCCACTTTAGTGAGAGGGGGAACTTGCTTCAAACTCACACTAAAATAGAAATTCAAGAGGGGTCCAAGCGTACTAATGCAAATGGTCTAGGATGGAAAAGATCAAGGGAGTGGTCAAGCCCTCAGGATCCAAGATCCTACATCAAACTGACATAAGCATAAAAAGACACACACAAGGTGTATGATATGTAGACAAACAAGATATGCAAACATGTGATGTCACTGACTAAAATAAGAAAGAAAAGAAAAAGATAGGTGGATCAAGCTTTGAAAAAAATGCACTCACTTTGAGACCACAAAACTTCAGGTTGTTCACAGGGTGAGTAATCCAAGAGGGTGAGATACATACACACATGGCTAGTATGCGCTCACACACACATGTGAGTGGCTAAGGGAAATTCATTCCTTGGTTCAACTTCCCATCAAACCATACCAAAGTTATACCTCCTGATAACTTTGATAAGGCACCACACAATAATGATCTTTGAGCTTTATGAGACAAGCAAAACTTCGTATGCTTGGATCTCATGAACAAACAAGATGGCTCCACAAACATGCAAAGTGTGTTAAGCAAGGTGGCCATATAACCGATGTTGTAAATGTGAAATAGTGTAAGGTGTGTTCAAAGGGATTTTTCTTAGTTAATACGAGGTCTCTTCTTAGGGAAAATCATGCCTAATTTCTCCAAGAGAGGACAAGTCAAATAAATATCACGCTCTCAAAGGAAATCAAGCCAAATGACACCACTAAGAAAATTATGCATCACAAGAAGAAATAAAATCGCACAATGAAACATGAGTGTCAATGTATGCCCCCACTTTAAAGTAGTTGCTAACACCATTACTATGAGAAATTACTTTAAAGTAGAAGAAGATATGAGAGGTTATTTGGAAATCCCTATGCCAAGTCATATGTTTCAGAATTGAACTACATCATGAATAAGTATGTCACATGTGATTCAACTTAAGGCATGCCATCCACAACCCAAACTTGCTCTTCCATTTACATGAAAGGTGGTCAACTAGCCAAAAGAGATAATGAAAAGTGTCATACGAGGACAAGGCTAATTAACCCCTTTCCCCCACTGAGTACGGAACAAGGATGAGACAAGATGATTGATGAAAAATATGAAAATTAGTATCAATTAGAAGAACTAGGTGCTTCAATAGAAGGAAGAGCACCACAATCCCTAAGATGTTGAATTTTATCACTTAAAGGCTTACATTCATTACTAGAATGATCATGAATTCTATGATACACACAAAATGAATTCTTATAGTAAAATTTATTGTAAGGAAATCTAGGAGCATATCTAGTGAAAAATCCATATAGTAGTTCCTTCAGTAACTTTCATTTCAATTAGGTTACCTCAAAGACACATTCAACTATGTCCTAAAGTAGAAATAGACAAATTTATTTCCCACATTGATCATTCTAAGAGAAGCACATGTAATTCAACAAAAATCAACAACACAGATGAAAAATACTACAGAAAAAAGAACACAAAGATTTTACGTGGGGAAAATCCTTTCAAATAAAAAACCCCACTACAAATATTAAGCCATTGTATTATTCAGCAAAAAAGAGTTACAATACAATTTCAGGCCCTTTTCCTTTTTAGAGATTACATCTTGTTCATCTGGATACAACTAGTGGCAAACACCCCTAGAGAGATCAACCATGGCATTCATGTTCAGGAGAGATTCCAGCAACATAACTCTGCCTCTCTCACTCTCTGCCTTGGCCTCATGGCTTCAGCCTTTCAGCTAGCCACTCAGCCTTTCTCTGTCTCTCTCTTGCTCTCGGCTCTTCAGCTCCTCAGCTTCTTCTGATCATCACTATCTACAGAACATCCAATGCATACATATATGCATTCTTTCTCAACAGGATCTCTGTGAATCGGTTCAAGATCACACTTCAACAATCTACCAACTCAACATCCCTATAGTCGTAGATGTTTCCACTCCTATGAAGATTTTTCCTTTCAAACCATTCAAAAAATCCAACCACCAACCATTTGAATTTTTCTTCCTTTAATTGGTCCATGTGCACCATGTCAGACAGTCTTCACTCAGTCAACAGTGATCAACTTGTGTCGCATGTCAGTGAGACACTAGAAGTATCTCCCCAATGCCACAAGACCTGATTACACATTGTCGCCAAGAGTCCTCTCCATCGACAAGAGGTTCCACCAAGCTTACAAGTTACATCAACGTCAGCAAGCACATCGGTGAGACTATCACTATCACTAGGAGTTCACATTGAGTCTTCAAGTCATATTGAAACCAAAATAGTCACCAAGAGTCATACCGATATCAGGTTTCCCATCGGCAAGACAATTGCTCTTCACCAAGAGATAATATTAATGCCTCCATGTTACTTCGAAGTCTCCTATCGGCCAAAAATTCCATCTTCACTAAGACACCTAGCTCAGGAGTCATACCGAACACATTCAAGAGTTGGCGAGACTTATCGTCTTCGCCAAGACCTTATACCGAGGTCTTAAGTCACCCTGAGCACTGCATTCACTAGTCAACAAGACTTATGTCTTTTTCTGAGACTACATACCAAGTGACCATGTCTTGCTAAGTCAACAAGACATTTGACTTCACCAAAACCTTTCACTGAGCACCGAGACCTACAATGATGACTTCAGTTGCATCCCCGTTGGCGAGACCAACACCTGTCGCCAAGGCTTCACATCGAAGTCTCCAGGTTACCCCGAGCTCACCTTTCGCTAGGAGTCATGTCGAACACATCCCACACCGTCGGTGAGACAAATGCTCATCGTCAAGATTTCATAGTAAAGCCTTCAGGTCATACAAATGTGTTCCACTATTGGTGTGAGAATCGACCTTTGGCAAGACTTCTTACCGAGGTTTCCATGATATCTCGAAACCACTTCTTGCCAAGAGTCACACTGAACTGATGACCTCACAAGCTGTCGGTGAGACTTCTGATATTCGATGAGACATCATATCGAAACAAGCCTTTTGGCCCAAGGGTCTTCTTGGTATCTCTGAAGGTTACATTTTCACCAAGACAATCCTTCATATCGAGACCCTTAAGCTACTTTGAGTGTATACAGTCGTCCAGACATCTCCCAGTCACCAAGAGATCTTCCTGAATGTTCAAGTCACCCCGATGACTACAATCAGCAAGACATCTCCCTATCACTAGGACCACATAATGACACACTTGAGTTACCTTGATGACTCCAGGAGAAAACATATCGGTGAGACAACCCTCCATCACTAATACTTCATATCGAAGCAAACAGGTTACACCGATGACTCCAATTGCCATAGGTCACACCGACATACGCTAGGCACCTGATAACAAACCCTTATGTCACTAAGACATTTCCACTCTACAAAGGGTTATAATGAATGCATCAAGTCATAGTGATAGGTCCATTTAACAAGACATAAGAAAAGCCATAGCGATGAGCAAAACACAAGATTACTGAACTATCAGTCAACCAGACACCATGAATGTCACAATCAACCATACTTTCTCAGAGGATTCATCCTATGAGATTGAGGCACATTTTCCAAAAATATCCCACTTGACGAAGACACACAGGCACCTCCAAAGCAACCAGGAACTAAGATCACACTAGCTTCACCAGCTCAAACCCCACAATACTCAAGACACCCAATCAACATGATTCAACAGATAACAGTCCACAAGAAAATCTGCAACAAAGACCAAGCATCCAACTGCAACTCACTGACCAATAAAGCAACCAATCACAACCATCTAGGAAACCACATAGACCTCAACATGCTCTCATGCTCTATCAAGAAATCAGCTCCAACATCCAAGATGTTCACCTTTAGGCAACAATCCTGTCATCTTCCAGCATGCCACCTGTGGAAGAAGAATACAAAGCCAAGGTGTATAAGCACCATTCCAACGAGCACAATAAAAAGATCCCAGCGATCTCACCAACAAGACACTGCTACCACTTCACTATGTTTAAAATGCTATACATAAGCAATATCAACTTCAAAGCTTCAAACAGAACACAACAGTGAAGTCATTATCTAGAAACAAGAAATTAAACATCAATTAGAACAACAATCAGACTGACTTCTTCCATCCAACTGATAACCCACACAACTGAAAATAGCACCCACAGCTCATGCTATACCATCCAATCTTACATACCTCACAGGTATCAACATTAGTAAACTTCTGCCAATCCATTAACAATAAATACAAGTTCTAGTGTCAACCAATCAAAGAAGACAAGACACATACAAGAACTCCCACTGCCACAGTAATTCAGATCTTAAAGATCAAAGGCATCAACAAGTATACCAATACCGACACATGGAAAATGTAACCATGTAGTGCCAAGGAAATATCCACAATGATATGCACATCCTGCAACAAACAATTAGAAGAGACAACATGACTCAAAGACTAGATCACACCAGATCTGACTTGCCAAACATGTCCACAACGAGCACCATAATCAAGGAAAACCACCACAAGAATGTTGAGTGACAAATCACTTATCAACACTCCCATGCAAAGAAGAAAACATACCTCCTCAAACCATGCTAAAATTCAACTACATTACTACACTAACATGAAGTATCAAGCAAGTAATCAAAGCAATCAATACAAAAAGAATTTATAGACCACTGTCAAAGTTCCAATCAGTTGAATCAGGAACTTATCATGACATCATGATCTACACATCCCCATAGGAGATCCCATGCTTCAGGTGACTTTTCCATTGTCTCAAGTACGATGCACAATTCCAAAACTCCAATGTACAAGCAAGAGTATACCATGACATAAGCAAATAGACTCAAAAATAGCATCACCTATCAAGCACCACCAACACCTTAGCCAAAGACTCCAAGCATCTTCCATGGTTCCAAGATATTGCACATCTTCAAATAATGTCCATGCAAAAGCACAAGAACCCTTCTGCAACACTAAAGAAGACCATTCACCACCATGTGATGAACCCACAGTCACAGCTAGAGCTCCCACTGAAACATGATATCCAAGCACTCCAAGCATCATGACCACCTACTATAGGTTCCCATAACCAAATATTCAGGTACTCAATAGTATCCATCCTCTTATCTCAAAGCAATCACACCAATGCACAAGTGACCACAGACAAGGCCAGCTAACAAGTTTGTACCAACAATGAATCAACCTCATGGATATAGATAGTCCACATCTGAGTTGTCTCATAGCAAACATGTAGGTAAAGACAGCCCACATCATTGCACAACCCATAGATCCATTCAACAGAAACGTGCAAACCTATCATTGCATTGGAAACTACATCACTGAGATATCAAAGAGAATAACCACATAGACAACATGACTCAAAGACTAGATCACACCAGATCTGACTTGCCAAACATGTCCACAATGAGCACCATAATCAAGGAAAACCACCACAAGAATGTTGAGTGACAAATCACTTATCAACACTCCCATGCAAAGAAGAAAACATACCTCCTCAAACCATGCACCTAGCATGCATGCAAACCTACAACTATCTCATCTAGGAACACCCCAAAAGGCCAATACCTAGACAATAGCTTAATAACAACTCCACATGATCACAAGTTTTTTCTTAACCATGTAAAACTTGGAAAACCACATAGCCATGCAAGTAAAAAATATCCTTAGAAAGGAAACAACAGTTCAAGAGAATCCAGACCCCCTTTCAGGCCAACTCTAAACCACCAACATGTACATGCATCTGAGAAAGAGAAAAAGGCTATTTCAGAGGATTGTAAATCATTTAATGATTAACTTCATAGCTTTCAAGCATTTGAGGTTAACAAGAAATAGTGCCTTCCAACACCAAGAACCACCACCTAGCATAAGCACTCTAAAAATTCCACCTCATACTTCAAGGTTAAACCTCTACCAGCCAAGAGACATAGATCACAGCATGATCAACTCATTTTTCCATCTTGACCATCCTTCAAGCTACATGTTGTCTCAGAATACCACAAGGCTTCCACTCATCAAATGATCAATCCCTTAGTCCATTCCTCTAGATTTCTTCTAGCCCATCAAGCTAAGAAATCTTCACAAGAGAAATATCTAGAACCAACAACCAAAAGAAGGCTTTGATACCACTTGTAAGGAAATCTAGGAGCGTATCTAGTGAAAACTCCATACAGTAGTGCCTTCAGTAACTTTCATTTTGATTAGGTTACCTCAAAGACATGTTCAACTATGTCCTAAAGTAGAAACAAACACGGTTATTTCCCACATTGATCATTCTAACAGAAGCACATGAAATTCAACAGCAATCAACAACACAGAAGAAAAACACTACAAAAAATAGAACACAAAGATTTTACGTGGGGAAAATCCTCTCAGATAAAAAACCCCACACTCTAAAGATCGAGCCATTGTATTATTCAGCAACAAAGGGTTACAATACAATTTCAGGCCATTTTCCTTTTTAGAGATTACATCTTGTTCATCTAGATACAACTAGTAGAAAACACCCCCAGAGAGATCAACCATGGCATTCATGTTCAGGAGAGATTCCAGCAACATAACTCTGCCTCTCTCACTCTCTGCCTTGGCCTCATGGCTTCGGCCTTTCAGCCAACCACTTGGCCTTTCTCTGTCTCTCTCTTGCTCTCGGTTCTTTAGCTCCTCAACTTCTTCTGATCATCACTATCTACAGAACATCCAATGCATACATATATACATTCGTTCTCAATAGGATCTCTGTGAATCGGTTCAAGATCACACTTCAGCAATCTACCAACTTGGCATCCCTATCATCGTAGATGTTTCCACTCCTATGCATATTTTTCCTTTCAGAGTATTCAGAAAATCCAATCGCCAACCATTTGAATTTTTCTTCCTCTGATTGGTCCATGTGCACCACGTCAGACAGTTTTCACTCGGTCAATAGTGATCAACTTGTGTCACAAGCCAGTGAGACACTAGAAGTGTCTCCCCAATGCCACAAGACCTGATTACACATTGTCACCAAGAGTCCTCTCCATCAACAAGAGGTTCCACTGAGCTTACAAGTTACATCCACCTCAACAAGCACATCGGTGAGACTATCGCTATCACTAAGAGTTCACATCGAGTCTTCAAGTCATACCGAAACCCAAATAGTCACCAAGAGTCATACCGATATCAGGTTTCCCATTGGCAAGACAATCGCTCTTCTCCAAGAGATAATATTGATGCCTCCATGTTACTCCAAAGTCTCCTATCAGCTAGACATTCAATCTTCACTAAGACACTAAGCTTAGGAGTCATACCGAACACATTCAAGAGTCTGTGAGATTTATCGTCTTCGCCAAGACCTTATACTGAGGTCTTAAGTCACCTCGAGTGTTCAATTCACCAGTTGGTAAGACTCATGTCTTTCGCCGAGACTACATACCGAGCGCCCATGTCTTTCTGAGTGGACAAGACATTTGACTTCACCAAGACCTTTCACCAGGCCCTGAGAGCTACATTGATGACTTCAATTGCATCCTCATTGGGGAGACCAACACCTATCGCCAAGACTTCATGCTAAAGTCTCCAGGTTACCCTGGGCTCACCTTTCACTAGGAGTCATGCCAAATGCATCCCACACCATCAGTGAGACAAATTCCCGTTGTCAAGACTTCATAGCGAAGCCTTCAGGTCATACTGATGTGTTCCACTGTCGGCGAGGGAATCAACCTTTGGCAAGACTTCTTACCGAGGTTTCCATGATATCCCGAAACCACTTCTCGCCAAGAGTCACACCGAACTGATGACCTTACAAGCTGTCGGTGAGACTTTTGATATTCGATGAGACATCATATTGAAACAAGCCTTTTGGCCCAAGGGTCCTCCCAATATCTCTGAAGGTTACATTGTCACCAAGACAATCCTTCATTGCTAAGACTTCATATCGAGACCCTTAAGCTACTCCGAGTGTATACAGTCGGCCAGACATCTCCCAGTCGCCAAGAGATCTTCCTGAATATTCAAGTCACCCCAATAACTACAATCGGTGAGACATCTCCCTATCACTAGGACCACATACCGACACACTTGAGTTACCCCAAAAACTCTAGGAGAAAACATATTGGTGAGACAATCCTCCATCGCTAAGACTTCATATCGAAGCAAACAGGTTACACTGATGAGTCCAATCGCCATAGGTCACACCGACATACGCTAGGCACTTGATAACAAACCCTTCTATCACCGAGACATTTCCACTCTGTAAAGGGCTATAGAAAATGCATCAAGTCATAGCGATAGGTCCATTTGGAAAGACATAATCAAAGTCACAATGACATGAGGAAAACACAAGATTGTTGAGCTGTCAGTCGGCCAAACACCATGAATGTCACAGTGACCATGCTTTCTTAGAGGATTCAGCTTGTGAGATTGAGGCATATTTTCCAACATTTATTTCACGTTCTTGGAGGGATCCAATTATCAAATGATCTTGGAGGAGTCTCAAAAAGATACCCTCTTGATCAAAAGGAGAAGATGTTGCTTTATTTGGTGACAAAGATATCTCTTTCTTAGTACAAGATGTCATTCTTACACAAGAATTTTTGAATTGCAACATTTTTTTCTCTCCTTTACAAGAGAGTGTAAAATCATTCAAATTTGAATCATAAGTGTTTTGTGTGATGACATTAATGTTAAGCAAGGACTTCTCTATTTCTTTCATTTCTTTCAAAGGGTAGCAATCAATACCACTAGTGTCTATCAGTTCAAGATGCACTAATGTTAAAGTTGGCTTAGAAGAATCTTTTGTAAGTTTCTTGATATTAAGTGAAGGCTTGCTTGATGGGTTGATTTATATAAAAGGACAATAACCAAGACCACTAGTCTTTTTTTGCATGTAAGCCTCTATAGGGACACAAATACCTTGTTCTCTATCACCACATACTTTTCCACTATAACCAAGTTTTTTCATAAGTTCATAACCTTTTCCATAAAGCTTTTATCTTTAGGATTTTGTGGTTGTTGATAGTCAGTTTTGTCAAATTTTGTTGTGTAATTTGTTTTCTTTTGTTTTGAAGTGGTTGAGGTGGATGCTTGTGAAGGATCCTCCAAATTTTGTGTTGACATTACCACTTTTTCTTTTCCCTTGTCTGAATCTTTGTTTATGATCTTGTATTCTCCCATGAATGTTGGTTCAAAATGTAAGTAACTCCAATCATCATCCAATAGCTTTGTGACTTCCTCAAGATATTTTTATTTGTCTTTCTATTGCATGAGTTCCACTTGTGTAGTTGGTGCCAATGTTGCCAAAGGATTTTCCTTATCTTTGTCAATGTTCAAGTAACTATTTCATTCAGGGTCGGCTTTGATTGTATATACTTTGTTCTTATAGATATATTTCATGATACAATGAAGGGTAGAGGGAACCACGTGCATCTCATAAATCCATGGTCTTCCAAAAAGAAGATTGTATGAAATATCATGATGCATAACTTGAATTGGGGTTTGTAATGTCTCCTTTCCAACTATAATAGGTAATGTAATCACTCCTAGTAGTTTTTTTCCTACACTGTAAAACCCTCGAATAGAAAAAGAATCAGGTTGATTTTTTTATTTATCCACACCAAGCCTATCACAAGGTTTATGCTACACATGTTAAGAGTGGAGCCATTGTTGATTAGGGTTATCTTTATTCCTGTTCTATTGTATTTAGCTATTATCATGAAAGCATCATTTTTTTTTTCACTTCCAAAGAAGGGAGCTCGCTTTGGTGGAAAATAGTGTTAGTGTTTATTCCTTGAATAATGGCTACTATGTCATTCAGTTTCCCATTAGAAGGGAAGGAACTTGTTGCAAGGAGGTTTGAAGCATAGTGTGATAATTAGGTGAATTATGAATTAGGTCCCATAGGGATATCATTGCAAGAGTATTCTTAAGTTGTTCAACAAGGTCATACTCCTTCCCACTATATGAGGCAAAATGTGAAGCACTAGGAAAAATGGGATTAGGTAAAGGT
The DNA here is from genome assembly GCA_007258455.2 of Sequoia sempervirens. Taxonomy (NCBI): domain Eukaryota; kingdom Viridiplantae; phylum Streptophyta; class Pinopsida; order Cupressales; family Cupressaceae; genus Sequoia; species Sequoia sempervirens. Next base: position 102,023,802 of record VDFB02075321.1, on the reverse strand, counting down.
AAGCTTGTTGAAGGTGTTTTTCTTGGTTGCAGATTATTTCTAGTGTTATATGTACATGAGCAATGATATTATGACTCGGCCGGTGAAAAACATCATTCTTAGGTGGGTAAAGGATAAATTCAAATTTTTTTTGAGTTTGATGTTTGTGTGAAGGTTGGTAAAGGATGAGTTGAGGTTGAATAATATTAACTTCCCTTAGTAAAGGAGAGTCTAATGTTACTTCATCATCTTCACATAAGGAAACTATATCACAATTGTCAATGTTATCATTTTCTTGCACCATGATATCCTCCCTAGGAGGAGAGTTTTTAGGAGAAATACAAACCAGATGTTTATGAAATTCACAGGTTGGTTCTTATAAAATTAGTTCATTGCAAGTAAGGAAGGTTAGAATATCTTCTTTATCAATAGAGGGGATATTAAGAGAAGGCTCAATTTGATTGTCTATGACTTCATCCTTTTTCTCTAAGCTCTTATTCTCTTATGCCATACTATCTACCCTAGTAGGAGAGCTTCATGTTCATCACATTCCATGGTTAGATTTTGTAAAGTAGCTTCATCACCAGTAGGGGAGGAATCAAGAGAAGGACAACTATGATTTTCATGCATATCAAATAGATCTTTCCAAATGGTAGGAGCATTAGGGAAGGGAGGAAAAGGATTCTCATGACTCTCAATAGGTACATATTATAACACCAACCTATCCTCTTCACATTGAGGAGAGATATTAGGAGGAAAATTTTGATTATCATGGATATCTATGATATCATCCTCTATCACTAAAAAATTCTCAAAAACAAGGGATGAATGGAGACTACCTAGGTGATGTTTAGGAATGTATCTATGATCTCATATTCTTGTTTTCTAATATCTTCCAAAGGGGGATGAGGAGAGGGACAATCAAGACTCTCAATGCTTGTACCTTCTTTCACCAAGATACCTTTGTCACTAATAGGAGAGGTATTGGGAGAATAACAAGTATGATTGTTATGATTTTCTATGCTTGCATCCTCTTGTATCATACAATCCCCACCAATAGGAAATGCAATATTAAGGATTGTGTCAATGGTTTGATCCACTTTCTCTAAGATGTTCTCATAACTATGAAAGATAGTAGAAGGATGACTAACATCTTTCTTAATGACCTCATTGTTGTACTCTATATTGAACTCATAAGAGGGGATATTGTACTTATGTAATCCATTTTTAACCATATCAAAGCCACGTCTCTCAAAAGAAAACATGCTATTATGGAAAAGTAAATAAAGTACAATTTTATGACCTAAAGTGAAATGTTTAAATGCAATTTTCAGATTTGAAACAAAGTAATTTTCTGATTACACTATCCAACCTGAAAGATGAAATGTTGTAAATTCAAATTTGGAATTGAGAAATGCATGAAATAGACCACTTAAAGCTAGATTTAATGAAATGCATGTAATAGAAACTCAACTAGCAAAAAAATATAACCAATGGTAGCAAAAATAAGTGCAAAAACAAGGTTTTAAATGTTGTAAAAGGTAGTTTCAAATCTGCACTGGGATTGATTCACCTAGAGGAGTGTATGAGTCCCAGTGAGGGTTTTTGCTCAATTTTCAATACATTTTAAGTGTTTTTTTTTCTTTTTTTTTAGGTGGTATTTAGCCTAAATACAAATGAAACTTTAAAATGTTTTTCAATGATTTGAGATGAAAAAATGTAGCCTATATGCACTTTTACTAATGTAAAAATTTAGAAACCCTAGAATTCCAATTAACTAATGCAAACCCTAATGCGAAGTTAATACAAGATAGATCTAGGATGATGATGGAATACAAATAAGAAAATGAAATGTTTTAAATGCAAGTTCACCAAAATGAAACAATAGAAATGGTGTTCCACCTTTTGGGAAGTGGAACACAAACTAGGTGTTTAGAGACCTAGACCTATTTCCCTCAAGTTTCATTCAAGGAGGCCCTAGAGATCTGAAAATAGAGTATCCTAGGGTATGTTTAGAGATTAATGAAGGGTTCACCACCAAGCTAGGGCTTGGAAAGACAAATGCAATGCAATATGTAATACTAAACCCTAATATGATGCCAACTTTAACAAGATGACCTAAAATGCATATAAAATAGAATAACAAGTTGTAAGATGGAATATGTGCACCTAAAAACCTAAAGATGACTAGATGGAGTGATGAAATGTTGAAAACAATGACTTCAATGCTAACTAGGACTCATACGCGAAGCTAGGAAGATCAGTCCCAGATCTAGGTTTCTGTATAGAAATAGGAATTTGGAAAATGGGTATCTAAATATATAAAAATCTGAATTTTTACCTAAACTGGGACTCATATTCAAAAACTGGCGAATGAGTCCAGTTAGGGTTTTCTAGAGCTTCAAAGTCTGAATCTGACCTTTAATGTTTTCTCTTTCTATTCCTCTTTGTTTCTAGATCTGAAACTACTTATTTCAGACATGTAGGTGACCTTTTTGTGAAGATGACAACCTTGTGATGGCTTGGAAACTTCCCTCAACCTTGCAACCTAATATTGAAGGATCTTCAAGTCTTCAAAGCACCTAGATCTACAATCACACATATAAAGAGGACAAAAACTTGTAGATTGCTAGTGAAAAGGGGTTTTCCTTGGTCAAATCTTGTTTAGGTAATTAAACCAAATGATGAAAAAATGAAACAAGGACATAAAACATGAACAATAATACCTTGAATTATTCCTTGTAAATGATGTCTTGTAAATCTACAACTCAACATGAAATGGCCATTAAGGATGGAGATCTTGATCTTGACAAAGGTGTAGAACAATGCTTGATCTTGGATCTTCAATGCTACATCACAACAATAGCTCAATAACATGCTTGATTCTTGATATCCTTGACATGATGACGGATCTTGAATTGCTAAAATAATTGATGAAGAATTCTACCCTTGAATGCCTTAAAAATGATCTTGAATGCTCTCTTGATGATCTTTTGAAGCCTTGGAATGCTTAACTCTTGAATTCTTCACTTGATATCATGAATGCTAATGTGAAATAATGATTTGAGACCTTATTTATATAGGAAATCCATCTAATATCCCATTAATTGGATCCCACGGGCTGACATTCATGAAATTTGAACTTAAAACTTAATTTTCCTACTCAAAACCCTAAAAATGGGCCAAATAGGACTCATATGCCATCTATGGTGTAAGGGTCCCATCTAGATGGGACTTGCAATCAAGGGATTTCTTTTAGGTTTGATTAGGAGTTGTTAGCAATAAATCAATAGATGACAATGAAACCCAAAGATCTTAAAAAACACCAAGGAAGTAAAATACAAAACAATTATACCTAATTGTCGAGACTTCCATGATTCACTTTTGTAATACCTTCTTGCTTGCTGGATGATGTTGCCCTCAAATTTGTCGTGCAAGCAAATCTGCAAATGCCTAAGACCTACACCAAGCTTTGAAGGATTTATGCTGTCTAAATGCCTATGCCTATTACCATGATTGATAATTCCTAAACAAATGCCAAGACTTGATCAAATGAATATAATAAATGCTATGATAAATCTAAGAATGCAAGTGTGAAAGTGTATAAAATGTCAGCGTGTCTGTGTGTAATCGAAAAGTGAGAGAAAAATGGCATTTTATAGAAAATGCCATTTCAAATGGATGGGCCAGATTAATTGATGATGAGAACCTAAAATGAGAGGTCCAGATTAAACCTGAGAATCCCTAATTAGGGTTAGGGTAAATTCATTAAACAGACGGTCAAGAAAATGTCTCAGATAATTGGATTGACGATGGAGAATAAATGAGGAAATTAAATAAAGAAATAAAGATTTTCAAAAAATCAAGAAGATAAGATTGCCTGATTTGTGAGATTCAAAAAATCAAGAAGATAAGATGTAGACTAAAGATTCGATTTGGAAAATCAAGAATCTGCCCGATTACTTGATTTTTAGAAGATTAATTACTATTTTGAATTAAATTAATTCAAAATAATGATTTTGTGAGATAATAAATAATCTTTTTTAGATTATTTATAAAAATGGACTGACAGTTAAGATTGAGAGGAATATTAAATTGGCAATTAAATAATTAAATTTAATTATTTAATTTAGACGATAAGATTAATTAATTAAATAAATGAATCAATTTATTTAATTAAGAGAATTAGTGACATATTAAATAAATAAATGCAATTCATTTATTTAATAATCAGGAAGAATTAAATGCAGAAAGGGAAATTAAATAAATTAAGAGATTTATTTAATTAAGGGAAGACTTAGACAATTAATGACACATTTAATAAATAAATAAAAATTATTTAATTAATAATCATGAAAAATAAATGATATGAATTAATTAAATAATTATGAATTATTTAATCAATAGTCGAATGTGGACCAAGGACATAATTAAATGTCATAATTATGCTAGGATAAAAGTGATAAAAATGAAGCTTGCAGGCCTAGGTAATTTTTAGGTGTCTAATTTTTCCCCTCTTTGTCATAATGTCGCTTGTTGCTTTGTGACAAAGAAAAATAAGTCACAAATATGCCCCAGCGAAGGTACGAAGTATCATTGCTCCCTCAGAAAATTTTTCAAATTTTGGGCCAGTGATGGAAAAAATTGTAAAGGGTCCCGATAAATCAATTTAATGACCAAAAAAACAATGGCGCAGTCAGTTTCTGATTCTGACATGTTTAAAGCAACTAACAAGGAAGTCAAAGGTGGTCAAACGACCTTCCAGTATTAACCTTGGCTAAGAAATGTCATTTTGACCTTATAAATAGGTTGACAAAGGGGTAAAAGTCAATTTATATTCACTATTTACCTTGCGAAATTCGAGAGTTCAAAGCGAAAGGCGTAGTAGCGAGGATGGTGATTCTAGTGTCAAAGCACCACGAAGAGATCGTGCGGACCTATAGATGACTAGAGGGCTCAGAGCCAGCGGTATGTACCCTTGTCCCACTTTGTCAATTTCTCATTTTGCGTGCCAAATTTAAGTTTCTAGGATAGCTAACAAGTGCGTCGCGATGCAATTGCGTTCGCGTAAGCTACAATTGTCTACGCATTCGATGCATTTGATGCGTCATAAGCAAGTTCCAAGACAAATTAGGGTAGAGCGGCTGGTCGCGACACATTTGACAATATATGCAATTCATTTGACTTATCATGTTGCAAATGACTATTGGAATGCTGCAATTGTCTTATTGCAATGCACTCGCTGTTTTTAATGCTGCAATTGTGTTTTTGTGATGCAACTGCCTTAATGTGATGCATCCGTCGAAGTCTGTGACACCATTGTGAACATGCGACGCATTTGTTATTTTGGAACACATTTGATGTGTGGTATGATGCAAATGACGTTTTGTGACACAATTGCCTGAATGCGACACATTTGCAATTTACCTTGACCACATTTGATTTCTATGTTTGTGTATCCTTAGATGCTTTTCATGATGCTGATAGTTGTCCAAAAAGTACTGATGCGTTGTTCATCTTTTTGCAGAGGCAGCTGGCCCCTATCTATATGAGAGAGAGCAGACCAACCACCTTTTGGTTCACTGATCAGTTGGGCCTGCGAGAGCGGTGGCGATTGATGTGACTGGGTTTATTCTATGCTACGTTCATGCCCACCATTCGGGCAAATAGGGATCTGTTGATGGTGTTGTGTGAGCGGTGGCACTCAGAGACCTGCTCCTTCCACCTACCGACGGGTGAGGCTACCATCACTTTAGAGGATGTCTACCATATTTTGCAAGTGTCGATTCGCAGGGAGCGGATAGTCTACGACCCTCGGCATGGCAACCAGACTTTCCATGCCTACTATGGAGATCAAGGTGTAGGACTGGGGATTCAGGGCTATGAGATCCGATGGGAGTTCATGGCGGAGCACTGCAGGCGCTTTGATGCATTCTTGGTGACTATGATTGTAGGTATTTTGGTTCCCGACCGGCAGGGACATGGGTTGCCTATTGGCTGGGGAGACGTCTTGATGGGCATGAGGCGAGACAGGACTATTTATGCTTGGTGTCCTTGTTTACTGGGGGCACTTTATCACCAACTATATGATGTTGTGTATAGGAGAGGAGAGAGCATCTCCTATGGGATGACCTTGATGATGATCTAGGCTTGGGAGCACATTGTGATATTTTGACCTCCCACTGAGAGACCACAGTTGGCCGATGGTATGCCCTATGCATACTATTATGTAGGTGCGTTACAGCAGACCCATATGGGCGAGACAGGGTGGTGGCAGCATCGTATTGACATGATGATATCCTTTATCTAGAGGATGTATCAAGATTGTGGTCAATGGGATGACAAGGATGAGCACTTGAGTCTGTGTAGGTAGTTCAGGTACCTGATTGGCCGGACAGTGCAGATGTCCCTGATTATTGAGATGTACCTACCACAACATGTTTTGAGACAGTTTGGAGATCAGTAAGATGTGCCCGCAGGGATAGCGGAGTATGCTCAATCATTTAGGGAGTATGTGTGGGGGCTAGCTATCCCCATGGCATTCGTAGAGTGGTAGATAGATGGGCTAGTAGCTCAGGCCTGGGGCTGGAGGGGAGGAGCAGCGGATCCTAGTATGACCACAGCTTATGATTTATGGTGGAAAACACATAGGCCAGTGCCTTTGATAGATCTAGATGGGCCAGTACCACTGGACAGATGGTCAGTTATTCTGTGGGTGCCATGAGCCAAGCGAGGTGGCAGAGGTAGAGATGGAGGTAGAGGTGGGGGTGGAGATGGAAGCAGGGGTGGGGATATTGGCAGAGATGGATGGAGGTGATGATGAGATGGGCAGAGATGGGTCTGGAGGGTACACCCATGAGTGGCGAGGGTGGCATTAGATGCCATCCCCGAGGTTAGCAAGGAGGGAGAGAGAGAGGAGCAGCCCAGACAGAAAGGAGAGGGTGAGGAGAGATAGGAGGAGGAGGTGGCAGTGGGGGGACAGGAGGAGGAGGTAGCGGTGGGGGGACAGGAGGAGGAGGCGGAGGTGGGAGGTCAGGAGGAGGAGGTGGAGGTGGGAGGTCAGGAGGAGGAGGCAGGAGGAGGAGGCGGAGGTGAGGGGACAGGAGGAGGAGACAGAGTTGAGGGGATAGAAGGAGGAGACAAAGCTGGCCGAGGATGTGGCAGACGATGACAATGAGGAGGATGATACCATGGATGAGGCTGAGAGACTCCTCTGATGGTGGATGGTGGAGGGAAAGGAGGAGATACTGTCTACTTCAATATTGCCACAGGATGCTACAACAAATCAGAGGGTAGCCAACCTATAGCAGAGACTAGACGCGAGTATGGCCCAGGTTAGAACTTTGCAGTTAGTGCTGGAGGTAGCCCAAGTAGAGCGGGATCAGGCGGTGATCCATCAATAGGACGTAGTTCAGTGGTGTATAGAGTTTGCAGCCTTATGCACCAGGCCCATAGGGGACACGGCTCGCGAGTTGGCCAGAGTGAGCATGAGGCTAGGGTAGTACAGGACTTTGTACGAGCAGGAAGTGCCACTAGAGTGACGGGATCCTACCTTGTCCCGATCACAGATGAGGACAGGTAGCAGACACAGATCAGGCAATGGCAGTGGCAGCAGGAGTCACACCAATGTTGGAGGGTCTACCTCAACAGGTCATATGTCCAGACACAGGTCACATCACTCCCGCAGGCACACCCCAAGTCATAGCCATGGGTCAGCTGATTCAGTGCAGAGGTCAGTATAGGGTCAGCCAGCAGTGATAGATCCATCTACTACTCAGAGTAAGGTAGTAGTGACATCATAGATGTCATTTACAGTTGAGATGATACCATCCTTTGCAGCTCCATCAGTGGCACAGGCAGAGGTTACGATAGGTCCTCCTATTTTTTCAATACCAGTGACAAAGTTGCTGCCACCACATTCTTCACCATAAGGGGATGATGAGAGTCTACCCTAGGGGAATTTTGTTATTATGACACATTATGTATATTATTTGAGCCTGCAAGCTCCATTTTTGCGATATCTCATGACTTTATCTTGTGACATTATACATTTTTGAGATGATACTATATGATGATGCAGTTTTGATGGGACCTATATGTGTTTTTTGATGTTCTTTGATTTAATGCTTTATGATATGTATGATGTATGATGTTAGTTTATGATGTCATGTATGTCCTATGATGTTTATGTTGTAATATTGATGCCATGATAATGCAATGCTTATTTATATGGGATGATGATGATAATGATGTGCATAATGTATTTTAGTAAAATATGCAATGTTGATGATTATTTTAATGCAATGTTTGTGATTATGTATATGATTTGATGCTGTGGATGTTGTATGTATGGACCTAATGCAGTGTTTATATGATCATGTATGCACTTATGTTTTTGAATGTCACAAGATATCATCATGAGGTGGACGAGAGAAGACGATGAGGCTGATGAGAGAAGATAACCAGACTAATGAAAATGCATGTTAATTCCTAGACCAAATCCTTCAAAGTTTTACCGTAGGACATTAGTATTTATTGCTCTTAATCATCATTGGGAAGACTATCATAATGTCAAGGAAACACCATGATATGACATAAATCAAGGTGTGCAAGGTTATACTATCATGTAAGACAGACAGTCACAGACCAGGATGATCATGACTCATACTAGGAGCGTGTTTGCCCCAGTATTTTTGCCATAACCAACCACATACAGAAAAAGACAAGGACAAATAATGAAACGTCGCTGCTTCTCTAAATCCTATTTCTAGGACATCTTTGAGAAACTTAGTAGCATGATTGTTAAAATACAAAAAAAAATAGTCATTACCATGATATGTCGTTGTTTTTCTAAATCCCAAAATCAGGACCTCGCTGAGAAACTAGTAGTCATGTGTGTCAATTGACATGATACGTTGTTGCTTCTCTAAATCCTGCTTAGTGGGATCTCGCTGAAAAACTAATATGATGATAAAAACTAAAAGACAATTGTCAAGTGTTTGCCAAGTGCATCTGGATATCCACTGTTCTGATGCCAAGATGCCATGTTTGATAATGTTGAGATGTTGAAATGTTTAAAGTTTTGATGACTTTGGAAAATTTCAAGAATTGGTGAATTCAGGAAGGACACATCCTGAATAATGCCTATGTCGAGAGGATTTGATCCCTAATGTTCGTAAGGGGTTCCTTGAAATAATGACGATGCCTAGGAAAGACACATCCTAAGGCATAAATGATAGATTTGGTTCTTTAGAAGGACACATCTAAAGAATACTGATGTCATGAAGAGTGATCTTTAGATATCAAGAGAATCACTCAAAATGTTGAATGATGATGACGACGCCTAGGAAGGACACATCCTAAAGCATAAATGATAGAGGTTATTGTTAAGAAGGACTTATCTGAAGACTAACCAAAATTTGAGAGTTTGACTGGTTTATGATGATTTGACTTTCTTTGACCGAGTTTGACTTTTGTTTGACTATATGCTGATATTGCCTTGATGATATGAGTGATGTGCTGATGAGATTGCCATGCTAAATAAATGATTGTTTTACTTTGTTTTAGGAGTTTTCCCATGTGGAAAATGATTGAAGACTTTTGACGTGTGTGCCATTGTAGTGCCATGAACCCTAATGGACTAATCTAGTGTGTCCTCAGGGGCTCATCGACAGATGGCCTTGCCTACATCATGCACTTAGAGACCTCGTAGTTCGACACGACCAATAAAATTGTTTTGATGATAAAAGATTGAGTCATTATTTTATTCTCACAAACCTAAAAGGACTGACCTAATGTCTCGGGACTCAAATGTGAGTCTTGCCTACGTAGCAAATGCGCAGAGACAATGTAGTTCAGACAAATGACAAAGATTGATTGATATGACTGATTTTGACAAGAGATGACAATGCGTTCGCGTTCTTCAAGCAGTCTGATGTTTTGTTTGTGGTTTTCTTTATGATGTTTTATGATTTTTAAGTCTTTCTTCCAAACTTTTTACAATGTTTTTGGTCATTTTTTTAGGACTTTTTTGCGATGTTTTTATCTTTTTTCAGGACTTTTTGTGATGTTTTTTTGTCTTTTTTAGGACTTTTTATGATGTTTTTTTGTCTTTTTTAAGACTTTTTGCAATGTTTTTTATCTTTTTTCAGGATTTTTTTCCAATTGCCAAGATCATGTACGACATCCACTACAATTTCATGATAAACATTTTGCCCCCAGTCAGGTCCAAGACTTAATCATTTGTAGGGAATATGGACGGGATGCTACTTGTTTACTAGATGGACGATAGTCAAGACTTGATGTCAATCATTTATCTACTATGACAGGTAGGGTAAGATGTGGTGGTGATTTGCAGAATAATGGCAAAAATACCTTTCATCCTAGGCCAAGTTAGACAAAGTGACAGTAGATGGTAGAGCAATGATTGATTACGCATGGCGCCTATTTGCCAGGTTTTCACCATGGTACCTGTCCAAAGTGGCTATTTGCCAGGTTTTCCTTATTGAATGAATCATTTTTCTCTTTACTATTTTCTTGACTTTTTGATTTTTTTGGTGTCACCAAGATGCCTGTTTTCCAGGTTTTCATCAGGGTGACAATTTATTAATTTTCAATTTTTTTTGTATTTTACGGTTTGCAGCTACATCCTCTGATGCTATGTGTAGAACCTTCGGAGATGTAAACTATTGATGGGCTCTGTCAATTGTTCTCCATTTGGAGTTTCCAGTTGATAAGCTCCAGAACCAAAAGAAGATATGATAATGTATGGACCCAGCCAGTTTGGTTCAAATTTTCCTGGCTTTTCTCTGTCTACTTGGTTCTTGGGGTTCTGCATGAGAACTAGGTCGCCAATGTCAAAATTTCTAACCATAACCTTTTTATTGTAGCTATGACAAAGATGGTTCTGATATGCTTGGAGATGGTTTAGTAAAATTTTTCTTCTTTCTTCCAGCATTTCCAGCTCGTGCAAGCATGATTGTCGGTACTCCTCTTCATTAGTGTGACCCTTTAGGGAGTCTCGTAGCAAAGGAATTTTGACCTCAATGGGTAAGATGGCCTTAGCACCAAAGACTAGGGCAAATGGGGTGGCCCCTGTAGGTGTAAAAATGCTAGTTCGGTAAGCCCACAGAGCAGGGTTGAGTTGTATGTGCTAGTCACGGCCAGTGTCATTGATAGTCTTTTTGAGAATTTTGACAATGGTTTTATTGGACACCTCAACTTGGCTGTTTCCTTGTGGGTAGTATGGAGATGAAAAGTGGTGTTGGATATGGAATCGCTCACATAAATCACGTACGTCTTAGTTTTTAAACAGACGTCCATTATCAGTGATGATGGACTACAGAAGGCCATACCGACAAATGATGTAGTTAAGGATGAACTTCGATATTTGTTTACCAGTAATATATGTCAATGGGATGGATTCAATCCAGTTTGTGAAATACTCAATGGCGGTAATAATGAATTTGTCACCGTTGGATGAGGTTGGATGAATCTTACCCATGAGATCGAGTCCCCATTGAGCAAAGGGCCAAGGAGAAGTGATCGGCCAAAGTTCTTGTCTTGGAGCATGGACCAAATCACTGTGAATTTGACATTGTGACAAGTTTTGACATATTCAATTGCATCTTTTTCCATTTTTGGCCAATAATACTTGAGTCTCGTTACCTTCTTAGCCATAGTAGGACCACTTGAATGAGATCCCCATATACCATCGTGCACTTCTCGTAAGGTCGTACATGCTTCGTCAGTGTCAAGACATCTAAGGAGGGTATCGTCAAAACTATGGCAGTAAAGGGTGTCACTAACAATGGCATACCTTGCAGATTTCCTAATGAAGGACTTCCTTTGGTTATTGGACAGGTTCAGTATAAGGGTTTGAGACTTTACATAGTCATAAATGTCCTGATACCAGGGAGAGTTGGGACCAACAAGTTCACAAACCATTTCTGATTTTGGGATATCATATGCCAGTATCAAAAGCTATTCTACTAAGAATTCAAATTGTGACACATTTTTAGGGATGTCCAAGAGAGAACTAATAGTAGCCATTGCATCAGCTGCCTTATTCTGTGCCCTGGGAATTTGTTCAAAAGAAATCAATTGGAAGTATGTCAGGAAACTCTCCACCATCCTCTTGTAGGGAAGCAACTTCTCATCCTTTGTTTCATAGTCATCATTCACTTGGTTGATCACGAGCTGGGAATCCTTGAATACAAGCAACGTCTGAATTTTCCATTTAATTGCCAACTTGAGACCTGTGACTAGTGCTTCATATTCGGCAATATTATTTGTATAAGGGAAAGCAATCCTGAATGACTTAGGAATTGAATCCCCCTATGGTGTAATAAACAAGATTCCAGTGCCTGAGCCATGACTAGTATGAGACCCATCAAAATATAGCTTCCATGGTGCTACCAGTTCCACATGAAAAATGGACTCATCAGGAAAATCAGTTACTAGTGGATGAGTGACTTGAATCGGTGCATCTGCCTGTTGATCTACTATTACCTATCCTTTTATTTCCTTATGCTCAACATATTGTAAGTCATACTCACTTAATATCATAACCCATTTTGCCAATTGGCCTATTAATGCCGCTCGACTTAAGAGATATTTCAATGGATCAATATTGGTGACCAGTTGTGTCTAGTGACTAAGCATATAGTGTCTTAGCTTCTGAGATGCAAAGACAACAACAAGGCATGCATGTTCAATGTGTGTATAGTTCAACTCATACCCTATCAGTGTGCGGCTGATGTAATAGATGGCTCGTTCTTTTCCTTCATGGTCATTCTATGCCAGTAATGCCCCCAGTGCTGAACTAGTAGTTGAGATGTAGAGTATCAATGGCTTTCCATGAATTGGAGGCATGAGGACTGGTGTTGACAGTAGATAATCTTTGATTTGTTGAAAGGCTTCCTAACATTTATCCATCCATACAAAGGCAATACCCTTGCGCAACAGATACTAGAATGGGTGACACTTATTTGCCAATTGGGCTATGAAACGCCAAATAGATTGTACTCTACATTGTAGAGTTCTTAGTTCACTGATTCTTTTGGGTGGAGGCATGTCTATGATAGCTTTGACCTTTGCGGGATCAACCTTTATGCCTCTTTGGGAAACTATGTATCCCAAGAGTTTTCCTAATGTGACCTTGAAAACAAACTTCTTAGGATTTAGCCAGACTTTGTACTCTTCAAGTCTCTTGAAAATTGTGTCAAATACCTTTAGATGATCTTTCTTGGTTATTGATTTGGCCAATAGGTCATCTACATAGTCTTCCATTATTTTGTGCATCATGTCATGGAAGATTGTGGTCATAGCCCTTTGGTATGTGGCACCTACATTTTTGAGACCAAATGACATGACATTCCAACAATATGTACCCCATGGGCAAGTAAATGTCATTTTGTGTTGGTCCTCAAGAGCAATGTGAATCTGATTATAGCTAGAGAAACCATCCATGAGGGATAGCATCTCATATCCTACCATGAGGTCAACTATGATGTCAATGTTGGGCAAAGGAAAATCATCCTTTGGGCATGCTTTATTCAGGTCCTAAAAGTCTGTACATATGTGGATCAGCCCATTTGGCTTTGTCACCGACACTAGGTTGGAAATCCATTCCGCGTAATCTATAGACCTTATGAATTTGACATCCAGTAGTTTCTTTAACTCGGCCTTGACCAATAGAGCAACTTGGGGGTGCATTTTGTGCAACTTCTGCTTGACTAGTTTAGCATTAGGCAATAGCGGGAGATGGTGTAGAACTAGTTCTGGGTCCAATCCTAGCATGTCAGCATAGGACCATGCAAAGTTTATTTTTTGTTCTGCAAAGAATTTATGAAATTCTAGTTTCTCTTCGTCAGTCAATGATGCAGCAAATAGGACCATCTTAGGGTTTTCTACAGTTGAAATGTTATCCTCTATTGTGTCCTCAATAAGAATGGCCAATTTCTCCTACTACATGGGGAGAAAGTCCAGTCCTCCATCTTCAGGTGCCTCAAAGAGGTTTTCACCCGCAGATACATCCTATATTTTTACTATTTTATCATCAAGAGGTGCCTTTCAATTTTCACCTAGAGACGTTTCACTTTTTGTTTTATTCTTATTTTTACTTTTGCGACTAGAGGACTGAATAGTCTCGCTGAAGTATGCCATGTAGTCTAAATCAATGCAAATCCTGATTTGTGGACCCCACTGGGTATGCCTTCTCATAATCCCATAAATTCAGCAATTGCCTCATCATTCTGAAATGTATCTAGGGCTGGTGGTCCTTGTTGGTCCTAATCGACTAGCTCAGGGTAAACTAAGGAAATGCCATCGTCGATGTTGGTGAATTGGGGTGAGGATGCGGATAGCATGCAGACGTGTTCAATGATGTTGTAGATGAGATTATCATCATCCAACTTGACATCGAACTCTATCCAATATTATCCTTCGCTACTGTCATAGTCGTTGTCAAAATAAAGAGTGAAGGTTGTAGAGCTCTGATTATCAATGTCGTCTGATACTTCAAATGGATTGAACGGAATGGGTTCAGATGATGGATGTTGGATGTCATGGGAAGTGGTAATGGGTCTTTGACTATTTGGTGCCTATTTAATTTTGAATGTTTTTCAAAACAGTTGTTCAGAGGTTAGTTCCCTTGGTTCGACAAAAAAATCATCAAGACAACAGTCACTTAGGGATCGTTCTGAGCCAAATTCCCACTCATGGGAGTCTATTTCGATGAGGGTTTCCCTAGTAGTCTCGACACTATCTGAAGCATGTACTCACTCATTTGAAAGTCCTGAGGTACATCGATCATCATTGGCAGGTGATCCAAACCCTAATCCTAGATACTTTAGAATTTGAAAAGTTTCTATGGGTTCCCTTCGGCTAGTTTTATTTCTTCCTAGGCCACTAGTACCATCATAGCCTTTAGCCTTCATGATGTCATAACATTTGCCATATATTTGAACTAGTAATGGGGGTAGTGTGACAATATCCTTATAGATCCATCTGGAAATTTCTGTAAGGTCTTCCTTACTCATGTCTCCCCACTTGATAAAAACTATTTTCGGTGGAACTTTGAAAGTTTCTTGAGGTTCCATTCTGAAACATGGCCGACCATAGTCTTTGGGACACCTAGGAATTGTTGTTATGCTAAATGCTATGTGCAGTTTGAATTCTCCGTAGCCAAGGTCCTGGATTTTGACAGTGGATTCAGTCTTAGGGCTAGTGGAAGGTGGTGGTATGGCAGAAGACATGGATGGAGCAGATGTGGAAGATGGCATGAGTGTGGATGGGTCAACGTATATGAATGACGAGGAGCCAGGTGCTTCCCGGTTAATAGGTGCTCAATTTTTAGAGATACCCCTTAAGTTTGTACAATATTGGAAAGGGTCGAGGTCTGCATATATGGTTATTTCAGTGTCATCAAATGGAAACTTGAGGAATTGGTGGTATGTGGACACAACGGCTTTTAAGGCATGAATCCATGGACGACCTAGCAGGATGTTATATGGTAGTTCCAAATCTAGGACCTGGCAAGTCGTGTCCACGATGACCGATCCCACTCTAATAGGGAGAGAGATAATGCCACGTGAAGAGCGTTCCTCATCATTGTATGCTTTGATCACTATACTTTTCGTTGGGTCTACACACGCATTAGAGAACTCGAGAGCTGTAACCAGTTTGAGGGAGCATATATTCAACCCTGCTCCACCATCTACTAAAACCCATCTAGCTTTGTGCTTGTGGAAAAAAGTTTCTATGTGCAATGCATCATTGTGGTTGGTTTTAGGTGATGATTAATCTTGATCTGAGAAGGTGACATGGTGAAGCGTGGTAAGATATCCCACCATGGTTTCAAATTGATTGACATTGATGTCCTTGGGGACCGACGACTCTAGCAGGGTTTTATCTAGGATATCTGTGTGTGCGGGAGAGATACGAAGTAGCTCGAGTATAGAGATTTGTGCGGGAGTCTTTCCTAGCTAGTTGATGAGGTTGAACTGAATTTTGGGTTTCCATTGCTTTGTGGTCGAGATAGGTTTTGGCTATTTAGTAGATGGGCCTGGTATGGTGATTTTGGCTTGTCTAGCGGGAGGTGGACCAGCTATAGTGACCTTGCCACTGCGAGTAGTAGCATTACATTGGTGTGCTCTTCTGACCATAATGGTATTGATGTGTTTATCATTAGTTCGAACATTGTTTATAACAGGTCCACCAGAATAGTCATACTTGACTCAGGCAAAGTTAGTTTGATTCTGTGGACCTGACTTGGAAGCATTATGAGAACCATGGTCCTGCAGTGGATTCTTATGGATAGTATGATCTGAATTGGAGGCAAATTGAGATCCACCTACTTCAATGACGTGACTTTCGATAAGATCTTGTATTAGGTTTTTCAATTGGTGACAGTTAGAAGTTGTATGTCCTTTTCCTCGATGGTAGTCGCAAAATGCATTATCATTCCACCATGCTGGTTTGAATTGTCCTGGGTCATATGGTTTTGCTTCTTGAAGTATGATGACCCCATTTTGGATGCATTTCTTGAGGACTTCCTCAATGGGTTCCCCCAAAGAAGTGTATGTACGACCCTTAGGAAATTGTCTCATTTGATGGTATTGTCCCTGATTGTTTTGACCACTTGGGTTGTTTGAAGGAATATTGGGAGGAGGTGTTAGAGTTGTTATTGGTTTGTTTTGTTGTTGAACCCCCTTTAGGGCCAATAAAGGACCCACGATGTTTACAGCCTTGGCGTCAACAACGCCATCATTTATAACGTGTTTATTTTTAAGCCAATATTTGTTTTTGTTGGTGGTTGGATTGACATTTGTGTTTTTGGAACCATATCACAATTCTCCCTTTGTGATAAGGGATTTCTCAATCTAGACCCCTTTTTCAACTAAGTCTGTGAAGTTTGTGCAACAATGTACTTGTAATGCATATTTTAGGGGCCCAAGAAGTGTTTGCACGAACATGTCAACCTTTTCCCTTTCGGGTATATCAATATGACATCTACTAGCTAGACTTCTCCATTTCTGAAAGAATGGGATGAAAGTCTCACCAACATCCTCTTGTGTGAGATTGCACAAGCTTGTGATAGAGGTATCCATGTCAATGTTGTATGTGTAATTTTTTATGAATTTTCTTTTAAGCTCATCCCATGTTTGGATATCCTTTTGAGTGGAAAAAAATTCAAGGGTTTGATCCACCAGACTTATAGAAAAAATTCTCATCAAGTATGTTTGTTCATAGGCGATCTCCATACAATTGGTTGCAAATTCGTGAACATGTTCAATGGGGTTTGTCTTGCCTCTATATTTTGTGAAATTGGGTGACACATATCTTGGAGGAAATGGAGGCATGTATATGCTCATGTCAAATGGATATACATTTAAGTCATATGATATTTCTTATTTATGACCTGAAATGTACATGTTTTGGATAGTTTTCTCTACATCCCTCAATCTTGTTTGGAGGGCGTCAACATTAGGGTCGTTTATGTTTCCGTACGTTGGATTTCCTGGTACACCATGTGTTCCTATTTGTTGTGCATGAATATTGATGTATTGTGGTGGTATGGATTGTTGTGGTATGTATGATGTGTGTAGATTGACATGTTGTTGGTATTGGAAGTTATGATTGGGTGCGTGTTGGTGTTGAAGGTTATGATTGGGTGTATGTTGATATTGAAAGTTATGATTGGGTGCCTGTTGATGAGTATGAATGTTAGAAGAGTAGGTTGGGATGTGTCCCCTATCCATGTGTGTCATTATTTGGGGGATGTTATGACCACAAATGTTATGATGCGTTAATAGTACCATGGGTTGCGTTACTTGGCCACCTTGTGCGAATTGTTGGTTTTGTACAAGGGGAATGTTTGTATTTGTACCTTGGGAGGCAATGACATGTGACTTTGTTGTCATGGTAACATTTGGTTGTGGTCCTTGGACAAAAATGTGTCCCTTGCCTCCTCCCAAAGGATTTTGTGAAATATCACTGAGCGGATATGTCAAAGGTGTACTCATGGTAGTAGATGGAGCTATCAAGGGGGGATTGTTGTGACTTGATGATGCCCCCGTGGCATTTGTTGTTGTGGTATTTATGTTGTTGGGGGTGTTTGGGATGTTTGAAGTAGCATGCACTTTTGTTGTAGTGTCAACAGGAGTATTGCTCATAGTGTTTGGAAGTTGACCACTATGTGACGTGTTATGTGCGTTGTTGTTATTAGGGTCAGGAGATGTCACATTTATCGTGTTAATGTAAAATATTTGAGGTAATTTAGCTCCTTCACTCAAGACTATAGCCAAGAATCTGTCTCCGTCATGACGGACCATTGTTTCAATGAAGTGAGAGGCCTTTGGGTTTTGTGCTAGTGCCTCTATGTTTTCTTGAAGTAGTTGACAATATTCGTCTCTTTGTAAGTAGAGTTTGAATGCACTGTTTGATGAGGATTACGTTGTCATTGGAGGTGGATTGTTTGAATTGGAAAATGGATCATAAAAGGTCAAGTTTGGGTCACTTGTATGATTATCAACAGTGGACATGGGGTCTTGCCGAAATTTTTCCATTTGTCTTTGTTGTTTATGAAGTCTGGTTTCCACCATAAATGATATTGCTCAAATGAAAAGGAATGACAACTAAATGCAAGTATGACACTATGTGAAGTCTAAGTTCAAAATGACGACTAGAATGACTAATTTTTTTGTATTTTCATGAATAGGATATGCAATGTGTAGCAATGTAAGACAAGGTTATCTAAGCACCTCTAAGCTCGAACTTTGTTTTCGATTTTGATTGCTAAAGGACTTTAAAAATGACAAGGTGACAAGGTCTAAATGACTAGTGAGTTTTCCTAACTAGACTTTTGAGTTAGAAAAAATCTCACAAAAGAGGACAATGACTAAAAAGGGGGTTTGATAACTTAGTCCAAGAGGGCCTAATTTCAAAAACAATGACTTTGGAAAGTGTGCTTAAGATTTTCCTCATCCTAAGTATGCAAAATGTGAACCTGGGGATAATCTAATGCCAAATGTATTCAACAAAAAAGAATGAAGTATGAAACCTATGGTGACAAATGCAAACTAATGGTTAAGACTTTGAGCAATTTCAAGTTTGGTTTCTGAAAAAATCTCCCTGGAAACAATGGTTGACAAATGGTTGACAATTTGAAGACCTCAGGTGTTGAATGTGAAGTTTTAAATTTTGATAGGAAAATGCATCGTTTGAAGCTGCGAATGCGGTTTATTTTTTTGATTGCAGCTTTTGGACTATCAGATGTGACTTGATTTAGCATATGTGGCTTTTTAGTGTTCAAATGCATCATGACGCCTACAGTTGCAACGTTAAAAATTTTAGATGCGGTTTAATAGAGCAGTTGCGGTGTAGAAAATCAATTATGGTTCGACAGATGCTACACAGTTTTGTTTTCAAAGTGATTTTCTTGTCGTTTTGATGGCAAGTTTGATCTGTTTGTTGAATGTTTTGTTTCAAACTATGATAGAACCAAAAAAAACTTGACAAACATAATGTTTTGAAAAGTAGCCAAACACACATCAGATAAGCACAATTCTAGGTTTGGCTATGACAGTATTCGCTAGATTCCACGCGAGTTTCCCCAACCGCATATCTATAGCGTGTGAATTCAGAAGCTTGGCTGCATGGGCTCCCCCTTACAGTGCACTCTCTTCTCAGGCCAACCAAGCTTCCAACCCCCATGAAACTCCCATGGCAAGCTGATCACCTCTACTACAAATTGTGAAAGTGTGGATGCCTTCACACTGACCGGTGTTGAGCTAGAAAATAGAAGGATTTTGGCTTTCTATACAATATTTTTTAGTTAGGGACCTCCGTTCAAGTGGCCATACATGGGGCAAGAGATTAATCACCATTAAGGTGGCACTCCAACCTGAACAGGTTAAGCTCAACAGGGTTTAAGGGAGTACAACTCCATCCGTATGACACATCCACACAAGCAACCTTAGGTTTTCCCTTAAGGTTTACATTTATATATCGATCAAGCCCAATTTCTAGAGTTGGTAACCGTTTCTCTTACAACCAAGATTTCTCAAAAGCGTGAGGAGAGAGGATACTCTGATATACCAAGTCAGGGTAATAACATATAAGAATGGGTCTAGTTTTTTTATCACGAGGTTTTCACCAAGTGAGAGCATACTCACCTACCATTCCACAAACACAATCAAGTAAAGAAGACATGACTGTTCTTTTTAGGTACACCAAAGTTAAATGTTTGCTAATCTATGAAAAATAAGCAAAATGTTTGTTTTATTCTGTCTTTGACATTTGAATCTGCAAACAACATATTAGTAGTCTCTTTATGCAATTGATCTTTGACACCCGAATAGTAACCGCCACACACTACAAACAAATATTAGTAACACAAAACCCTAAGCTAGCCAACATGCAGGAATGAAAAACCAAGAAATTAGAAGACCAGAAACTAGAAAAACCTTAAAATATGAATATCAGAATGTCAAAATGAAAGCAAGTTTTTACCAGTCAAATGTGGCACGACAGAGCAGATGCATCGTTCTAGACTTCAAATGCGGCACAAATGATCATATGCGTCGTTCAAGATATCAGTTGTGGTTTATTAGGTCGATTGCAGCTCTTCTGTCAGCGGATGCATCACGATGCATCAAATGCGTCATGATGGTTTTTAAAAATCAGTTGCGTTGATCCATACATGTACTTGTAAAACAGCAGAAAACACAAAAAAAATGTATGAAAAACCAAAAAAAATGGAGTCGGGTTCACCAATGTAATCAAGGGATTTATTTTAGGTTTGATTAGGAGTTGTTAGCAATAAATCAATAGATGACAATGAAACCCAAAGATCTTACAAAACACAAAGGAAGTAAATTACAAAATGATTATACCTTATCGCCAAGACTTCCATGATTCACTTTTGTAATACCTTCTTGCTTGCTGGATGATGTTGCCCTCAAATTCATCGTGCGAGAAAATCTGCAAATGCCTAAGACCTACACCAAGATTTGAAGGATTTATGCTATGTCTAAATGCCTATGCCTATTACCATGATTGATAATGCCTAAATAAATGCCAAGACTTGATCAAATGCCTATAATAAATGCTATGATAATTCTAAGAATGCAAGTGTGAAAGTGTATAAAATGTCAGTGTGTCTGTGTGTAATCAAAAAGTGAGAGGAAAATGGCATTTTATAGAAAATGCCATTGCAAATGGACGGGTGAGATTAATTGATGATGAGAACCTAAAATAAGAGGTCCAGATTAAACCTGAGAATCCCTAATTAGGGTTAGGGAAAATTCATTAATCGGACGGTCAAGAAAATGTCTCAAATAATCGGATCGATGGTGGAGAATAAATGAGGAAATTAATTAAAGAAATAAAGATTTTCAAAAAATCAAGAAGATAAGATTGCCTGATTTGTGAGATTCGAAAAATCAAGAAGATAAGATGTGCACTAAAGATTCAATTTGGAAAATCAAGAATTTTCCTGATTACTTGATTTTTAAAAGATTAATTACTATTTTGAATTAAATTAATTCAAAATAATGATTTTGTGAGATAATAAATAATCTTTTTCAGATTATTTATAAAAATGGACTGACAATTAAGATTGAGATGACATTTTAAATAATTGATTTATTTAAAATGAGAGGAATATTAAATTGACAATTAAATAATTAAATATAATTATTTAATTTAGAAGATAAGATTAATTAATTGAATAAATTAATCAATTTATTTAATTAAGAGGATTAGTGACATATTAAATAAATAAATGTAATTCATTTATTTAATAATCAGGAAGAATTAAATGCAGAAAGGGAAATTAAATAAATTAAGAGATTTATTTTTATTTAAGGGAAGACTTAGACAATTAATGACGTATTTAATAAATAAATAAAATTTATTTATTTAATAATCATGAAGAATAAATGACATGAATTAATTAAATAATTATGAATTATTTAATCAATAGTCGAATGTGGACCAAGGACATAATTAAATGTCATAATTATGCTAGGACAAAAGTGATAAAAATGAAGCTTGCAGGCCTAGGTCATTTTTAGGTGTCTACAGGACTCATATGCCCAAGGTGGAAAATGAGTCCCATAGGGCCTATTTGAAGAGAGAGAATGTCAGGGAGTCAAGAAAATAAGTTTAAATGAGTTCTATGTTGGGATTTCAATTAAAATATTCCTTGGGATGCATAATATAGGGTCTTAGGGGCCTATTAATGATGATATTAAGGTCATAAATGCAAGGGGGCCCAAAATTCAATGTGAAAGTGCAAATAAATATACTTTACACCATTAAATTAAGGAAAAATTGGCTCTATTTAGCTTAGAAGGGCCCTAAATCCCATGTGAATGTGTAAAACACATTACAACACTAGATTAGGTCCACTTAGTTTACAAGCCTCCTAAATTTAATGTGAAGGTGTAAATAAATACACTTTACAACACTAAATTAAGGAAAGATTAGATTTATTTAGCTTTACAAGGGCCCACTTGACCCAATGTGGATGTGTAAAACACATCACAACACTAGATCACGGCCATATCAAGTCCAATTTAACATTAATTGCTCCCAAATTAAGCAAGGAAAAGGCATACTTTTTACACTGCCACACTTAACGGTGGTGTTTGCTTCACAAAATTTTAGACGTTGCATGTTATCACATCAAATCAAGCTTTTACCTAGATAAGTTGGCTGAAAGTGTGACACAACTTTGTGCTTTTACCTAGATCGACCCATTGAAATACTTGTTATCCAAAGCAACTCTCATTGGTAAAATGGCCAAATGGGTAATGATCTTGACTGAATTTGACATAGAGTATGTGGAGCACAAGGTAATCAAAGGACAAGTGATTGTAGACCAACTAGAAGATGAACCTATCTATGCAAAGAACCCTTTGATATTTGAATTTCCTGATGAAACAATGTTCCTTTTTATTCAAACAGATTAGTGGAAAATTTACTTTGATAGATCCTTCACCCAACATGGATCAAGCGTAGGTATTATTTTTATATCCCAGAATCTGAATTTATGTGTCATCATTGGTCCTAGATCCCTGTGGTATCATGATATCTTCACCTACCTTAGCAAAGGAATTCTCCCATTCGATATCACTTCCAACCTTAAAAAGACCTTTGTTAAAAGGGCATCTTGATTCATGATCCTAGGTGATACCTTATACTGCCGAAGCATCGAGGGGACATTACTATGATGTCTTAACCAAGAGGAAGCCTTGACCACCTTAATAGAAGTACACGATGGCGTATGCAGTTCCCATTCTAGTGGTATGACTTTAGCTAAGAAAATATTGAGGATGAGGTATTACTATCCAACCATGGAAAGAGAATCCCATCAGTATGTGTAGAAGTGTGTCCAGTTTAAACAACATGGAGATCTTATTCGTGCTCTAGCTAGAGAGTTACAACCAATTATCACACCTTGTCCTTTCTCATAGTGGGGACTTGACCTCATAGGAAATATTACTCTAACCTCAGCTAATGGCTACAAGTTTATCATAACAACCACTGGGTACTTTACCAAGTGGGTAGAATCCATTCCTATGACTTACATAAAAAGGAAGCAAATTGCCAATTTTATCCTGAATTACCTTATCTATCATTACAGTGTTCCACAAACCCTTATCTCTGATAATAGAACACCCTTCAAGAATTGGGATGTGAAACAACTATGTCAAAGATTCAACATCCATCATTGATTCTCTACCATGTATTACCCCCAGAGAAATGGTCAAGTTGAGGCTACAAACAAGACCATTTTAAAAATCCTAAAGAAAATGGTCAATGAAGCTGGTTGTGACTGGTATTTGCAGTTAAATCCTACTATCTGGGCCTATCGAACCAGTATTCGCACACCTATAGGTGCAAACCCATTCTCCTTGGTCTATGGATCATAATACATCTTGCCTATCGAGATTGAGCTCCCATCACTGCGAGTGTCACTACAAAACATAATCATTGATGAGGAGTACATAGTATCTTGGCTAAATGAGCACAAATTCTTAGAAGATCATCATCTTGATGGCCTTAATCACTTGTAAGTATACAAAAAATGACTAAAAAAGAGTTATAACAAGAAGATCAAGTGTCAGTCTTTTTAGATAGGAGATCTTGTTCTCAAGAAGAATCAAAAAATTCTTCCAGATTAGGATAGTAAAGGAAATTTTGAGCCTAACCGGTTGGGTCCCTTTGTCATCACAACAAGCTATGGACCAGGAGCATATCAATTATGAACACTTAAAAGAAAACCCTTGCAGAAGCCAACCAATAGTCTACATCTTAAAAAAAATTATGCTTAGATTTGAAGGTTGTAAATCTAAAAATACAAAAAGAATCAAAAAATAATCAAAATCCAAAAAAATAAGAAAAAGTATTGAAGACGGTAAAGAAAAACAATCATCCTCTATTGAAAACCCCTTTGGTGGTGCTTTGGGCAAGTACCTTCGTGAAAGCCTGGAAAATAGGTGCCTTGCATACATAAAGCACCTCCATCTATTCTTTGGCTCTTTATCCTACCATTCTTGGTATCACATCCATCTATTGTATCATTCATCATATTTATTCCATCATCCATCCACGTTCATACCATAGATTGATGTTGTGAAGTATTGTATCCCCTTTAGTACTACTTGGCATATTCCAAAGGTTAGCTTGTTATGCCTATATCGACATATTTTATTGCATCACACTAGGGGAAATTTGTTATGGATTAGATTGGGTTCTTGTGTATCTTAAGGCTATTAGAAATCTCACTGAAAATCCCAAAAAAATTCATAAAACCTCATCAAAAGCCAAAAACACTTGCAAAATCAAAAAAATCAAAAAAATCAAAATCCTATATAGCTAATATCCAAAAAAAATGAAAAGTTTTAAAATCAAAATCAAAAACATCCAAATCACATCACAATCCCTAAAAAGGTCAAAACATCAAAAACTAAAAAATAGGACCATGTCAAACTACATTGTCTCTGAGCTTGAACGTAGGCAAGGCCATCACTGATGTGTCTCCAAGACACTTTAGGATAGGAGTCCATCATAATAAACTGACAATCTATCAAGTGTTCATATCTCATCATCAATTAGTCAAGTCAGTCGAACTACATGGTCTCTATGTGTATAACATAGGGAAGGCTCATCTTTGATAAGATCCCAAGGCCCCTAGGATAGTCTTTTAGGTTAGGTTCTTGGTCGAAAATCTCAAAAAAACCCTAAACATTCAAAAAACTTAGAAAATAAAAAAAAAATCATATATCAGAAAACACCTAAACATCAAAAAATCTCAAAAACCACAAAAACATTTAAAAACTCAAAAAAACCATTAAAAAATCATATATCTTAGAGAAAACCCTAAACAGCCTCAAATAAACAAAAAATCCTAAAAATTCAAATAAAATTTCAAAAGTATCAAAAGTAGCCTCACAACACTTTCAAAAACACTAAAAGCATTGAAATATTCTAGAAAAATCCAAAACCATCCATCCCATTTCACTTTCACCCACAATAAACCTTCATTCATAATAAATCAATCATCACCTTCAACCTTTGGCAAAACAAGTAGAAAGAAAGTATTGCAAGTTGTAAAGTGAAAACCTAAGTGTCAAAATCTAAAGTCTAGATCATAGGTAACTATGTATGAAGTCTATATCAATGGCTTATCGTACAACTCATCCTAATCAAAAAATTTTATCAACATACATGTCCTAGGATGCATCCTTCCTACGATGGGCATCAACATCAGAAATCACCTTAGCTAGATTAAACTGGCAATATATAGATAAAACTGACTATTTCTCTTTGATCTTGTGCAAGTTTTGAAAGTGTTTGTTTGGAAGAATATGAGCCCTTGATTCTTTCCTTGATCCATGTGATCATTGATTCTCATCCATTGATGAGAATCCATGATCCATGTTCCACCTTTTCTTTAGTTTTGACCATTTATTTACCTTTTTAATCTTAACCCTTCATTTCTCATTTGTCATCCTATAAATAGGTCACTATTTGGAGACAAATGGATCCATATTTTAAGAGAAAACTTATGTTGTTAAAATCACTCTCATTTGCATCCACATTTAGCTCATCTTTTTAGCTCTTTTTTAGTTTAAATATTACATTATTAGCTTAGACCATCCATTAATGGCTTCCATGGTAACTTAGATGCATCCATTTAGCATATTTTGTAATTAGGGTTTTAATCTTTTTACCTTAAACTTCATTTAGATTAGCTTTTCATATACCCATATCAATCATCTTGGCATTGATCATGTTAAAACTACTTGCATCATGTTAAACTAGCTTTAAATCATACTTTCATACACATCTATCATCGGTTTCATCGATTCTCTTCAATAGAATCGATCAAAATAGGCTCATTTATCCACAGGATTGGGAAAGGGTCGCCATTCCACATCAATGCGACACCACTCACCCAACAGGATAAGTTTCAATGGATTAGAATAGGTGTTTTTAAAGCTTTCATGATTTAATATATTAGTTTTAATGAATTCTTAGTTTAGTTTTGAATTGGATGATCTTATTGGACTGATTTTTATTGGCTTGAATATACTTCAAATCATCATGGATCAAGTGTATTCATCCTATACTAAATCTGTCGGTCACATAAATCAAATGGAAAGGAAGAATGATGAATGAACAAAATGATATATCGCAACTCACCAAACCCTAGGAATAAAGGATACAAACATGTATGAAATGTCTCCAATGGATGTGGTTCTTGAATCTTGCTTGAATGTTGTAGATCTTGAATTGAATTATTGTTTGAATCATGAATCCCTACATCACAAATGTTAGTTCAAACACAAATATGATGCATGATGACTTTGACACGATGCTTGATACTTGAATAATGCTCCAAAATACTTGATAATCAACTCTTGAAGACTCTTGAATACTCTTGTAAACTATTGAATGCTTTTGTGAACTCAATTTTGATATAAGGATGCTTTTTCAACTTTTTAGATCACTTGATTGCTTGTTAGGAGAAAAATGAATGAAATAACCTTGTATTTATACTTGTTTATTCAAATTTTCTTGAAATTACAACACTACAAGTTGACACCAGATCTAGGAGAATAAAATCCCACCAAGAATTTGAATTTAATTTAATTTTAAGCCACATAGGACTCATATTCCAAAAGTGGTGTATGAGTCCCATTAGGCTAGGCTATGGGACACCTTTCTCAAGAAATGCTTAGATTCATGAAAAATCCAGATCAAGGCCCTAAAACCTAGGTGGGACCCATACGCCCAAAGTGGCATATGAGTCCCATATCACTAAATATATGCCACAATCCAAAAACATTATTTTATGATTGGTCATTACATATGTGTTAGGATTATCCTCAGAAAGATGCATTAAATGAGGCTTGTGAATACAAAATAAGGCCAAATAAGGCATAAAGAAGCCCAATTAATTAATGAAAACCATATATTAGTGTGAAAATGGAGTAAGACACTTTACAACACCATAAATAAGGAACAATTAGGTTCATTTAGTTTCACAAGGGCCCAAACAAGTGTTAAAATGTAATGGACGAAATTTTTTGATACTATAGGAGAATTTATGGTGTTTGTAAGGGCCATTTAGGGAGGTTGTATGAAAATTCATATGCATATATTGTCACTTTACAATATTTGCATCAATGTACCATCTCTCTATGTCAATCACCTCAATTTTTATGCATTAATTCATCCTACATGTAGGCATATAGTTCTAAACAATTTTTTTTCTATGCAAGGTACAACTTAAACAATGGTGATGTTAGCCTACACAGGTTTGAGTATTGCACAATATTTTTCAGCAATAGATGAAATATTCCATGGGTAATATAATATGCCAACAACTACATAGTTATTGACACCATTTTTCATCAAACAAATATTCAAAAGGATATTCTATGGAGATAATATTTGAATTCCTAATGGAATACTTGTTACCAAAAATTTTTCCCAACTAACAGAAAACAAGTGAAACATTCTAGCATTTGAGAGAATATTTTGGTGTGAGGGATCTATTGATATTAGCATGATGTCATCCTATTTTCCCCTAAATATACCCCTTTGACCAATGACTAGTTTAATCTTTTGGCTCAACTTTAAAAGCCTCGTTCTCAACCATACAAACATCTTTTTGAGTGATTTATTTTAATTTTGAATATTTTTTCATCCTCTATCTAGTGACATTGTTTTATACAATATGATGTCTATATGTTTTAAAAATTAATAATTCTCATAGGTTACCTTGAAAGGTTCCCATTTTTGGAACTTTAGAGGGCTCATATGGGCTCATATGGACTTTTTTTGGGGTTTCTTTTTTTTAGCCTACTTAATTTTTTGAGCTCCACACAATGGTTTTGATAGTTTTAATTGATTATATTCTAGAATTTTAAATGTTGAATAATCCCTCTTTAGAGAATTTATACATCAAATCCACTTTATGGAATTTGTTAAAGCACTAAAATAAATTTTCATATCACTATAATTCTTTATGGAGATGCCAATTTATATAGTTTTGTTAATATCTTCATTGTCCACCTCATGGCATAAATTTGTAAGAACTCAAATAAAAGTACATAAATTTCTAAATGTACTCATTTAATGTACCACAAAACCAAATGTGTCTTCCTTAGGGAGGGAATATGATACATCTATCTTACCTCTTTTGTACATGCATTAAGTTATAAAGTGTAATGGAGGGTTGTTTAGTGCCTTAGTTTTGGCCCTCACAATAATGAGTCATAGTGATTCTTGCCTTGTGCATGTGTGCCTCATAATTTCGCACACCATTTTTTAGTTATTGTATATCATACCATATTCTTGTGCACATCTCTATGATTGATTTTAGTTGATCTACCTATACCTCATTCTTGTCAACATCAAGGGGGATTTAGCATAGTGTTATGCTAGTTCTTCCTTGATTTAATTGGAGCAACCTTCTAATTTCTGAAGGGATCACATAATATTTCTCTTTTTATCTCTCCTATGGGGGGAATATTTTAGTTAATAATATTTTATGATATTATATTACTAATGTAGAGAACCATGCAAATTTTAATATTATACTATAGGTCACTTGTGCATTGTTTGTTTTGTGCTCTTTGATCATAGTACTACCTTAATATTCAAATTCACAAAGTGTGTTTTTCCTTTGTTCCATCCATGTATTCATAATGAAATGTACTATAGGTTCACTCATACATTGATTTTATCTCTTATATATTTATCTACAATTTTCGGTGGTTTGTTGATTGCAATAGACACCAATTCATCTTCAATAGAAATTGCAACTATTGACGTGCTTTAGGATTTATTCACTGTCATGTTCTTATATTCATGGAAAATTTTGAGGAGGTCTTATCCTTCTCATTTCTCTCTTTTGGAGAGGATTTTGTTCTAACTAGGTTTTCTTCTTTTCTTTGTTTATGAGAGATCATTATTGCACATGAGTACCTTATTAGGCCCTATTTCAAAGACTCATATTTTTTAATATTATATTTCTCCTTGTTTTCCACTTATGTGGGGTCTTAGTGTGAAAATATAAATTATCAAACTAGTTAGATTGTATCCTATTTAGGAGGGTCATGTTAACATTACTCTTAAGGTCACTTGAGAGACATGTCACTCTTTTTATTACTTCATATAAACTCACCAAGTTTCCCAACACTTATTCATAGATTCCTACACTTGTTTCATTCTTGGAGGGGTAGTCAGACTTTCACTCCTCCCTTCTCACATCCTCATCCTTGCCTTTACAAGAAAGGATATTTTGTTCATTTTATACCCCATGCTTATGATATTTTATCAGATTGTATATTTTTGTTTATGGATTATTTTGAGTTTGCAAATTCCTACTTGTACTTAGATTTCTCCCTTACAACATATTCTCCTAAGTGGTCATGGGAAATTAAAATATATACCAATCTTCATCCTCCTTAATAATCTATGTCGGTCAGAAGGTGGCACAAATCCCTTAACTTCATAAACATGCAATAATAATAATTTCTAAATCAATTAAAAAGTAATGGTAATATATGTCATTGTGTCAATTGTTATCTTGTGTGACCCCAATAATCCTTCTTATGTTCTCCTTGATTGTCACAAACTCTAACTTCTCTACTATTGAAATTTATTCTACAATTGTAGAAGTCTACCTACCTAATTTTAAAATAATTTGTTATCTTTGACCCAATACTTTTAAAATGTGGATATTTCCTCCCACACAATTATTATTTCAAAACCAAAAAACACATAGGTATGTGCAAGATCAGGATGGGCCAAAAAGTGGCGATATGATGGGTATGTGTAGGGTATGTGATTGATGACTTTTTTTCCCCAAAATTGATGAAATGAAAAAGGTTTTTAAAGGAGATTCTCTGCTTTTAGTCAATATAAATTATTCTTTTCTTTGAATTTAATAAATAATGATTATTCATTTTCTATTTGAATTACAACTAAAGTCCTAATTAATAGGCTAATTGAAAGAAATCTATAGCTTTCAAATAGTATCACATTTTTTGAATCTGAAATATGCGTCACATTCTATGCTTCGCATACTATAGCATTAAAAAAAATTGAATTTCATGAATTTTTGACCAAGTTAAGGTGGTCAGACATACGAGTTTTTATAATTTTTAAAAGGTGTAATAAAAAAATAATACTTAATTATTTGCTTGGAAAAAAATTACAAAAAAATATGCATCACATCGGGACATGAGTCCTCTACTTATATCTAAAATCTTATAAAAAAATACATTATCATTTTATTGTGGTTGGGGTGGTCAAACATACACCTTATTTTTTCCCTAAAATTTAAGTACTACTACATTGAAATTTCAAATTTTCCCCAAATAGATTTTTTTTTTAAAATAAACCTAGTAGTTTAGAAACTACATTCAATTTTCTATATATTCTATTCTTACATATTTTTGACATAATATAGATAACTTATTCAAATTTTTACATCTAGGTGCCTAACTCTGATTTTTCTAAATTTTTTGCCACTTAAGGGCTTGTTTTTTCCATGATGATCTTGTACATACCCATACATAGAAAATATGATGAAATGTAGTAACTTCTAATAATTTTAATACAAGGAAAAAAATGTGAAGTAAGATTGAGTTTCTCCCCAAGGATATACTCCTACATCATTTTTTCTTATACCTTCTCAAAAATGGTCATGAGGGACAAACATGATTTTATGAATGGGTATGTGCAGGATCATCATGAAAAAAAAGGCCCTTACGTGGCAAAAAAATTTAGAAAAATTAGAGTAAGGCAACTTGACGTAAAAAATTGAATAAGTTATCTATATTATTTCAAAAATATGTAAGTATAGAATCTGTAGAAAATTAAATTTAGTTTCTAAACCACTAGGTTTTTTTTTTTTAAATCTATTTAGAAAATTTGAAATTTCAATGCAATAGCACTTAAATTTCGTGGAAAAATAAGAAGTAGGTGTTTGTCTGACCACCCTAACAACAATAAAATGATAATATATTTTTTATAAGATTTTAGATATAAGTACAAACTCATCTTCCAATGTGATGCATATTTTTGTAATTTTTTCCAAGTAAATAATTAATTATGAATTTTTATTAGAAATTTTTAAAAAATATAAAAACTTGTATGTCGACCACCTTAATTTGGTCAAAACTTCATGAAATTCATTTTTTTAATCCTATAGTATGTGAAGCATAGAATGTGATGCATGTTTCAGATTCAAAAAATGTAATACCGTTTGAAAGCTATAGATGTTTTTCAATCAGCCTATCACTCAGGACTTTAGTCGTAATTCAAATAGAAAATGAATAATAATAATGTATTAAATTCAAAGTAAAGCATAATTTATATTGGTGGAAAATTGAGAATCTCCTTTAAAAACCCTTTTGGTTTCATCAATTTTTGGTAAAAAAAAGTCATCAGCCACATGCCCTACACATACCCATCATATCGCAAATTTTTGACCCATCATGATCTTGCACATACCCGAATGACTAATAATTGTATCAATACTCTTTTCACTATTCATAAATATTAAAAATAAAATTAAATGCAATGAAAATTTGGATGAAAATTCAAAGATATACCCTATTTTAGGTCAACTTATTAGTACAAATGAATTTAAGCATTTTCAATTGAATGTCAATTTTATTGAAACATATTCTCTATCTAGATTCATTCTAGCTCAATCATATTTGGGACATAAGTTTTTTAACCACAAGTTTCCACTATGTACATATTTCTAGCATTACTTTGGAGTTAATTTACAAAAAATATAATATTATTTTAAAAACGACACTCCTATGTAGCATCACTTTGTGTCACTGTGGAACACATTTTTGATATTTTTCCCTTTAAGGAGGTTGGAGTATATGCAGTTAGTATGACATAAAATAATAAGGTGACCCTCTATTATGATTAAAGGATAGCCATAAATGTCAAAAAATACTTTGTAATTTAGGCATGCCAAGCATCATGGAATCAAAGAATAAACTTTCCTTTCCTTTCTATATGTTTATCAACTTTTTACACTAAAAAAATTGAGAATAATATTAAAGTACCAACACACATTAAAAATAAATAATTTTTTTAAAAAAAAGTAATTAAAAAATATAAATTTCTATAAAAATTAGATGATAGCCCACTTACACTAAAAATATTCACATCTGAATTCAAATTTCTTAGATCTCACTCGCCTAGACAATATTCATGACATGGTAAGGTAGGAATAATATGAAAATTGTTTATTTACATAAATAATCACTCTCTACGAGACAAACTAATACTCAATAATAAAGTTTATTGGCTATTTATATTGTGTCAGTCAGCTATATGAATCATTTAATTATTGTTAAAAATATAATAAAATTAATAAAAACATATTTTTTTAGGTAATAGGCATAAATCCTATATATAATATATTAATATATAAATCTAGGAAATTGCAAGGGAAAAGCCAGACAACATCAACTGGCATAAAACATAATAAAATTGTCACAGAGACTACAAACTAATCCCCTTCAATGTGAATAGGGGAGCAAAAGGCAGGCACCAGAGACAATTTGAAATAAGATTTCTTATGTAAGTGTCCAATGGTTGTCCACATAATACATGTCAGAAGATGAATTTTGTCTTGAGGGAATTGTTGGGATGTGAAGTCGAATGGTCACATGTCCATCAGTATTCTCCCATCTCTTCGTATTCGAAGAGCTTTGTATAAATATATGGGGTATGAGCAGGATCATGGTGCGCCAAAAAGTGGCAATATTATGGGGGTATGTGGCTGATGACTTTTTTTTCACCCAAAATTAATGAAACGAAAAGGGTTTTTAGAGGAGATTCTCAGATTTCCAAAAATATAAATTATGATTTAATTTGAATTTAATAAATAATTACTATTCATTTTCTATTAGAATTACGACTAAAGTCCTGATCGATAGGCTGATTGAAAAACATCTATAAATTTCAAATGGTATCATATTTTTTGAATCCAAAACATGCGTCACATTCTATGCTTCACATACTATAGGATTAAAAAAATAAAAAATAAATTTCATGAATTTTTGACCAAGTTAAGGTAGTCAGATAGACGAGTTTTTATATTTTCTAAAATTTGTAATAAAAAAATCATAATTAATTATTTACTTGGAAAAAAATTACAAAAAAATATGCATCACATCCAGACATGAGTCCTATACTTATATATAAAATCTTACAAAAAAATATTATCATTTTATTATGGTTAGGGTGGTCATACAACACCTACTTCTTATTTTTTCCTAAATTTAAGTACTACTGCATTGAAATTTCAAATTTTCACCAAATAGATTTTATTTATTTTTAAATAAACCTAGTATTTTAGAAACTACATTCAATTTTCTACAAATTCTATTCTTACATATTTTTGAAATAATATAGATAACTTATTCAAATATTTACGTCAAGTTGCCTAACACTGATTTTTCTGAATTTTTTGCCACTTAAGGGCCTATTTTTTGCACGATGATCCTACACATACCCTATGGAAGATCATGTACTAGATGATGGTAATTGATTAATAGAGTTATTCCCTACTTGAGAGTGGATGTAGGCAATTGTCGAATAACTATAAATTTGTGTCTCTTATTTTGTTCTTTATTTTATGTTTTTATTTTGTTTCTCTGCTTGTTTTATAATTAACAATTGGTATCAGAGCCTGGTGAGGTTGAGCAGAGATGGAAGAAAGTATTGTTTGGGAACTAGATTCACATTCACCATTGTATGATTGGGATGGTTAGAGAAAGATGTTAGAACAATTTATTATTGAAGAATTTCTTAGCACTTTGGAAATTGAAGAGTTCATAGGCATGTTGGAATCTGGTAGTGATCGCATAAGAGGAGTTGATGGGGCTCCCGATGATGAGTACTGGTTTGAGGATAGGACGCCTCAGATAGAAGATGATTGGGAAACATGGAAGAAGAAAGTGTCATTTGCAGAGACTATTGATATCATTTATTATGAGGAGTATGAGAATTTGAAGAAGAGAAAGAAACATAGAATAAGGTAGTGATCCAAAAAGAGAAAGAAAGAAAGAGATGAAGAAGGGGTAGAGGAACACAATGAGGGAAGGTTTAAAATTTTTCTGTGGATTGTTTTGGAGGAGAATGAATCCCCATGTGATGGGGAAGTATCATGGGCTCCAAAAGAAAATACCATGCCCAAGCCAATTGTGAATCTGGCACCAAAAGTTAGAAATGACATCACAAATCTTGAGTCCATTGAGTTTGTTGGTGCAGAGGAGGAAATTCAGAAAAGTGTATGTGGCAGTGTTGTGAGTGCTCCAGTTTAGATGCCACGGGATGCCCAAGTGGAGCTGAATCAATCAAGTTTCAAGGATTTCATATGGTTGATAGACGGTGACAATTTGTCTAGTGATCATTGCATGGAGGAACAATGGAGGAAACCGGTGCCTCAAGGGAGTGGTAGTTCAATCGGAAGAAGTCAAAGAAGTTCTGGGAGGAGAAGAAGAGGCTACAAAGATAGCCTAGATTTGACAGGATGGGGATCTCTCTGTAGAAGAAAAATTCACCAATGGAAGAAGCGACTCATGGTCACATTTGCATGTTCATTCAAGCTTCATATGGAGCAAAGAGGTCACATGAAAAAAAAGAAATTTAAGCAGAAATTCCAGGTGCAAGACACAGGTGAAATTGAAAAGATGGAAGAGGGACCTATAATATAGAGTAGTATAAGTGAGGATGAGTTGTTGTGTTGGTGGTCAATCCAGAGACTCAAACTGGAAACACAAGTGATCGTGGAGGCGTTACAGAAGTGTGACAAGAACAATGTGACAAAAGGGCAGTCGAGCCCCATGTTTTCCATTCTAAGCAATAAGAATTCTGAGCACAGGGTAGATGGAGGAGCAACAACCACTAGTTGTAGTGGCCACTAGAATTTGTAGAGAGCTAGAGAATGTGTTTTTCAATACAGAGGCAAGTGGATTCAACCTAAGGTAGATGATTGTGAAAGAAACAATCAAAATAGCTATAGGCGGAGGTCACATGGTAGTCCAAAACGTAGGAAGGAGAAGTTGCACAGTCACAAGTTGAGGGATTCTTTGACTTCAAGCCTCGGGCAAGAAACGACAGGAAGAAATAAGTCATTGTAAGAAATGATAGGTAGAAAATAGACGTTGCAAGATGGCAAGAAGTCCAAGCACTCCTTTCAGGAAAGTAACGGTGGAGAAATAGACCAAGATAGCCATCCTTCCAAATGGCAAGAAAGTGAAGTGTCAAATCACTGCCTTATGCATTGTGTTCCTATTTCTAGAGAGAACGCATGGGTAAGAGCTCCTTCTTGTAAGGAAAATGTTTAATAATTAATAGGAATGTCCAAATTCCTATCCTCTATATGATTGTTTTGTTTCACAAATTCCTCATGAGCCTCAAACTTATTTGATTTCTGACCTTGGGGAAGAGTGACAATCTTCTCATCAGATTTTGTTGTTGGACTCATTGATGAAGAAGATTCTAAAATGTACCAAATTAGAGATTGTAGTTGAATGGTTATGAATGAAAATGAAGAACTCTCTACTATCATTTCTTTGATCTTGTTTGAGGATAAAAAAGTATAAATATTTGTTTTTATTAGTACTTCTTTATTATTTTCGCAGGATTGTATCCTTTTTCAACCCTTTCAAAGGGCTTTGCTTTTTTTTTTTCAAAAATATGCATATTTTTTTAACAAAGAAATTATTTTATAACTATCTCAAGCTAGATATGAAATATAACTTCTAATTTATGAAATAAAATTGAACTTAAATAATAATAATTGATTATGAAGATTGGTAATCAAGTGTATGTTTCATAATAAAACATCGATAGCATGTAATCTCTAACCATATATGTTTTAGTATTTATTTTGCTATGAAATGTATCATATTTCTTTTGGTAAAATTTTAGAGATCTAGTGGCATATGAGTGTTTTCATATTGAACTAGTAATAATATTAAATCACCACAAAGCATCAACAATGAAAGCATACAAAATGGTTGACAAAAATATACCATAAATAAGTGAAGATAGAACTTTTTATTTCATTTCCATGTTTAACTTCTTTCATTATTAATTCTTACAATAATTTTGGATTGTCAAGTTTATTATTGTATGAATATTTATAAGAAAGTTGTAAATCTATAATGCAAATTATACTATATCTAAAATAAATATTTTAAAAAGTATATTTTGAGTGTTTATTTCCTAATAATATAATTATATAATCATTTTAAATTAAAAATTATCAATACAATAAATATATAAATAATTGAGTTCATATACTTTAATTACAATATAGTATATTAGTTTTCATAATTTGAGTTTTTTTTTTAAATTATAATTTTTTTATGTGATTTTAACAGATGCCTTTTGTGTAAATACAATGAAGAATCAGTTGATCATAGGTCGTTACACCGCCCTTTTGTAGTTGAGGTGTGGGAGCTAGCTCTTGAAAGATTGGGGATTCAGTGGATTATGTGTAAGGACATCACATCCTTTATTTTGAGTTGGTCTATACCCTTTACCCATCCTTTAACTGGTGAGATATGGAACCAAGTTCCTCCCATTTTATGTTGGTGCTTATGGAAATAGAGGAACAATAGGATCTTCAAGAACACTGAGATGAACCTAAAAGAGGTGTTTGGTATTGGAGCTTGGCTCATTGCAAAAACATCTCTCTCTTCAAAGGGAAAACCCTGAATAAAGGTCCTACTAAGATGGAAATAAGCATAGCTAAAGCTTGGCATTAGAACTTGGATGCCAATTCTTATGAAAACTCCAAAATTCTAGCACGGAGAGCCATTATTTGTAAACCCCCTGACAGGGCTAGTTTAAACTAAACTTTGATGGGGCTACTAAGGGTAACCCGAGCATAGCAAGTATAGGAGGTGTGATCAGGGATCACAGAGGAAAGTTAGTAGTTGGCTATGCTGGGGGGATTGCTCTTCATTCTTCTATGATAGCGGAAGGTAGAGCACTATTAAAGGGCTTACAGATAGTTGTTTCCTTGGGGATAGAGAACCTTCACATTGAAGGTGACTCTAAGTTCATTATTGATGCTATTTATTTTGATAGAATGCTGGGGTGGAACACTAAGGATATTCTTCTTGACATTAGATTCCTTGTGTCTAAATTAAAATTAAAAGTGGCCAGTCATATTTACAGAGAGGGGAACGAAGTGGCTGATGCCTTAGCCAATTTTGGCACACACTGGAAATTGTCCAAATGTTGGAGTGATTTAAATATACTTCCACCTAATATTCAGAGTATTATAGTTAAGGAACAAAGCCCTTACTTGACCCATGATGAAAAAACAAGTGCTTAGCTGGATTTCTAGGGGGTCCACATACTTTGTTGTTAGGCTATGTGGTCTTATTGTTTTGATGATGGGTGATTAGATGTATCGATGGGATGGATAATAAATGGATTTTTTCAAATTATGGGATGGAGCTCATTTGGAAAAAGTAAATCATGTTTTGTTGCGACACGTACCGAACAATTAATTCTAAGCTAGACTGTACTTGTCTTAATCTTCTTATGGGGATCTACTTAAGCTCTCAGATTTTCAAATTCTTTGTTTTTGATTTTGATGTGACTTGTAATTATGAGATAAAGCTCCATTTTGGCTTTTCTTTATCTACTATTTTGGTTTCGCACCTTATAGCTTCTATCTGTGGTATAACTAAATTTGGCCAACACTTAAATTCTATCAATTTGGAGATTTCTAACTATGACCCTATGGCTATCTTGCCTAGATCTATGTGTTTATGCTATGTGGAAGGCAATCCTTCCCTACCTATCATGTCCTTTTTGCTTAGTTGTTTGTGCTAGGAGATCCTCATTAATGCCTCTGCTAAGATTGTTTCAAGGAAATTATTTACTCATGTGTGTGACCTATCCTTAGGCTTGATTCCCAAAGATTGTCATTTATGGCTTAAATGCCTTATTGTGCAGGTGATTTTTCACCTTGCTATTATCTCTAACCTTCTATTTTTTCAAGGTTCCTGGTTATACTGTGTGCAGTGCGGAATCATGGGAGGTGATAGGGTGCAGATGGAGCCAGATAATTGCAATGAATTTCACAAGGATCCGCTAGTCTGGCACATTTGTGTCAAAGGTGGCATTGCTCCTCTAATGGAGAGACTTGTGGGCCATGACCCTAATCTGTCAACCCAGTTCATCAACTTTTGGAAGAATCGACATGTGTCTCTAGGAGGCATCTCCTTTACGGTGGATGAGGAAGTGATTACATAGGCAACAGGTCTTCAGTGCTCTGGAATGAAGCATCTTAAACATTCTAAGACCCATGATAATGATAGTATGAACAAATTCTTTGTGGTGGATGAGACGTCGGTACACAACTGGTCTAGGTTTGAACGAGAGGCTCTTCCTTAGTCATGGAACCAAGTGTCTTTCTTTGATGAAATATGTCACGTTGGAAGGTAGGTACAAGACCTATTACTTCTACCATTTTCCCTTGTTAAATCACCTTAGGCATAAATTTTTACTGAGCTTTCCCTTTTTCTTGCTAATGGACCTTGAAAACTCGGTCAAAAAATTTGTTGATTCTACTGCTTTAAATCCTAATGAACCTACTTCCTTGCCACTCCACCAGGGTCTTATCCTAAGACTCTATCACTTTCATCTAGCTTTATACCCTCCAAAACCCATTTCGGCCGTCTGAATTGAGGAAATTGAGCCCCCCACTGTGACTAACATATCTTTGGTCAAATCTAAAGGCCCTATCAGGAAGTGTCACTCAGTCCTTGTTGATTCTCAGAAACCCAAACTTGCTACCAAAATACTTAAGGGTATTGAGGGAGTTTCCCAAACCAATGTGGTAGCTAGCCTATGTGACCTCAAGTCTACCCCTGCTAAGACTTCCAGTAAACCTACCCCGAAAAAGAAAGTTAAGGAGGAGAAGGAGCCTCCAAATAAAGGGAAAACTGTTGTGAGCAAGGACTCTTTGGGTGATAAGGTGGTTGTGGAGACTGTGGTTATTGGTTGTGATGCT
Source organism: Sequoia sempervirens (assembly GCA_007258455.2). Lineage (NCBI taxonomy): Eukaryota > Viridiplantae > Streptophyta > Pinopsida > Cupressales > Cupressaceae > Sequoia > Sequoia sempervirens. The sequence goes on along the minus strand of VDFB02075321.1, from coordinate 101,984,216 downwards.
ATCATTCAGTGCTTTGGCAGGTTGGAAAAGAATAAGAAAAAAGTGTAGGTTAGAGATTTGGACACCAAAGAGGAGCTGTCAAACAACAAAGATAGCAGAGTTGAAGACATGTCAGAGGGCGAGGAAGGTGAGAAAGCCAAAGGTCCCTCATCCATTCCTAACAAGGGTAAAGCTCACAAGGAGGTTTCAGCCTATCACTCATTGGAACTGCTGGATATTGAGCAAAATGATCTCAACTACACTATAGGCGGTAGGGAGGAGCTCAGTGTGCTAAAAGAAAGAATGGATAAATTGGACAAAAAAAATTATTGTTTGACCCACTTCACGGTCAAATTGGTTCATTATGTCACTAGTACCCTGTCAGCTACCATGAAGGACGAGATGGAGATGAAGAATAATGAAGACCACCAGGAGTGGATCGGTGATGATTTGGTTCAACTTCTATCTAAGAACTAGGAGAATGCTAGCTAGTTTGTTGCTGGTTTGTTGTTAGTCTGCGTCTCTTTTTTGGTTAGGTGTTATGTTTTGATGATTTTTTGATCTTGGACTCTATTGGCCCTTGTGGCTCTCTATGAAGGGTACAACACCCTGTAAATGCTGCTTACTTTATCAAAAACAATTGATTTTCACATTATATATTATTTCTCGTACATTAAAAATGGTGAATATATATATTATATAAAATTTATTTAATATTTAATCAAAAAATAATTTAAAAGATACAAATAATCCAAATGAAATACAAAATTATAATTTAAAAATAAAATTTTTAATTATTAAAATATTCAAAATATGACTTACACATTAATTTTTGACATAAAATATGATAGTAAATTAGAGTGAGTTAAAGATTGATTTTTCTAATTTTGTGTGTGTGTGTGTGTGTGTTATTTAGCATAGTATAATAGAAGTGAATGCATTATTTTATAAAAAAAAATATAATAGAAGTGAATACATTATTATATTAAAAATATATAATAGTTATTTTATATGTATGACGTTATATTTTAATTAATTTTTAAACAAGGAATTCAAAATTAGATTAGACTTTGAAGCTCTCTAATAAAAATTTAATCCTAGATTCTACTCTAAAATTATTTTTACTATATATAAAATAAATTAACATAATAAATAAAATATAAATAAAATATCCATTAACAATTTAATTTAGAAAATAATCATCTGACTCATTAATGTAAGGTAATATTTTCTTTATTGTATATGGTTGTTAGCTCACTCTCACAAAATACTCTTGCATTGGAATGAAGGGGTTTGTGTCAATACAAAAAATAATGAATTAAGAACTTACCATTATTCAGGATGAAATTTCTTTAAATATTTAATTAAAAAAATGTTTTATAAATATTAGTAATTAAATATATATTTTATCTAAATCTTAAAACAATTTAATTTGTTTTTAACACACAGACGACATTGGTGGAGCCTATAGAGGCAGACTATGATTCAGTTTGTAGAATATATCAGCACTTGGTACAAATGCTAATATATTCACCACCATTTTATTGCATGGATGTTGGGATGTGAAGTCCAACAGTCACATAACCGTTTGTATTCTCCCATCTCTTCCTATTTGAAGAGCTTTGTATAAATATGTGTGGCAGATCATGTATTGAGTAGTTGATTAGTGATTGATAATAAAGTAATTCTTTGCTTGAGAGTGGACGTAGGCAATTTCCGAACCACTATAAACTTGTGTCTCATATTTTGTTCTTTATTTTTCTATTTTATTTCATATATCTGCTTGTTTAATATTTACAATTGGTATCAAAGCAATGGAGTAGTGTTGAGTTGCTAGTTAGAACCAAGGAGCAGAGATGGAAGCTGAAGAAGCCTCTAGGTACTTCCCATTTATTTTAATGGGTACAACTAATTTCGTATTTGGGCATGTGTAGGATCATGATGGGCCAAAAAGTGGCAATATGATGGGTATGTGGCTGATGACTTATTTTTACCCAAAATTTATTAAACAAAAAGGTTTTTAAAGGAGATTCTCATATTTCCACCAATATAAATTATGTTTTACTTTGAATTTAAAAAGTAATAATTATTCATTTTCTATTTGAATTACGACTAAACTCTTGATTGATAAATTGATTGAAAAGCATCTATAGATTTCAAATGGTATCACATTTTTTGAATCCAAAACCTGCGTCAAACTCTATGCTTCGCATACTATAGGATTCAAAAAATAAAAATTGAATTTCATGAAGTTTTGACCAAGTGAAGGTGGTCAGACATATGAGTTTTTAATTTTTTTTAAGTTGTAATAAAAAATTCATAATTAATTGTTTACTTGGAAAAAAATTACAAAAAAATATGCATCACATCAGGACATGAGTCCTCTACTTATATCTAAAATATTATAAAAAAATATTATCATTTTATTGTGGTTAGGGTGGTTTACACCTACTTCCTATTTTTCCCTGAAATTTAAGTACTACTACTTTGAAATTTCTAATTTTTCACCAAATAGATTTTTTTTTTAAAAAAAAACCTAGTAGTTTATAAACTACATTCAATTTGCTACAAATTCTATTCTTACATATTTTTGAACTGATATAGATAACTTATTCAAATTTTTAAGTCAAGTTGCCTAACTCTGATTTTTCTGATTTTTTTGCCACTTAAGGGCCTGTTTTTTCCATGATGATCCTACACATACCCATTTGATGATGATGAGGCTGATTCTATCATTAAAGAATTACTTGGAAATTTGGATTCAACTAAAGAAGAGGATTTGAAGCAATCGTCGGTTGAAGGAGAGACTAAATTTGTTATGGAAGATTTCATAGGCCTGTTGGAATCTAGTAGTAATCACAAAAGAGGAGTTGATGGGGCTCCTGAGTAGTAGTTTGAAGATAGGGTGCCTTAGGTAGATCATTGGGCAACATAGAAGAAGAAATTTTCATTTGATATTGTTCATATTTTGTATTATGAGGAGTATGATAATTTGAAGAGCAATAAACATAGAAAACAATAGTGATCCAAAAGGAGAAAGAAAGAAAGAGAAGAAGAAGGGGTAGAGGAACCAGACGAGGGAAGGTTTGAAAGTGATCTATAGATTGATTTGGAGGAGAGTGAATCCCCATGTAATGGGGAAGTATCATGGGCTCCAAAAGAAAATCCCATGTCCAAGCCCGTTGCAGATCTGGCATCGGAAGTTGGAAATGGTGATGCAAAGCTTGAGTTGGTCAAGCCTGTTGGTGTTGAGGATGAGGGAGAAGATGAACCCGAGGACCTACTTGTAGGTGACGTCATTAGTAAATTTCTTAATCTTTTGGAATCTAATCAAAATTTGGCTACAAGACAAGAAATTGCAACAAAGACAGAAAAATAGTTAGGAATTGTCATAAAAGCTGAGGCAAAATGTTTCATCCAATTGAGGGATGGTGATGATTCATCTAGCGACAATGGCATGGAGGAAAAATGGAGGCAACCAGTGCCTCAAGGGAGTGGTCAAGAATCTGAGCCATATTATGTTGGAGCCGTTGGGTTTCTGCCTATCTCAGGTCAAAGTTTTCTGCATAGAGGTCCCAACCAAGTTGCATCGGTCAATAAAGGATGAGATCAAGGTGAAAAGTTTCATATAGACGATGTAATGACATCCACTATTTTCCCTCCTATAGAGATTGAAAAATTGAAGGGATCAATCATTTGCGGAAGAGGGGAGAATGGAGGTCATAGCTGCAATCAAGAAGCAAAGAGAGAAATTGCAAGAAAATTGGTGAAGGCTGGAGGTGTTACAAGAAAAGAAGGCCCTGTCATGGAAAAAATAAATCATGTCACTGGGAAAATTCACAGTCGAGTGGGCTGAGGAGGCCTCAGATCACAACCCTCTTAGAGCCGACTTGGCTAAGTTATTTTTGACACTTATCTTCATCTTTGTAGGAGAAAGTGTTGGCCAAAATTCAAGATGACTGCCTAGATAGATTTAATATTGATTCCTTTGTGCCCATTTTGGTGGGGTCTTTGAATCAAGAGGGTAAACTTGATATCATGCTTTTGGCGGCCAGGGCTTTGATGCATATTTGCAATTTTTCCCCTCCTCTTTCTCTAGTGTTGTGCATCATGGTGTTATTCCCTATTTCTGTGTGCACTTGCTTACCTTTGAAGACATGGACTTGGCCAAACAATCTCTACAATTTTTGGAGAAGATCTCTCACAATGACCTAGCCTCCATCAGACAAAGCACATGTTACGGTCACCTTGAGATCTCTGTGCACGACTTCGGCTTCAGAAGCGACCAAAGTGTGGCCAAAATGCATGCCCTTTCATTCGAGTCAGGCATTGCACCACTTGTCTCCTCTTCCTCCAAAGCTAAACATTGCAAGGGTGGCATGGATCCTTCAGAATGGCCCGCATGGCTAGTTGATAATTCCAACGTTGATGATAGCTTTGTGATTACAAGGTTCCCGTACACGATATGCTTAAGGTGTTGTGTAATAGTTCAACCTTGTAGACTTGATCCATCCATGGAGGGGGCACTGAGAACTCACTGTGAAAGTTGTGGGATAGTAGTGCACATGGCATTTGAAACTTTGTCACTTATCATTGGGAGAAATATGACCATGGGGTGTGACAGTGGATCTATAAAGGTGTAGATGTCTAAATTTGGACAATTAATTTATCCAAATTTATCCCCTTTAATTAACATCCTTAAGTTCTTCTAATCCCTAAGGTATTTAATCAATAATACCTTATCTCTTTAGTCCTCCTTCCATCAATTGAATTAAATAAATATGCTATTTATTTAATCCCCTTTATGTCACATCCTCCATAATTTTTATCTTAACCTAATCCTTCTTCTAATCTCATCATTAAGGTGTGCACATGCCTAATCCCTGATTAGGAGATGTCACATCCTCCAACTTTTGCAAGTTGGCCTCTAATCTCTCTTAGCCACCTAACCATCCTCTAATCCTTCACTAACTAGCCTAATCAACCTCTCAAGAATTTTAATTCCTTTTATCCTTCCAAGGAATATTAAATTCCTTTTCTTCCCCATGTGATCTTTGACTTGTCACAAGTCACATGTGAAATCTAACCCTCTTCTAATCTTCATTAATTAATCTAATCATTTGCACAATCCTAATCACCCCTTTAGTCAGTCTCCCCATCCCCAAATTTTTTCCCTTTTATTTAATCCATCCCCTTCCCCATGTGAATTTTTAATTCACCTTTAATCCCCCAAGCACCTAAATGGAATTTTAATTCCTTCCCTTCTCCCCACATGTCCCTATTCTTTTTTTATTCTTTCTCTCATCCCCATGAGAATATTTGAGGAATTTTAATTCCTCACATGTCCCTCTCACTCACATGGGGACAAGGACCTCCTTTATGAGGAGATCTTGTCCAATCCCAAGGTACTTTGTACCCCTCTCCATGTCATGTCCTTCTCCTTCCACCTCATGTCCACTTCACCTTTTAGGGCTATCTCACATGCCACATGTCAAGATGTGAGGGCTTGTGAGTTCTCAACTCACCTTAGCCCTACATCTTGATATTTGGTGGATCAATCTCAACCGTCCATTTCCCCTAGGATTTCCCAAAAATCCTATAAATACCCCCTCTTTTCTCTCATTTTGGGAGATCATTTTGTGTAGCCAAACTCTTGCAGTTTTATTTCTCAATCCACACTTAGCTTTTTTTATGTTTCCAAGCATCATTTTCATCTCATATCACACATCATTTGTCATCTAAGGAGCATACACATTCAAGATCGAAGGGCCAACCAAAGGATCGACTCAACGCAAGGTATAAAGTTCTATTTCGTGGCTTTGTCTTGTTTTGTTTCCAACTTAGGCTAATCTCGAAGTGTAGGTTGTTTTAGTTGTTTATTTGTGCTCTTTAAATTGTTGCTTATTTTCTAACACTCTATTTCGACCTATCACAAAAGGAAAAATTAATTCCAAAGGCAAATCAGTACTATCAAAACTCAGAGTTTCTTACTAGCAAGGATAAGATACCACTGCCAGAAAATAAAAAGTTTGGTATTCATAAAAGATCTACACATGGAAAGGTGGATGAAAGGGAACCAAAGAGGCTGGTGGCTAATTCGATTGTTGGTAAACAACTGGCAAAAATGATGAAACTGTGCGGGGTGTTGCTCACGGGGCTGATTAAACACAATTTCACCTGGGTTTTCAATGTAGGAAACAGGGGAGTAGCAAAACATAGGAACAGATTTATATTTAAACAAAATAAAAGATTACATTGATTTACTGAGCTGCAGCTCTTACATTTAGACTAATATCCTCTAACAGCTTTGCAGAGCTAGACACTGCTAGAGAGTGAGTAATCACATAACATTTGCCTCTATTTATAGAGGGCTTAGGAATTCTCCATATTACAGAATAGTAAAATCATATGAAAATTTCCATGGTCAGTGAGAACTTTCTAGAATTGTCGGTGGGAGAAGTTTCTACACAAGTTTGACCATGTGGGAGAAATTACTCACCAACACTCCCCCCTAATTTCTACCATGAATTTCATTACATTCTCAGTCTCTTTCACTGATGTCGTGGCATTAAAATCTTCTAGATCTAGCGATCAAACCTAGGAAATCCCATGTTGTTGTTGGGATGCTCTACCCATGAGCTCTGGCACTTTTGGTTACTAGTCCATCATCGGTTTAGGTGCTCAACACTTGTATTTTCTCAGCACCTCCCATAGAGACACTTTGTGGGTGCTCGAGGATCCTGGTAGGCTCTTGAGGTCTGTCACAAATGGTGATAGGATCATCTCCAAAATCTTGCTTAATTTTCTCCTGACATCTATCACAACAGGTGATAGGATTTCCTCCTAAAATTATCTTGGCTCTTCTTTGATGTGGCACACTTCTAAAAACACTAGCAGGCCTCCTCCTTTGACTTTAGCAATATAGTCTCTAGAAGTAGAAAAAAACATGGACTTTCTTTGCTCAAAATGCTAGTGATTTGGACTTCATTCTGGCAACTTCTCCTCCATGAGCACTCAAAAAATCAACAACTTTTATTTGCACATAAACAACTGGAAATGATCTCCCTTTTAGCTGCAGCTTCACAATCCTTTTACGACCTTGTCTAATCTGCTTCCTTCTCTAGTAGCAATTCTAGAGATCCTCCTTTGTTTGATAGCTTCTTTTGTTGATGACTCCACCTCTTGACAGCCGCTAAACATTCCCATAGATTCTTTTGCTCTCCAAGGTCAACAAGATCTACCATACAACTCTGATACCAATTGATGGAAACGAGGGAGCAATAGAACATAGGAACAAATTTATATTTAAACAAAATAAAACATTACATCGATTTACTGAGTTGCAGCTCTTACATTTAGACTAATATCCTCTAATAGCTCTGCAGAGCTGGACTTTGCTAGAGAGTGAGTAGTCACATAACATCTACCTCTATTTATAAAGGGCTTAGGAATTCTCTAGATTACAAAATAGTAAAATCATATGAAAATTGCCATGGTCAGTGAGAACTTTCTAGAATTGTCAGTGGGAGAAGTTTCTACACAAGTTTGACATGTGGGAGAAATTACTTGCCAACATTCAATACTCTGGTGGATGTGGTTGGGCTAGGTTTACATAACTATAACACAATAATTAAGCACCCCTTGGATCTTGGCACTGTGAAATCAAAGCTTAATGAGGGCAGAGATTTGTACATTGCCACTAGTGAGGTAGATGCTAGTTTCTTCGGTACACTTCATAGTAGTTACAAATTCCATTTTCTGAATGGTTTTAGTGACCCATGGGCTGAGAATAGTGAGTGGTACAATGAGACTATAGTTGCCACCTAGGGGAAACTAGTGGAATTTGATGAAAATGAAATTGAGAAGGGGGTAGATCATGTTGGATTTCTTGTAGCCCCTGCTACTAGTTGGCCAGGTCCTCGACTATAATGAATTTTTTCAAGGAAATGGTTCTGATGCAAGAGGTGTTGGATGCCAATTTTTGGAGGGCCAAAAAGCTTGGAGATACACCTGTAGTTTGGTATATATGGCAAGACTAGAGCAATGCTAACAATTTTCAGATGTAGGAAGAACAAAAGCATCTAAAGAGGGAGTTGCTAATGGCGCAAGAACAGATTATTGAAAAAGAGATGGTCCACATACAACAAATTGTTGACACTGATTTGGCATGGAGAAGATTGATTCGTAGTGTCTATGAACAATATTTGGTGAAGTTGAAAACTTTCGGCCTGACTGTGAGGTGAAGATAAAATTAGAAATGCAGGAATGACAGTGCATGGTTGTGTCAATTGGACTTCACGGGGGAGATTGTTGGGATGTGAAGCCCAACGGTCACATGACCGTTTGTACTCTCCCATCTCTTCGCATTCAAAAAGCTTTGTATAAATATGTGTGGTAGATCATGTATTGAGTAGTTGATTGTTGATTGATAATAAAGTAATTCCCTACTTGAGAGTGGATGCAGGTAATTGCCGAACCACTATAAAATTGTGTCTCATATTTTGTTCTTTATTTTTTTCTTTTATTTCATTCCTTTGCTTGTTTAATATTTACAATGGATGACTACATATTACATGATGACAGTTTCCAAAACGAATCATTATGTAAAGCTATATAAAATGAATTCACAATTTCACAGTGGCTCCCATAACCCAAACGGGTCCTCGTATGGATTGTTTTGATGTACTACATCCGATGTTTCACTGCTGGTGAGGAGAGATGCATGATAAGCCTGTGCATTGAAGAGCTCTGCTTGAGTGGTTGCTAGTTGTGATTGGAAGTATAATACTTGCTTCTGCAATCAACAAATAGTGCCAGTGCAGTCATAGATAGGATCATTCACTCTCATACTTGCTTTGTATACCAAGCTTTTTTCAACATTTGAACGCTTCTCAGCCAAAATATTCTGCATAGAAAAAGAATGATGTTAATGTATGCATTGTAAGTTAGACCTGAGTTGAAATACGGTTGATCAAAAGCATAGTTCAATCTATCAAATTGTTTCGATTGAAGTGTTTTAGAAAAACCTGAAAGAACATTTGATCCATACCTGAAGGATTTTGGCAATGTTCCTTGATCCAAATAATTGATAGTGGGTAGAGGAAAAGAAATTAAGCAGAAAAAATAAAATATTCATGCTGCTGCACAATAACAAAATTCTTCATTCACATTGCTTGAATATAGGACTTTAGATACATTTAGAAAAATCTAGAATATAGGACGACATATTATTTTTATTATTTTACCTTGGCTGACATAAAATAACTTTCTAGAATTTACCTAACCCTAGACTTCTAGAATTAATCTAACCCTAGCCGACATAAAAGTAAAAAAAAAAAATTAACCTATAGCTGGTAGAAATTAGTAGAATATTTTAACACTCCCCCCTAATTTCTACCACAAACTATATCAATATTTACAATGCCCAAAACTCCTCTCAAAAATTCAAATTGCTCTTGTGCTAAATCCTTTGTAAATATGTCTGCAAATTGTTCTTCAGATCTACAATGTTGTAGATTGATTTCTCCCTTGTTCACTAACTCCCGAATAAAGTGATATCTAGTATCAATGTGTTTTGTCCTCTTGTGAAAAACACGATTCCTTGACAGTGCAATGGTGGACTTGTTGTCACAATAGATTATAGTTGGCTCCTCTTGTTCATGCAGTAAATCCCTCAAGACTCTTCTCATCCACACTGCTTGACATGCTGCTGATGTTCCTACTACATACTCTACTTCTGCTAATGAAATTGTCACTATAGGCTACTTCTTTGATGCCCATGCTACAACATCTATTCCAAGATGAAATGCATATCCAGATGTACTTTTTCTATCATCAATACTTCTTGCAAAATCACTATCTGTATACCCCACTAATTGAAATTTATTTGAAGAAGAATACAATATGCCATGATTCATAGTTCCTGCAATGTACTTCAATAATCTTTTTCCTGCTTGCCAATGTGAGTTCTTTGGTGAATCCATGAATCTCGAAATCAAACTTACTCCATACATTATATCTGGTCTAGTTGCTGTGAGATACATCAAACTACCAACCAATTTTCTAAATATAGTTGAATCAAAATCAATCTCATTATCTTCTTTGCTTAGTTTTGTCCCTATTGCCATAGGTGTAGAAACTGGACTACAATTTATCATTCTAAACCTTCTCAGAACATCTTTTGCATATTTATTTTGACAAATGAAAATTCCTTTATCATTTTCTATTACTTCAATGCCAAGAAAATATTTCATCAACCCCTAATCAGTCATCTAAAATTCCTTCTTCATTGCTGATTTAAAGATGTCAATAGAAAGATTGCCTATAAAAATCAAATCATCAACATACAAGCAAACAATTAAAATCTGACCTTGCTCATTGACTTTGGTGTATAGAGTAGGCTCACTAGTACTTCTATTAAATCTATTGCTTATCATGTATGAATCTATCCTGCTGTACCATGCTCTTGGAGCTTGCTTTAATCCATAAAGTTCCTTCTTTAACATGTAAACTTTGTCTTCATAACCTTTTATTTCATATCCTGGTGGTTGCTGCACATAAACCTCTTCTTCTAAATATCCATTCAAGAAGACTGATTTAACATCCATTTGATAAACCTTCCAATCATTTTGAGCTGCAATAGCTAGTACCATTCTAACAGTGTCAAGTCTTGCTACAGGTGCAAACTTTTCATTATAATCAACTCCATATTCTTGAGAAAATCCTTTAGCTACTAGTCTTGCCTTATATTTGTCAATTTCTCCATTTGCATTATACTTAGTTTTATAAACCCATTTTACACCAATGCAATCTTTTTCCTTAGGCAAATCAACTAAATCCCATGTATCATTCTTCTCAATGGATTCCATTTCATTATTCATTGCATTAATCCAATGTTCTTCCTTAATTGCATCTTTAAAATAAATAGGATCTTGAGCAAATAAAGCAAAGTTTGATTGCAAATCTATCCTATTTCCTTGATCATAAATTTCTTGCAAAGTTCTAGATTTCTTGCTTTTAAGCTTTGATCTTAATGATGCAAGTGTAGGATTTGAGTCATCACTTACTTTTGGACTTGATGATTCTCCTTGCTGAACTTCCCCTTGTGTGTTATCTCCTTGTGGACTTCTTGATAGCATTCCTCCTTGTTCATTTGATTGATCTCCTTGATTTTCTTGATCTTTTTCTTTTTGTTCATTATATGGCAATGTTGCAACACCTGTAATTGTTTTGTCTATGTTTCCATCCCAAGATTCTTCCTCTTTGAACACAACATCTCTACTTACAATGACTTTCTTGGTAATAGGATTAAACAACTTATATGCCTTAGATTTTTCATCATAACTAATAAAAATGCATTTTTCACTTTTATCATCCAACTTACTTCTTGTTTCCTTGGGCACATGTGCAAATGCAATACAACCAAATATTCTGAAATGAGAAACACTGTGATGCTTACCACTCCATGCTTCTTGTGGAATCTTGTCCCTTATAATCTTTGTTATCCTCCTGTTCAAAATATAAATTGTGCAAGCTACTGCTTCAGCCCAATACTCATTAGGTAGATTCTTTCCTTTCAACATGCTTCTTTCCATTTCCATTATTGTTCGATTCTTTCTTTCTGTAACACCATTTTGCTGAGGTGTGTAACTTGTAGTAAACTACTTATTTATTCCATGATACCTGCAATAATCCAAAAACTCATTTGACTTGTATTCTCCTCCTCTATCTAATCTCAATACCTTGATGGGTAGGCCACTTTGTTTCTCAACCAATGCTTTAAACTCCTTGAACTTTCCAAATGCCTCAAATTTATATTTTAGAAAATAAACCCATGTTTTCCTACTAAAATCATCAATGAATCTTAGAAAATAAATGCCCCCCCCCAAAAGATGGTGTTTGCATTGGGCCACATATATCAGTATGCACAATTTCTAAAGGTACACATGCTCTATATGCCATTCCCTTTGGAAAACTTGTTCTATGATGCTTAGCCAAAATGCAACTTTCACAGGAACTTAATGGTGCTTCAATAGGAGGTAAGCCTCTTACCATTTCTTTCCTTTTTAATAAACACGATCCTTTGAAGTTAAGATGACCATACCTCAAGTGCCATATCCATGCTTGATCTTGACTTGATGCCTTGAAACTTGCTTCAATATTCTCCATTAATTCATTTTTCATTTGAAGTGGGAACATTCTGTTATTTGTCATTTCAACCTTTGCAATCACCTTATTACTAGGAGGAATATCAAATATAGTGCACACATTATTTTCAAAAAACAACTCTATAACCCTTTTGAGAAAGTTGTCCCACACTTATGAGATTATGCTTCAAACTAGGTACAAAATAAACATCAGGAATGGACTTCTTACCAAGCTCTGTCATCACATTAATTGCACCTTTACCCATGACTGCAACTGTATTATCATTCCCCAATTTAATTTCTGATTTCACTGAAGTATCCAAACTTTCGAACAAGTCTTTATTTCCTGTCATATGGTTACTGCAACCACTATCTAGAAACCATATGTTACTTGAACTTTCTTGAGCTACATGACAACTAATGAACAATGTCTCATAACTACTCTCAGAAAAATTTGCAGTTTGCTTTCCCATATCAGCTTGCTTCTTTCGACATTCATTTGCAATATGACCATACTTCTTGCAATAGTAACATTCAACATTCGATTTGTCATACCTTTGTGATGCTTGATTGTTATTGCATCCTCTTGAATTGAAATTTTGATTTCTCCATCCTCCTGGATCTAGACTCTTCCTTTCTTCTCTTTGAAAATTACTTCTTCCTCTTCCTCTTCCTCTGAATCCTAGATTTCCTCTTCCTCTGCCTCTGCCAAATGTCATTTGTGATTTGAATGCACTCTCCAATGAGGTATTATTATTCTTGTTCAATCTCAACTCATAATTTTTCAAAGTACCAAACAACTCATCTATTGAATATGTTGGCAAATCCTTAGTTTCCTCAATTGGCACAACAATAGTATCAAATTTAGTAGGAAAACTTCTTAAGATTTTTTCTACAACCTTTTGATCTGTTAGTTCATCACCATTCATCCTAATTTGATTAACCAAATTCATAACATGATTTTCAAATTGATCTACTGAATCAGAATCACTCATTTGCAAGTTTTCAAAATCTTTCCCGAGTCCTTGCAATCTGGCAAGTTTTACCTTACTTGTACCTTGATATGTTGTTTCTAGAATATCGCATGCTTGCTTGGCTGTAGTGGCTAGCTTAATCCTTCCGATGATTGAATCATCCAATCCTTGTCCAATTATCTACAAAGCCCTTTTCTTCTTTTTCCTGTTTTCACTCAGCTTATTTTTTGCATTAGTGCTCAAAGTAGACTCATCATGTGGTTTTGTATAACCATTTTCAACTATTTCTAATAAATCTTCAAAATTAAATATTAATTTCATTTTGTATGACCAAGTATCATAATTTTTACCAGAAAATATTGGAATTTGAGTTTGCACACTACTTGACGCCATATTTTAAAATAGTATTTGTAAACCCTAAATTTTTTTAATTTTTTTTAATAATCTGCTATCAATAAACATATGATATATAATAAAACTGTAGCTTACTCAATTGACTGACTAATCGGCAACATTCTGCTCACCAAAAATAAACATGCAACTTCAACAATCCTCAAATTTGCTCTTCTTCCTGCTTCTTAACGTGGCTCTGATACCACTCTGATAGTGGGTAGAGGCAAAGAAATTAAGCAGAAAAAATAAAATATTTGTGCTGCTGCACAATAACAAAATTCTTCATTCACATTGCTTGAGTAAAAGAGATTTACATGAGTTCTTTATATAGAGGACTTTAGATACATTTAGAAAAATCTAGAATATAGATCGACATATTATTTTTATTATTTTACCTTGACCGACATAAAATAAGTTTCTATAATTTACCTAACCCTAGACTTCTAGAATTAATCTAATCCTAACCGACATAAAAGTAAAAAAATAAAAATAAAAATTAACCTATCGTTGGTAGAAATTACCAGAATATTTTAACAATAATGTGTACTACTAAAAACCTGAAATAAGGAGTGAGCACACATTTATCTCCACATTTTCTTCGTTGAATCTTGCAAGCGACACAGGGGTAAACAATCCGAGACATCTTTTCTATTTCTGTCCTAGTTGAATTAAGCAGCAGGAACATAAATTTATACAACTTTCAATAGTAGAGCTAGAAAATCAGAGTCGTATTCAAAGACACATGTATGCATCTAAAATTGCAATTGATGAAAGCCAAGGAGACGAAATCGATTTGGGACAAAGAGTTGGGTAATATATATACGCATTACAGGTGTAAATAGATCCGAAAGATACATGAACGCATTACGGGTGTAAATAGATCATTTTGTTCTTATCACCATGTGACTGCCGAAACATTTGATTGAATATATATTCTCTGTCACGTGCTTGTCGGATATACGACAAAATGGAAGGTGTTCAAATATGAGATTAGATGTTAAATATGTGTACGAATGTTGGACTAGGTGTTGAATGGTGTTAAATTTTAAATCGATATAATAGATTGAGACATTATTTTGATTTATTATTGTAATTATATATTTTTTATAATCTTAAGCTCTCAATTCAAGGTTTTAAAAAAGTGGTTCACTTTAACTTACATCTTATTTTATATAATATGGTGTTAACAAACATCTTAAAAAATCTAGTATGCAAAGATTAAAGCTTTATATTTCCATTTTCTTTAGTCCAACTCATCATTGTTTTTTACAATAATGATTAGAATGAGACTTCATTGTAATATTTGTTCATGTGGAGATAATTCAAGAAGCTAATAATGATTCCTTTCTCTTTTGAATGCCTCTTTCACATTTTTCAAATACACAACCTTAGATGCTTAGTTAAAAAAAAAATTGTGTGTATGGTGATGAGTAATAGTAAATTTCATAGTGATTTTCTCTATAAATAATAATTTATTAAATTTAGAAAGTAAGATGAGATCATCTGTGTGATCTTGTACAAGTAGGGATTGAATTTGGCAGTTGACCCTATGTGTCAAGTTAATTTTCTACAATAGTTATCCATTAAAAATTGCCCTTAAAATTATACTAAGACATTCAATAATTAAAGAAGGAAACATCATGAATTAGATAGATACAAACATAATTATCTAGATTTTTTAATAGTTTTCTCAATATATTGATTGTATTTGATGGAAAATTTGCTAAATAGAACCATACAATTGTCATGTTTAGCTTGTGAATCCAATGCACACAATGACACATTCAATCACATTAATATATGATCAACATAATAAATGGTGGATCAAAAATATATTAATCATATACATACACATTAAAATACATAGACAAGAAATGAGATGGTCAAGTAAAAATGATCAAATTAGATAAGACAATGTTAAAACAAGAGATAAAGAATGTAAAAAATGAAGAACAATCTTGAGACATTCAAGTAATAGAAGAAGTAAAAAATGCCTCATAAGTGGGATACAACGATATTAAATAAAAATAAAGATAAACAAAGAACACATGCATCCAAGTGAGGGAAGAAGATATAAAAAAGATAAAGGGATTTCAAAGGACAAATTACATGTGAAAAGTGATCAATATAGAAGATAAATGATAAATGAAATAAAAGTAAGAGTGATATATAGAAAATAAATCCATCTATCATATCAATTAACTTCTCTTTTATGTTATCCATGAACCCAATGTGTATCTTCCCTTAGTGAATTCTTGAATTTTATGTTGGAATACTTTATGTATTTATTAGATTAGGATATTGTTTTGCATGATAAGAAGTATACCTAGTACAAGGATGAAAATTTAAATAACTATACATCATTACCGAGTCCATGCTACTCTTATGTGAACAATGCCTAGAGAAATAGTTAATCAGAGCATAAAAAAAATCACAAAATAAAGCATAGAGAAAACAAGATGAATTAAATTTTTTTAAAACTCTACCACATAAGTACAATCTAAATTTTCATATTAGTAAAGATGTATTTATCTATGTTCATAGAATTAGAAAGAAAAATATTTTCATAACCATCATAATCATCATGTAATTGATCTTCACAAAAATCTATTGTATCATTATGCAAAAGTAATGAAGTATTGACACATATAACATGATCAAATGATAACCATTATGAATGCATAAATAATCATGTAAATTATGAGGATTAATATAGATAAATACTCATCATCATGTATAAAAGAGGGTAGGTCACCAAAATTACACAGATATAGGTTGTCATAAAATAGTAAGATAGATAAATACAAGGCATGTTAATATCATGGATAGGTAGGGCACATGTCATATCCTTTCTAGAAGAACGATCACTAATGTTATGAGGCAAGGGATATCATGAAATGAGTGAAAAATTAACTAAGACTCTCTAATAGAATATAATTTTCATTCAATATCTCCATGAAGGAGGATAAAGGTAAGACATGATAAATTATAACTTCCTTAGAGATGGCATCAATATCTAAAGAATAAAATTACATGAATGAATCAAGGGCACATGTACAATGTAAAACAAATGAAAGGAACATATCAAAATACTAAATGAATATATGAAAATCAACCAATGAAGAAACCTTGGGAGCTACCATGATGCAATTGAAACCACGTAGGGTTCACCAAAATGAAACCTTGAAAATGGTTGTTGTACCATGTTTAGGATACACAACCACTGATTTTCTACAAGTTTCACTCAAGGAAACCCTAGAGATCTCAATCCAAGGATGAAATGAGGGAAAGAGATCTGCATTAACTTGTCCTAGGGTGTGATTAAAGACTAAGGAGGGGTACACCACCAAGCTAGGGCTTGGAAAGACAAGTGATGTAAATGAAATGCAAGACTAAAACAAATGATCTAGAAATGAACTCAAATCAAAATAGTAAAATGGAGATAAACAAAGGTGTACCTGGAAACTAAAGAGGCTTGAATGAGGGTCTAAAATCCTAGAAATACTACTTTTTGATCTACACACTAGGACTCATACACTAGTAGGGGTGATTTAGTCCCAGTTTAGGATTTCAGGCCGAAACTTGAATCTGGAATTGTTGAATCAGGATCTACAAAAACTGTCTAACAATATATTTATATTAGGACTCATACACCACAAGTGGCGATTTAGTTCCAATATCAGGGTTACTCCAAAACTATGATATCATATAATGCTTTCCTATAGCTTCCTTCCTATCAAATCTCTAGTTCTGAAACACTGAATTCTACTCTATAGGTGACTTTCCATAATCTTGCAAACAAGGTGACAACTTTGACAACTTTGCAACTTTGACAACTTTTCCCCAATCTTGCTCTTCAATGAATCTTCAACCTAAATTAAAAATCACACATCAAAGAGAGGAAAAAGTGTTGTTTCTTTAGTGGATATGATGAGGGCGCAGCCCGAGACATAGAAAATAACCCACAAACAAGAGAATAATTTTATTATTCAGAAAATGGAGCTTCTTACATGCAGAGGATCTCAAATCCCCAAGTTCTACAACACATGCAAGTTATAGAAAACTACAGAATCACCCTTTCGCAATATGTGAGCTTGTCCCCAAAAAGCTACCCAAAAATTAGAAACCCACCCATAAATAGAGCTCGTCTTTAGTTTGGAGCCAAAACAACATTCAAATTTTAGTTTAGGCGGTTTGGGGCTGAAAAATTAGAACTTGAAGTTCAAATTTCAAAAGAACATTTGCAATTGTATCTTCTAGAAAGTGCACCAACTTCTTGGGGCCATAACTTTTGATCTAGGACTCTAATTTGCGAACTGTTTGAACTGTTGGAAAGGTCTCAAAGTCAATAACACGCTTGAAATCTACTACGTCAATTTTGGAAAGTTTTGGGGCCATTTTGGAAACTATAAGTTCCTCAAATCTAACTCGGAAGATTTTCAGGTGCAAATATGGGAAACTAAAATTGCAATATCTTTCAACCTAGGAATAGAAAATAAAAACCATAAATTGAGAATTTCATTATGATGAAAAGGGTATCCAAACATGCAAAAACATCTAAAAACTGAGACTTGAAATTTAACTATTTTTTGGTGATGCAAGATTGCCCTTACACCACTGGATGCTCCTGCATTAGACACCTAGGGTAATTTGAGAAGTGACCCGTCACATCTCAGATGGTTGAAGAAAACCCAACCGGTCAACTGCTACCTTAGATAGCCAGGATGAATCTTCCATAGGCCTTCCTCTCCATTTCATCAGATATTCTTCATACTACCTATTTTTGGTACTCCTTCCCACATGACTATCTAAGATTGCTTCAATCTCCTCCCTTTTTGAAGTAGGTGCTAGAATGCCATACTGCCCTATTGCTAGTGCTTCCTCCATTCCACCTTCATGATACTCTGTCAAATTTGAAATGTTGAACACAAGGGAAATGTTGATTCCATCAGGCAACTCTACCTGATATGCATTCCCTAAATCACACTTTTTCAAAATCTTACAGGGACCGAATTTCTTCATCTTCAATTTGTTATAGGTTCCCACGGGAAACCTTTCTTTCCTCAAGTGGACCATTACTTCATCGCCAATATGAAACTCCTTATTCCTCCTTTTCTGATTTTCCTTAGCCTTATATTGCATATTCATCTTATTAATGTGTTCTCGTACCTTCTCAAGTATATTCTTGATGTGATCTGCAAAATCTTTGGCTTCAACACTTATTCTCTTCTCTTGGTCCATCTTCCACAATTCTAGAGCTATTCTGGGGCTACCTCCATACACAATCTGGAACGGTGATCTACTAGTGCTTCTGTTGATAGAATTGTTGTAATAAAATTTTGCCTGGGGTAAGATCAAGTCCCATCCCTTGGGTTTATCTCTGACCAAACATCTCAGTAGGTTACCCATACTCTTGTTAACAACCTCTGTCTACCCATCTATTTATGAATTGTGTGCAGAACTAAACTTCAACTCTATCTCCAGCTTCTTCCACAAGGTCCTCCAAAAGTACCCCACAAATTTGGTGTCATGATTTGAAACAATACTCTTTGGCAGACCATGTAGCCTCACCACCTCTTTGAAGAACAAGTCAGCAATGTGGACTGCATATGAATGGGTCTTCTAACATGAAATGAAATGTGACATCTTTGAAAACCTATCAACCACCACAAAGACTAAATCATTCCCTCATTGTGTCCTTGGCAAACCAAGAACAAATTCCATACTTATATCCTCCCATGGCCTCTCTGGTATAGGTAAGGGCTGATATAAGCCTATATTCTGGCTCACTCCTTTAGCCATCTCGACATACCCTGTAGCTTTCTACAAACTTCTTCACATCCTGTGACAACTGAGGCCAATAATAATGCTCACTGATAATGGCAATGGTCTTATCTCGACCAAAATGTCCTGCCATTCCTCCACTATGCTTCTCCTTTATCAGGTTCTCCCTCATGGAACTCCTCAGGATACACAATTGACTTCCCTTAAATAACATGCCATCCTGGATTATGAAATCCAGCCACCTTGTCTTGTCCACTGTAATAGGTTCCTTGCAAGCTTTCCAAGCCTCTACAAAATCAGGATCTTCTATGTACAGTGTCTTAAGTTCATTGAACCCAACCACTTCAATCTGCATCTTTTTCATCAATGTATGACTCCTACTTAAGGCATCTACAACCCTATTTGACTTCCCACTCCTATGTTTCAAAACAAAGGTATAAGTCTGCAAAAACTCTACCCATTTCATATGCCTCTAATTTAATTTTCCCTGACTATTTAGATACTACAAGGCCTGATGATCAGTATATAGAACAAATTCCTTTGGAAACAAATATTAATGTCTTCATTTCTTTAATGCTTGAACTATTACATAAAATTCCTGATCATATACAAATACTTTCTCTTGGCATCATTTAACTTTTCACTGAAATAGGCAATGGGCTTACCTTCTTGGCTCAACACTGCTCTAATGGCACAACCACTGGCATCACAATCCACCTGAAACACCTTGTTGAAATCTGGGAGGGCTAGAACAGGTTGCTCTGTCACCTTCTGCTTCAACAGTTCAAAACTTTTGCCTCCACTTGAATTCTTTTCTATCCTCTCATTGTTTCAGTGGGGTCCACAAATACTAAAGTTTCTAATAAACTTCCTATAAAAACTAGCCAAACCATGGAAAGATCTCACCTCTTTAGCATTCTTGGGGTAGGCCATTCTAGAATAGCCTTCACCTTCTTTGGGTCCATCTTGAGACCTTCTGCTGAGACAACAAACCCCAAGTACACTAACTCCCTCTTCACAAAACTGCACTTCTTTAGATTAATCAATAGTTTCTCTTCTCTTAACTTCTCAAAGGCTCTCTGAATATGCATCAGATGCTCATCTAATGTCTTACTGAAAATCAAAATATCATCTAAATACACAATAAATTTTTTTTCCATAAATTATTTTAGTACCTCGTTCATGAGTCGCATAAATGTGCTCGGTGCATTGGTTAGCCCAAAAGGCATGACTAACCACTCGTACAGGACCTCTTTGGTCTTGAAGGCAATCTTCCATTCATCTCCCTCTTGAATTCGGATTTGGTGATACCCACTCTTCATATCAATCTTTGTGAAGTACTGAGCTCCACTCAAACAGTCTATCAGGTCATCCATCCTTGGCAGGGAAAATTTGTACTTGATTGTTATCTTGTTTATGGATCAAAAATCTGTACACATCCTCCACTCCCCATCCTTCTTTGGTGCTAGTACTACAAGTATTGCACATGGACTCAAACTCTCTTGTATCAAACCCTTTCTTAACAACTCTTGAACTTGTCTATTCAACTCCTCATTTTCTACTGGAGTCATTCTATGAGCTACCTTATTTGGAAAACTAGCTCCAGGAATCAAGTCAATTTGATGACCGATCTTCCTTAAGTATTAGTGGTAAACCCTCAGGTACATTACCAGAAACAATATCCTGAAACTCATCCAACATCCCAGAAACTTCTTCTGGAACCTTCTCACTATCCTCCTTACTCACTCTAGGAATCAATGCATAACACACACTCTCATGCTTCATACCTTCTAAAAAATTTCTCCCATCTACATAAAAAATTCTAGCACTATTGCATACCTTTTCTTTGGTCTCCTTCAGGGATTTCAACTTGTGACACACCCCATCCTTTGTCAAGGAATAAGTGTTTTCATGACCATCATGTATATCTCACCTATTGAACTGCCACGACCTTCCCAACAACATGTGACATGCATCCATGGGGATAATATCACAGAGTACCTCATCATGGTAGCTCCCGATCTTGAACTTTACTAAGCACTGCTCATTGACCAAAACTTTGTGGTCTTTCTGCAACCAGGCAATCCAATACAAATGTGGGTGCCTTTCCCTCTTTAGTTTCAACTTTATGACCATCTCCTCTGACACCAGATTATCAGTGCTCCCACCATCAATAATGACATCACAACATTTTCCTTCACACTTGCACCTTGTGTGAAACAGATTCTTCCTCTATTTTGGTTCCTTTTCCTCAATCACCAGGGCTTCTCCCCTTTCAGCATCATCTGAATGTTCAGATTGGGCCTCCTCATCTGCATGTACAACCCTTCCATGACCTTCTGCCCTTTTTTCTGTCATTCCTTGGTGTTGTGGACTTTGATAGGCTCAGTGCCCTTCACCACACTGGAAACACGTTCCTTTGAAACCACCTCTTCTAGATCCTTTTCCATTTCTCTCTTGTCCTCTACTTCTTTGATCACCACTATTTTGATCACGAGGGTGGTAGAAGTTGTCATTCTTTTGGCTTCGGCTGGTACCCACATCTTCACTTTTCTTTTCATCATCATTTCAGCTTCCTGAAGGTCTTCCACTACCCCTTCCACTTTGACCTCCTCATCCTTTTTTCTTGCCATCAAATCTTTTGTTTAGCTCATCTTCCACTTTCAGAGCAAACTAATACACATCCTCAATGGTGGTCATTATGACTAGGCTTAACTCCTCCTGAATGCTCGGTTGTAACCCATTAAGATATCAGGCTACCTTCTCCTTATTGGCCTCTGTGTGACCTGTTATGATGATTATCTTGTGAAAATCTTCAGTATATTCTTTCACAGATCTGCTTCCTTGCTTCAACCCTTGCAATTTCTTCAACAGATCTAACTCGTAGTCCACTGGTATGAACTGCTTCTTAGTTTCTCTACCATGCAATCCATCTGGTGATATTCCCTTTTCCTCTTTGATTTCTTTCCAACCGGACCTCTTTCCACCAAATCTGGCATGGCCCTTCAGCTTCATTTTCACAAACTTAACCCAATCACGGGTCCTTTATTTCCTCATACTCAAAATATTCTTCTAGCTCGTTGATCTAGTCGATCAACTCTTCCAGGTTCAGACTTCCGAAATAACTAGGGACTTCTACTCTGGGTCTTTTCCCAATCTTCAAAATGGCCTTTATTAGCCACATTTGGTCTTGATCAATTGCTTCTTCTTCCTCTTCTACATTTGAACCTTCTTCCTCTCCTTCATCCTCACTTTCCTCCCTCGGGTTTAACCCTCTTCTAAACTGCTCTTGTAACACATCAATCTGTCTATGGAGGGCTGTCAGTGCATCTCTTCCACCGGCATTTTTGCAGCCTCAACCACCTCTAGCACCAGCATGCATACCAGGCATCTTTCTTGACCTCAACCCACAACCACGGTCTTGGTGCGAATTGCCTCACGATTGGCAATATGTCCACACGCTCAAGAAAACCTTGCTCCGATACCACTTGATGAGGGCACAGCCCGAGACATAGAAAATAACCCACAAACAAAAGAATAATTTTATTATTTAGAAAATGGAGCTTCTTACATACAGAGGATCTCAAATCCCCAAGTTCTACAACACATGCAAGTTATAGAAAGCTACAAAATCACCCTTTCGTAATATGTGAGCTTGTCCTCAAAAAGCTACCCAAAAATTAGAAACCCACCCATAAATAGAGCTCCTTTTTAGTTTGGAGCCAAAACAACATTCAAATTTCAGTTAAGGTGGTTTGGCACTGAAAAATTACAACTTGAAGTTTAAATTTCAAAAGAACATTTGCAATTGTATCTTCTAGAAAGTGCGCCAACTTCTTGGGGCCATAACTTTTGATCCAAGACTCTGATTCACAAACCGTTTGAACCATTCGAAAGGTCTAGAAGTCAATAACACGATCAAAATTTGCTACACCAATTTCAGCAAGTTTTGGGGCCTTTCTAGAAACTCGAAGTGCCTTAAATCTAACTTAGAAGATTTTCAAGTGCAAATCTAGGAAACTAAAACTACAATATCTTTCAACCCAAGAATAGAAAATAAAAATCGTAAATTAGGAATTTTATTATGATGAAAAGGGTATCCAAAACTGTAAAAATATCTAAAAACTGAGAAATTTGAAATTTAACTATTTTTGGGTGATGCAAGATTGCCCTTACACCACTGGATGCTCCTGCATCAAGATAGGGGTTTTCCTTGGTCAATCCTCATTTTGGTAATCAAACATTGAAATGAAATCGAATAGAATGGAGGAATGATTAATGAACAATATGCAATATTGCAACTCACCAAACCCTTGAACAAAAGGCTACAATCTTGTATGTAATGGCTAGCATGAATGTAGATATTGACTCTTGCTTTTATGATACGGATCTTGATTTGAATGCTTGCTTGAATCATAAAACCCTACATCACAAATTTTAGCTAAAAACAAACATGATGCATGATGACTTTGACATAATGCTTGATACTTGAATAATGCTCCAAAATACTTGATAATCACTCTTGAATGCTCTTGAATGCTCTATAATGCTATCACTTGAATGCTCATAAGATCATTTAAATTGCTAGGAGAAAATATGTCAAATAACCTTGTATTTATACTTGTTTATGCCAAATTTCCTAAAATTACAACACTACAAGCCGACATTAGATCTAGGAGGATAAAATCCCACCAAGAATTTGAATTCAAAATAGGTCCAAGCTATGTGGGACCCATACACTAGTTGGGGCATATGAGTTCTACTAGGCTAAGATCAGGACACAAATTTCAAGAAATATTTAGTTTTATGTTCAATTTATGTTTAGGCCCTGAAACTTAGGTAGGTCCCATACGCCCAAGGTGGTGAATGAGTACCAAATCATTAAATATGGTCCATACAATTGAAAATCATTAAATTTTGATTGGTCACTTGGGATATGTCAAGATTATCCTCAGAAAGATGCATTAATTAAGGCTCGTGGATGTAAAATAAGGCCAATTAAAGCATAAAGAAGCCCAATTTTAGGAAGGAGGGCCAAAAATGTAAAGGACTACATTTTTCTACACTACAACAATGCAAAGTTAGGGCACTAGGGTTGGAAAAATAGGTTTACAATGCACCCCTATCCCTAAACATGAGATGAAAGGTCAACCAAATTAGTGCTATATTAGATCAATAACCCTAGATGCAATACTAAATTGGGTAGCTTTGTTAGGTTAGTCATCTATGTGTATTAGGATCATAATATTCTCCTTTTCTATGTGTAGGGTTAACTTCATTATTCTAAATCTAGTTCCCACTTACAAATTGAATCTCTAAGGGTCTTTAGATTTTTCCTTGTGAACTCTTAGACAATAGGCTACTAGACAACAATATGGCTTTCATGCTCTCAGTTTTTCTCATTCAAGTTGGTAATACTTAAAAATACCTTCATAGATATAGCACAGTTTAGGCCTGCACATGAATTTCATAATGATTGCTAGGTGATTCACATTTGCTAAGATGAATGTGTTTTCAATTATGGTAGATGCAAGTACATGAACATTAATATTCTTAAATTTCCTGATACTAAGAAATTCTTAGGTTTCATGTTGTGTATTCTCCTATGTGTTTAGTGAATGAAATTTTACATCTTCTTCTACATTAACATAATACCAAAGTGTGAGAAAGGGAACCAATCAATTAAAATACTTGATTTTGATTAGAATTAGAAGGATCAATATTTTGATAGCCACTACTTGAAACAAACAACCAAATAGAATTAATGTTCAAAATGATTGAATTAAGAATTCAGATTGGATTTCATTCATACATCTAATCTAATTAATATAAAATTTCACATACATAAAAAAAAATTAAAAAAAAAATTAGATACATAAACTCAACTAGACAATAAAATACATCATTTTGAAATTTTATAAATAATTATTCTAAACTAAATTAAAAACTACATTAAAAAACATTTTCACCTTTACAATGATTTATTTATATGTATTTCACAAAGGGCCTTAAATTTCTAAGGTACGGGACAAAATTTCTCGCTCTACTTGAGTGCACACCTACAAACTATACATTTCTCAGCCTGGAAATAAGTGTCATGTGTATATGGTGTGAGGAAATAAGTTAATTGAGAGGGCTTGCTTAGCATGACCTATAGATGACTTCCCTACCAAATTTTCATTTGGGCCAACTCATTTTTCTTTTTGCCCGATGTTGATTAGGATGAAAGTGTCAATCATATGAGACAATAATTGGAATTCTATTGGTGCCAATGTATTAGATTGTATTTAACAAATTCATTCATCCAAAAAATCACGTATTTATTTCAGCGCTAAACACATGCAAATGTTGGGAAAGGTGTAATAAACCTTGCTTGGTAATCTTTGTAGTAGGGGAGAGGGATAGTAGTTATACAGGCTAACTTTAGGTGCATGTAGTGATTGCCTTGAATATAGTAGGAACATTTTTTTTGAAATGTGGATTGGCCTCTTATCTATCTATAACTAAGGTTTTGAGGTCTGACTCATCATGCAACTTACCACATCAAGACATCTACTGAAAAGTGTCCAAAATTTGACTTTTTAAAGATTTGACCAAAACTTAATCAAGGTACTCCTAATAGTTGAACAAAAAAATCCTTTTTTTCCTTGTAAAATATCATATTTTTATTTAAAATAAGCTTATATGCAACCTAAATTGACCAAGTACCTATTGGAAACCATAAATATTTGTTATCTCTAGCTTTTATATTCAACACAAATCAACCAGTAGTTGAAACAAAAAACTATTTCTTTTTATATATGAAAGTTGACACCGAATGGAAACAACCATATTTTAATACACACACATTTTAATATTTATTTAAAAATATATATTTATTTAAAATTATAAAAACATATATTCATGCACTAAAGTTTCAAGTTATAAATAAACATAAAAAATTAAAGGAAAAAAAGTAAAATTTTCTATATAAAGATTGATGTATCATGTAATTTCATTTTTCAGTATTTTATCAACAACTAAATTATAGTGTCAATTTATAAAAACAACATATACTCAACTAATTTTTTATTTTTTTCAAAAAAATATGAACATAAAATATACTAAAAAGTAGATATTTTATTATTTAACATCATTTAAAAATTCAAAACATATATGTGACTTTTTAGTGATTCAAGTTTAAAAATTGGACTAGTGATGGTTGTTTCCTTTATAAAAGTGTGACACAACTTTGTACTTCTACTCAATATTATTGTAAATGATAACATAAATCAATTGAGAATGATTTTAAAAGTATTAGATTAGAGGTTGTAGTTCAATGGTTATGAATGAAAATGAAGAACTCCCTACTATCATTTTTTTTGGATAAACAAGTATAAATATTCTTTTTGTTAGTACTTGTTTATTATTTCAAAAGGACTATATTTTTTTCAACCTTTTCAAAATACTTTTCTTAGTTGTTTTCAAAATTATGCGTATTGTTTTAACAAACAAATTATTTTATAATTATCTCAAGTTGGATATGAAATATAACTCTTTTAATGTATGAAATAAAATTGAACTTAAATAATAAATAATTTATTATAAAGATTGATAGTCAATTTTATGTTTCATGATAAAACATTAATAACATATAATCTCTAACCATATATTATTTAGTATTTATTTTGTTATGAAATGTATCATGTTTCTTTTGGCAAAATTTTAGAGATCTAGTGGCATATGAGTGTTTTCATATTGACCTAGTAATAATATTAAATCACCACAAAGCATCAACAATGAAAGCATAAAAAAGGTTGACAAAAATATACCACAAATAAGCGAAGATAATTTTTTTTTTAATCCATTCCCATGTTTATTTTCTTTCACTATTAATTCTTGCAAGAATTTTGGATCGCCAATTTTATTATTGTATGAATATTTATAAGAATGTTGTAAATCCATAATACAAATTTTATTGTATCTAAAATAGATCTTTGAAAAGTATATTATGAGTGTTTATTTCCTAATAATATTATTATATAATCATTTTAAATTAAGAATTATCAATACAATAAACATATAAATAATTAAGTTCATATATTTTAATTAAAACATTCTATATTAGTTTTGATAATTTGGTTTTATTTTAAATTATAATTTTTTTATGTGATTTTAACAATTGATTGTCATATTATATACTATTTCCCATACATAAAAATGGTAAATACATATGCTATATAAAATTTATTTAATATTTAATCAAAAAATAATTTAAAATATATAAATAAGCCAAATAAAATATAAAATTATAATTTAAAAATAATTTTTTTTATTATTAAAATATTCAGAATATGATTTACACATGAATTTTTAATATAAATATGAGAGAAAATTAGGGTGAGTTAAAGATTGATCTTCATACTTGTGTGTTTGTGTGCCATTTAGAATAATATAATAGAAGTGAATGGACTATTATATTAAAAATATATAATAGAAGTGAATGCATTATTATCTTAAAAATACATAAAAGTTCTTTTATATGTATGATGTTAAATTTTAAATAATATTTAAATAAAAAATTCAAAATTATATTAGACTTAGAAGCTCTCTAATAAAAATTTAGTCTTATTCCACTTTAAAGTTTTGATTAGAGGTAAAATACGAATTTTGAAGGGGTCTGAAACCCTGTACAAAAGAAAGTAGTTGAAACCAAGGAATACAACACTAAGCATAAATTAGCCCATCAACAACACAAGCTGTTTAAAAAGAGAACAACAGCCCAACAACAACCTCTAAAAGATTATCATGACTATACAGGGTACAAAAGACATACAAGCATGAACCCAAAGCCCAAAAATACCCTAGTTTTATCTAGGACTAGAAACCCCTAAACAGGTTTTGAAGAGACCTGAAACCCTTTATGACTTTAGGCACAAAGTATTGCTCAAAAGATACAACATTAGGCAAATAGTAGCACCATAACAACCAAAACACAAAGGATACAAACAACTGCTTTAGAGATAAACAAAGAAGACCAGTAGCCAAACAACATCAAGCAACAATGGGAAAAGCAAAGCTAAACCACCCTTGCATTCTTCTTACCACCACACTTTACAAGGGACTAAGAGGAGTGAGAATGCTTAGGAAAACCTATCTTCCTTCTTTGCACAACCATCCAAGAAAGATCATCCTTTGAAGGATTGGAGCATGGGGATGATGGAGGACAATCACATCCACGACCAACAACAGCAACAGGATCTGCAAACAAACTAGTATTCGCAGCAACAACAAAATCACTAGCATCAATAGCAACAACATCACCCACCGCAACAACTGTGGGCAAACCAACCACTTTAGTATCAGATAGACCTGCAGTAGCAGAAAAACCAACTGCACCAACAGCAGAACCAGTAGCATCAACAACAATTGCAGAAGACTCAGAAGCAACACCATCAGGCAACTGAGAACCAACAGTAGTAGGAGCCATGACTTTAGAGGTTAAAACAATATCCCTAGAATCTTCCCCAGAATCATCATCCAAATCTTGAGATTCTCCCACAGTAAGATGCTCACAAACAACATCTTTCCACCAAGTAGCATAACCACGACGAGATTTTTGACAGTTTGTAGCCAAATGACATATAGAAAAGTATCTCCTACAACGGAAAGGAAGATCCGCATAATCAAGAATTTGAGACCATGGTCTATCCCCCACCATCAAAATGACCTCCCTAGGTAAATCTTTTGAAGTGTCATTTTTTCTATATATAAAAAATAAATTGACATAATAAATAAAATATCCATTAACATTTTAATTTAGCAAACAATCATTTGACTCATTAATCTAAGGCAAGATTTTCT
This sequence comes from Sequoia sempervirens, assembly GCA_007258455.2. NCBI lineage: Eukaryota > Viridiplantae > Streptophyta > Pinopsida > Cupressales > Cupressaceae > Sequoia > Sequoia sempervirens. The sequence continues at coordinate 101,955,097 of VDFB02075321.1, read as the reverse complement.
TTGTTGTATATGGTTGTTAGCTCGCTCTCACAAAATATTCTTACATCGGAATGAAGGGCTTTATGCCCATACAAAAAATAATGAACCAAAAACGTACCATTATTCATGATGAAATTTCTTTAAATATTTAACTAGCACTTGCACCTAAAGGACGTTCAAGGATTACATCAATAGAAAACTATATGTATCTTAATATGTTAGAGCATACATGTTTGTGCATGCAAATTCTAGTTGCATGTTGCTGGATTAAACAATTAATAATAAATGCTAAATAATGGAATGAAATAAGCTTAGACAAATCTATATTTTTCCTTAAAGAAATTCAATATTACTGATTATGAAATATTTGCATACAGATTTAAAACATAAAGCAATGCCAATGAAAAAGGAAAGTTGCTTTCAAATTGACAGAAACCACTGCAAATGAAAATAGAATGTTCTCATCTAGTTGTTAAATTAATATTTATCTGGCTTTTATGTGATAAGTGAAATTTTGGAGGCATAGCTGAAACTTGTTTTCCAATGACGGAATAGTGGTTTGCAGATGTGAGACTTGTTGCAGGCTCAAATCTCACACTATATGTAGCCTATTGACTAATTAAAAACGAACGTTTTACAATATTGATAAGTAAATATATATTATTAACTAAATCTTAAAACAATTTAATGATTTTTTAACAAGCAGACGACATTGGTGGAGCCTATAGAGGCAGACTATGATTCAGTTTGCAGAATATATCAACACTTAGTACAAATGCTAATATATTCACCACCGTTTCATTGAATGGACGACTACAGATTACGTGACGACAATCGATAGAACGAATGATCATGTAAAGCTATATAACATGGAATATAGAACGAATCGACAGTTTCACAGTGGCGCCCATAATCCAAACGGGTCCTCGTATGGATCGTTTTGATGTACTACATCCAATGTTTCACCGGTATTACAATATCCGGTGAGGAGAGACGCATAAGAAGCCTGTGTTTTGAGGAGCTCTGCTTCAGCGGTCGCCAGTTGTGATTGAAGATGTAATACTTGCTTCTGCAGTCCATAAATGGCGCCAGTGCAGCCATATATAGGATCATTCACTCTCATACTTGCTTCGTATACCAGGCTAGTTACAGCATCTGCTCTCTTCTCATCCGGAATATCCTGCATAGAAAAAGAATGATGTTAAAGTCCGCGTTGTAATTTAGATCTGTGTTCAGTTTCAGTCGATCAGAAGCATAATTTAATCAATCAAATTATTTCGATTGAAGTGTTTTATAAAAACTTGAAAGAACATTTGATCCATACCTGAAGGATTTTGGCAATGTTCCTTAATCCAAATAACTTGTGTACTAGTAAAAACTTGTGAGGATCGTTTGGTGGGAAAAAAGGAGCGAGCACGCATTTATCTCCACATTTTCTTCGCTGAATCTTGCAAGCGGCACAGGGGTAAACAATCTGAGACATCTCTTCTGATTTCTGTTCCAGCTTACTTAAGCAGCAGGAACAGAAATTTATACAACTTTTAACAGTAAAGCTAGAAAATCAGAGTCGTATTCAAAGATGCAAGTAACTATAATTCAAAGACACAGGTATGTATCTAAAATTGCGCTTAATGAAGGCGAAGGAGACGAATTCGATTTGGGACAAAGAGTAGGGTAATAGATATCTAAAATATATAGATGCATTACGGGTGTAAATAGATCATTTTGTTGACGCCGAAACATTTGATTGATTGTATTCGCTGTCACGCGCTTGTTAGATATACGACAGAATGGACAGTGTTCAAATATGAGATTAGATGTTAAATATGTGTACGAATGTTGGACTAGGTGTTGAATGGTGTTAAATTTTAAATCGATATAATAGATTGAGACATTATTTTGATTAATTATTGTAATTATATATTTTTTATAATCTTAAAGCTCTCAATTCAAGGTTCTAAAAATAGTGGTTCACTTTAAATTGCCATCTTATTTCATATAATATGTTGTTAACAAACATCTTAAAATATTTGGTATGTAAAGATTAAAGCTTTACATTTTCATTTTCTTTAGTCAAACTCATCATTGTTTTACACAATAATGATTAGAATGAGACTTCATTGTAATATTTGTTCATGTGGAAATAATTCAAGAAATTAATAAGGATTCCTTTCTCTTTTGAATCCCCTTTCATATATATCTTTATTTGACATCAATGACTTAAGTTTTGTTTTCAAATATGCAACCTTAGATGCTTAGTTAAAAAAAAAATGTGTGAATGGTGATGAGCAATAGTAAATATCATAATGATTTTCTCTATAAACAATAATTTATTAAATTTAGAAAGTAAGATGAGATCATCTATGTGATTGGGTCCAAGTAGGGATTGAATTTGGTAGCTGACCGTTCATGTCAATTGAATATTCTAGAATAGTTATCCTATTACACCCCGTGTGTTACTACCTATTTACTAGTACCTTGTATGGTAAAATTGCTTTATATGAATGTGTTTTGTATATGAAGGGTGTGTGCAAGTAGTTGAGTCCACTTTTTGACCAAAAAGAGGAAGTATTTTTCCTGATTTTCAGATTTTTCACAATTGACCTTAAAATTTGAAGCACCTAAAGATTGAATCTTGAAAAATGTCACTAATATGAAATGTAGTACTATGCATCTAGTTTCTAAAAATGTAATTTATTTTAATACGCAAATGCTAAAAAATGGTTTTCAATGGGCATGTCTAAAAATCATTGTTTAAAAGTCACTTTTTTTACCATACCATGCACCTATATGTCATCCATATTTTGACCTAAATAATTGTATTTTTCTTAATCCTTTTGGTAAATGATCTCTAACACATTGAAGAATGTTCATAATATTTTTTTGTAATTTTTTTTAATATTTTTATTCATTAATTTTTTATTGGCCATAATTGTTTTTTTTTTAAATCTCTCGTGTACGTCACTCATAAGATGACCTAAACTTATCATTTTTTTTATTTTTATTTTTTAAAATTGAAAAGAATTGTCTGAATATTGTTCACGTACAATTTATTTTTCAAAAAATTATTTTAATAAAAATTTATTAAAATAATTAAAAAACCTAATATTTCAAGTTTATGAATCATTTTCATATAAAATTATTTGAAAAATAGAAAAAATAATCCAATTATACAAAAAATTACATATTTGGAATCTCAAAAATCTCATTTAAAATGGGTTTTAATTTCATTAAATAATTTTAAAAAAATCCCATCAACCATATTGACATAGTTTTTTTCTCTCAACATTGCCATGACCTTGTACTAGTAGGTCCAAGGCTGAGGGTTTTGTTACCATGCCTTTTCTAAGCCTAAATGCAAATGAAAAACATGGATTGTGATTTTCAAAGCTTTTGGAATGAACACCCACTTTAAAATGGGTACCTATTCTAAAATATGAATGGGTACCTATTCTAAAATATGAATGGGTACCTATTTTAAAGTTGAAAAATGACACTTCCACTAAAAGTGGACCAAACTTCTTACACTTACCCTGAATCTTTATGGAAATATGATGAATGAATGTTTGATTCAATTTAATTCTTTATAATGATTTTGTATTTGAAATATATGTGATGCATGTGAATGTATTTCTATCAGCTAACTACTGTTATGATGTACTAAGTTGAATGCAGGAATAGGTTCAAACCTCTGAAAGAGAGGGGAAGTATCACTCATGAGAAGAACTTGGTCTAGTAACCCTTAATTCAACCTAACTGAGCATTCAAACACTCACGCCCTAGTCGGTTTTAAATAAGTCAAGTCAGTTAGGGTAAATGGTAAGTGATCTTCAATTTTTGTTGTGAATATTTTTTATTGGTTTGTGATCTTGTTTTATGAATGTTTGAATTGAAGAATGTGATTAAGTCATGATGTCGACTGGAAGTCCTTGTGTGTTTATTTTTATATGAATGAGATATATACATAAAAATCATATATATGTATATATGTACATGTCTAAGATAAAATTACACATGTGAATGAATATGTACATGAGTATACATAGGTAGGCATATCTATGCATGCTAATGGATAGATTACCCATATGCATCGGAATACCAATTGGACTAAGGTGGCATACACACACACACACTTCATGTATATATGCATTGATCGATGGGTTTGTGATTATATTTGTTTAAATATGAATATCAAAATAATTATATATATATATATATATATATATGAATTTAATTATGTTAATGGGAATGTACATGTATCTATATATATATATATTTGTTGTATGCATAAATATATGTATTCAAATTGTAATAAACATATTTTATAACTACATGGATATAACTATATCTATAACTATATACACACAAACACACACCATATATATATAATGTTTGATCCATATTGAAATGTATTGAATAAATTTATGTGTTTTGAATAAACCATGTGCAATAATGAAGCACTGCTATTAAATACTTTGTAAATGCATTAAGTTAAATAAAGCACACTACATAACATCATCGTGTAAATCGTTGTGGAAAATATTATAACTATGCACAAAGCAAACATATGACTAAGGCAATGTTGAATCACACATGAAATAGGAGTGTTGTGTATATGTTGCAAAAGTAAGTGGATGTAGATTTTAATAATGTAGATATAGTCTTTACTCATGCTAACTTAAAGGGAACTAGTATATGAATATGTGGCACCAATGCTAAAGTATATGAAATGCATAAGAAGTATTTTTACTATGCTTAAGTCTGGAAAAGCAATATATTAACCATAAGACTCTATCAATGTAAACTTGGTAGAAACATAAGAAGGAATTCAATATGTAGACCAAGTAAGAAACTCATTGAAAGATTGTTCATTTGACTAAATAAAAGATTCATTTTGTCTCTTGAAACAAGTATTGGAATAATGTGCCTCAATCCCGCAGGCTGAAACCTCTGAAAGGGAAAAGTAGGTGTGACTTTCATTCTGTCTGGCTGACTAGCAGTTTAGTAACCTTGTGGATTGTTTATGTTGCCAAGACATTGTTGTTGTCTTATCGACTGGTGTTGTCGCTATGACTTGTGGCATTCGTTGTAACCCTCTGCCAAGTGGAGATCTGTGGCCGACGGGTTGGTGTCTAGCAAATATCAGGGAGAATCATGGCGACTAGGTCATCGGTGTAACATGTGACTTCGATAAGAACTCTTGGCGATAGTTGGTATGTCTCACCAACAGTACACACTCTTGGAGTCTTTGTGGTAACACAAAGGCTTCGGTAAGAAGTCTTGGCGATAGGTGGTAAGTCTCACCGATAAGCATACACTTGAAGCTATCGGGGTGATGTGAAAGTTTTGGTATAAAGTCTTAGCAATAGCCTAAGTCTTGCTAACAATGTTACACTCGAAGACATCAAGGAGACCCTTTGCCAAAAGGCTTGTTTCAATATGATGTTTCATTGATAGTATTAAGTCTTGCCGATAATGCAACATGTGTTTGTTATCGGATGTCTTCGGCATGACCTCTTAGCAAAAGCGGTAAGTCTTGCCGACTGTTAGACATTTTGGAATAACATGAAGGTTCGGTATGATCTTGGCGAAGGATGATAGTTTTTCCAATGAGAATACTCTTGTCTATGTGATTTTGGAACTTCAGTGTGATGTCTCATCGAATGGCGATTGTCTCAACGATGAGAATGCTGAGATCGATGTGACTTGTGAAATCGGTGTAACATCTTGTCGATGGTCAGGACTCTTGGCGATAATGATGATCTAGCTTTGTGGCATCGGGGAGACACGGTTAGTGTCTCACCAACATGTGAATACATTTTGAACACCTTTGACTGAGTGATGACTATCCTACATGGTGAGTCTATGACCAATCAGAGAAGTTGAATGGGAGCTGCTAGCAGTTGGACTGTTGTGGCCATTATTGTGAGGAAGTTTGACTGATAGAGGCATCATGGATATACTCAGAGATTGAAGATTGTGATCGGTTCGATGGTTCATAACAGTTGGATGTTCAGTTCGATGAGTGATCAGTGAATGTAATTCTGAGAGTATTGTAATCTTAATATTCTGTAGCAAGGTTGATCATTGTGAATGTTGTTGTAAATTGACATCAAAGAGTGAAGCCCATACTTTGTATGTAATTTTTGTTACTGTAATACAAAGGGGTTTTTCTTGGTGTGGTGGGTTTTTCTCCCGTAAGGGTTTTCCCACATAAATATAGTGTTCATCTATGTATGTTATATTCTTTTTTTCTGTTATTGCTTTCAAGTGTATCTTAACAAGGACTGTAATTGAAAATTTAAAAGTATCTCTACATTCTTCCCTGAGGTTTTTACGTTAGGAGAGTTGTTTCCGCACCTTAGCTTTCCTTACAAGTGGTATCAGAACCTGGCCAGTTGTGTTATCCTTGTGGGTACATTGGGTTTTTTGAGTCAATTTTTGTTCAGTGGGAGTCTTGTAGAAGCTTGGTAATTCAAATTACAGGTTAAGATAGCAAGCATGTTAGGAAAGATTGAAATTAACAAATTCAATGGCAACAATTTTGAGTTGTGGAAACTTAAAATGGAAGATCTATTGGTTGATCGTGATCTTTGGATTGTTGTGTCTAGAATGAAGCCTACAGGCATGAAGCAAGAGGATTGGGACCTTGAAAATAGAAAATCTAAGGGGCTGATAAGGCTCTATTTAGCAGACTCTATTCTTCTGAATGTTCATGAAGAAAAGACTGCATCTTCCTTGTGGAAAAGACTTGCAGCTATTTATCAGGGCAAGTCCTTGGTGAATAAATTATTCTTGAGGAAGAAGTTGTACTCTTTGAGAATGTAGGAAGGAGGATCTGGTTTTGATCATTTGAACGCTTTCAACATGTTGATTGCACACTTAACATCTATTGGTGTGAAGATTGATGAAGAGGATCGTTGTATGCTTTTATTGTGTTCTTTGCTAGATTCTTGGGATCACCTAGTGATGGCTATTGGGAGTACGACATCCACTTTTAAGATGAAATATGTTGCTGCTTATTTGTTATTAGAAGAGGTGAGAAGGAAATCTTCTGAGATGGTGAAGGAGGCTCTTGCTATTAGAGGCAAATCAAAAGATAAAGGCAAGAAGAAGGACAAGAAGTCCAAATCAAAATCAGAAGGGAGATCAAAGTCTCCTGGCAAGAAGTCCAAGGTGAAGTGTTGGAATTATGGGAAATCTGGTCATGTCCAAAAGGATTGTAAAGAGGAGAAAAAGAAGAAGTATTCTTATTACAATGATTCTTCTCAGAGTGATGTAGACACTTTCATTGTAGCCTTCGCTACACATGCATCAAATGATGCCTGACTGATTGATTCTGGAGCATCTTTCCACATGACATCTCATAGAGACTAGTTCATGAAGTATAAAAATACGATGGTGGAAAGGTGTATTTGGCAAGTGATTCATCATTAGAAATAGTTCGCCATGGAAGAGTCATAATTCAATTCCCTGATGGAAGAGTGAAGGGAATTAATGATGTAATGCATATACCAGGTCTGGCTCGAAACTTACTTTATGTTAGTATGCTGAATGATATTGGAGTGCAAGTCATGTTCTCTAGAAATGGTTGCAAGATGACTAGAGGCTCTATGGTGCTAGCAAGAGGTGCTCGTATTGGTACCTTGTATAAGCTGGATACACATGTTGTTCAATGTAATATAGTGTCTTTGTAAAGTCACAGAAAGCTACTCATGGAGGAAAAGAGGGAAACATTCATGATTCTATAAACTCTATGGAAGTTAAACTTCCAGCAGAAAAGACTATGCTCTGGCATCATAGGCTAGGCCACATTAGTGCGAAAGGTTTAAAAACCTTGAAGAATAAAAACTTGGTAGATGGGTTTGATGATTGTAACCTCGAATTTGAATTCTGTGAACATTGTATATATGGTAAACAACACTGTGTTTCATTTTATTCCAATCTTCACAAATCTTTTAGTTTGCTTGATTATATACATTCTGATGTTTTTGGTCCAGTGAATGTTCCTTCTTTGTCTAAGTCAAGGTACTATGTATCGTTTATTGATGATTATCCGATAAGAACATTTGTTTATTTTTTGAAAAGTAAATCAGAATGTTTAGTCGGCTTAAGGAATTTAAGAACCTTGTAGAAAATTAGATTGGAAGGAAAATAAAATGTTTAAGGACTGATAATGGTGGTGAATTTTGTTCTGATGATTTTGAGGGTACTGTAAAGATCATGGGATTAAAAGACATAAAACTACACTGTATACTCCGCAACAAAATGGAGTTGCAGAAAGGTTCAATAGGACAGTGATGGAAAGAGCACGAAGTATGTTGAGCAGTGCTGGCTTGGAGGAGAAGTTTTGGGATGAGTCAATTGCTACAACTTGTTACTTGATAAATTGTTCTCCTAATTCTGCTCTTGTTGAGAAAACACCTTTGGAAGCATGGTCTGGTAAGAAGCCCTCTTTAAGACATATTTGTGTGTTTGGCTGTGAGGCATATGCACATGTGTCATATGAGAAAAGATCTAAATTGGAGAACAAAGTTGTCAAATGTATTTTTATTGGTTATAGTGCTGGCATAAAAGGATACAAGCTTTGGAATCATGATACGGAGAAAGTTCTATACAATAGAAGTGTAATCTTTCGTGAGCTGAAGCCTTCTACCTTGGATCTGTAGTCAGAGATAAAATCAGAAAACAAAAGGGATGTAGTTGAAATTCCTCCAACACCAGATAAAGAGGAATTGAAAATTCAAAATGTACCTAAAACTGAGGAGAGTTCAATTAGTTCTTAGAGTTTTGATGAAGAAGAACAACCTTAGCCTCAGCAAGTGAGGAGGTCAACTTATGAAAGAAAGCAACTTGATAGGTATGGGTTTTCTTTGATAGATTCTACTTGTGCCTATGCTTAAATTTCTAGCACTGATGAGCATAGGACTGTGAAAGAGGTATTTAGAATGTCTAATTCAAACTCTTGGTTGGAAGCCATGAATGAAGAAATGGTATCATTAGAAAAGAATGATACTTGGAGTTTGGTGCCCTTGCCTCAAGGTAGAAAAGTTGTTGGCTGCAAATGGGTATTTAAAAAGAAAATAGATCTAGATGGCAGTGTGGAGAAATATAAGGCGAGATTGGTTGTGAAGGGTTATTCCCAGGTAGAGGGAATTGATTATGGTGAATTTTTTTCTCCTGTAGCTAAGCTGACATCTATCAGATTTCTTTTGTCACTTACAATAGTGGATGACTTAGAGGTCGAATAGATGGATGTGAAGACAACATTTCTTCATGGTGATCTTGAAGAAGAGATTTATATGTTCTAGCAACCTAAACACTTTGTGGAAAAAGGTAAAGAAAGATTGGTTTGCAAGTTAAATAAATCTCTATATGGGTTAAAGCAATCTCCTAGAATGTGGTACCAAAAGTTTGACACTTTTGTTTTGTCATTGGGATTAGTAAGATCAAAATCTGATCATTGTGTGTATTACAAAGTTGAAAGTGATCAAGTTCTTATTATTGCTCTCTATGTTGATAATATGTTGTTCATAGGCAATAGTAAGTTAATGATTTTTTATCTTAAGTCTCAATTGTTTGTAAAGTTTGAAATGAAAGATCTTGGTACGGCAAGGTATATTCTGGGAATGGAAATAACCAGGGATAGGAAGAATAGAAAATTTTGGCTCAATCAGAGTAAGTATATCAAGACTGTTCTAGAGAGATTTTGTATGAATGATTGCAAGCAGCTAGTTGTTCCAGTTTTGTAGGGAACGAAGTTATCTGTTGAAGACTGTCCAAAATCTCCTACTAAGATGGAGGACATGACCAATGTACCTTATGCTAGTGCGGTTGGTAGTCTAATGTATGCAATGGTCTGTACAAGGCCAGACATTGCCCAAGCAGTGGGAGTACTTAGTCGATTTATGGCTAATCCTGGAAGGACACATTGGGATGCTGTGAAAAGAGTATTCAAATATTTGAAGGGCACTTCAAAATATGGTTTTGTTACCATGGTAACTTGGTTGAATCCCAAAGGAATCTCACATTCGAGGCTATGTGGATTCTGATTGGGTAGGGGACATTGACATTGCAGAAGATCCACCAGTGGATATATTTTCATGTTGAATGGTGGTGCAGTGAGTTGGATGAGTAAGGCAAGTTGTAGTCGCTTTGTCCACTCAGAGGAAAAATACATGGCGAAACACACGCACAAAGAAGCAATCTGGTTAAAATTTTTGTGTTCTAACATTGGTTTTGATGCAGGGAAAATAACTATTTTCTGTGACATTCAGAGTATAATTTTTCTGGCAAAGAATCCTACTTTCCATGCCAGCATGAAACATATAGATGTACAATATCATTTTGTACGAGATATGGTGGAGGATGGAAAGATCATTTTGGTAAAAGTTGATACTCTGGAGAATGTTGTAGATGCATTGATGAAGCCAGTGAGCACAGACAAGTTCAGGTGGTGTGCCAGTTCAATGGGCCTTAGTGCCCATTATTTTTGGTAGTTTTGTTGTGCTCTAGAGGTGCCTGTGTGATCTTTGTCAAGTGGGAGATTGTTGGAATAATGTGCCTCAATCCCATAGGCTGAAACCTCTGAAAGGGAAAAGTCAGTGTGACCTTCATTCTGTCTAGCCAACTGGAAGTTTAGTAGCCTTGTGGATTGTTCATGTCACCGAGACATTGTTGTTGTCTTACCAACTGGTGTTGTCACTGTGACCTATGGCGTTCACTGTAACCCTATGCCAAGTGGAGATCTCTGGGCGATGGGTTGGTGTCTAGCGGATGTCGGGGAGACTCATGGTGACTGGGTCATCAGTGTAACATGTGACTTCGATAAGAACTCCCGGTGACAGTTGGTATGTCTCACTGATAGTACACACTCTTGGAGTCTTCACGGTAACACAAAGGATTCGGTAAGAAGTCTTGGCGATAGGTGGTAAGTCTCGCTGATAAGCATACACTCGAAGCTATCGAGGTAAAGTGAAAGTTTCGGTATGAAGTCTCAGCGATAGCCTAAGTCTTGCTGACAGTGTTACACTCGAAGACATTGGGGAGACCCTTAGCTGAAAGGCTTGTTTCGTTATGATGTTTCATCGATAGTGGTAAGTCTTTCCAAAAATGCAACATTTGTTTGTTATTGGATGTCTTCAGGATGACCTCTTGGTGAAAGCGATAAGTCTATCCGACTGTTGGACATTTTGAAATAACATGAAGGTTTGGTATGATCTCTTGGTGAAGGATGATAGTCTTGTCGATGGGAATACTCTTGTCTATGTGACTTTGGAACTTCGGTGTGATGTCTCATCGAATGGCGATTGTCTCACCGATGAGAATGTTGAGGTCGATGTGACTTGTGAACTCGGTGTAACGTCTTGTTGATGGTCAAGACTCTTGGTGATAATGGCGATCTGGCTTTGTGGCATTGGGGAGACACGATTAGTGTCTCACCGACATGCGAATACATTTTCAATGCCTTTCACTGAGTGATGACTATCCTATGTGGTGAGTCTATGACCAATCAGAGAAGTCGAATGGGAACCACTAGTAGTTGGACTATTGCGGCTGTTACTGAGAGGAAGCTCGACAGACAGAGGCATCATGGATATACTCAAAGATTGAAGATTGTGATTGGTTCGATGGTTCATAACAGTTGGATGTTTAGTTCAATGAGTGATCAGTGAATGTAATTCTGAGAGTATTGTAATCTTAATATTTTGTAGCAAGGGTGATCATTGTGAATGCTATTGTAAATTGGCATCAGAGAGTGAAGCCCATACTCTATATGTAATTTTTGTTACTATAATACAAAGGGTTTTTTCTTGGTGTGGTGGGTTTTCTCCCATAAGGGTTTTCCCACGTAAATCTGGTGTTCATCTATGTATGTTATATTATTTATTTCTATTATTGCTTTCAAGTGTATCTTAATTGGACTGTAATTGAAAATTTAAAAGTATCTCTGCATTCTTCCCTAAGGTTTTGACATTAGGAGAGTTGTTTTTGCACCTTATCTTTCCTTACAAAAAGTTGACTCAACCATTTGAAAGGTGAGGTCTATTATGTGTTGCAAATCTATAAGTTAGTTTGATGAGTCGTTGATGGGGATAGAAAGGTGATAGAAGTATTATCTTGTTTGTAGCCTTTGGTTGCTCATGTTTTAGTATATATAGAGGTGCTCATTCTACCATTTGATACACTTTTCAATCTAATTATTCCATTGTTATTTTGTTGCATTCTTCGTGCAAAGTGAGTTGAGAGCTTGAGAGTTAGTGAATTGTTTATTATTTTTGCATTAGTGTTGTTCAAAGATTTGGTAAGAGGCTAGGAGTGGGAGAAAGACAATTTGGACCATTTGTATTTCTAGTTCATTTAAGCTTGTTGAAGCTATGTATGTAATATTATATCCATCTATATGGAAATTGGCAATGTGAAATGTTATTTTGAAAATATGTAAAGTGAAATCATACGTATATTGATGAAATGATTCTTTGATTATGCAATGGAAAAGCTTTGAAAGGTTATGTTTTAAATGGTGCATTTATTATTGAAAATAAAAGAAAAATTTTATTACTCATAATGATAGATGCGTAAAATTTTCACTTGTGGGTAAAACATAGTAAAAATTAAAGGGTAGAACATTGACCATGTTAAATATCCATTAAATTTTTTCCTTAAAATTATGCTAAGTCATACAACGATTAAAGAAGGAAATGTCATAAATTAGATAGATACAAATATAATTATCTATATTTTATAATAGTTCTACAAAAATATTGACATATTTGAAGGAAAATTTGCTAAATACAACCATACAATTATCAAGTTTAGGTTGTGAATCCAATGCATGCAATGTCACATGCAATCACATTAATAGGGCTAAGAGTTCAATTTTCTTCCTCAATACTCTGAGCATAGACAATTTAAACTTGCTCGGATTCTTGGATGCCGGATTGAGCCTCTTTCGTCAACCTATCTTGGTTTTCCTCTTTGCTCTAAACCATCGAACTCATTCTAGATTTCTTTGGTTGAAAAATTCAATAAGAAGTTATCAGGGTGGAAAGGAGCTCTTCTTAGTCAAGTTGGAAAAATCCAGCTCCTTAAGGCTTCTTTGCAAAATCTTCCTGTTTATGCTCTCAGTATATTTAAAATTCCTACTAAATATGCTGAGGCCATTGAAAAAATTCATAAAAGGTTTCTCTAGTCTGGTGTGGAGGACAAGAAGAGAATGCCACTTGTTGGATGGGATCTGGTTTGTAGACCCAAATCGAGAGGGGGCCTAGGCTTAAGGAAAATTAAAGTTCTGAATCTGTCCCTTCTTGCTAAACAGCTTTGGAGAACTCTTAATTTGAATAGAGAATGGCGTGATACCTTAAAATCCAAATATTTTAATAACTGTGAGTCTTTTAATGAGATCATAAATTATTCTTTTTTACCTCGTGGGTCTGTTTGCTGGAATGATATGAGTAGAGGTAGAAAGTTGTTGGAAAAGGGAATTGGTTGGCTAATTGGAAAAAGGAAATTATGTAAGGTTTTGGGAAGATAGGTGGCTTTTTAAAGATCCTTTGATCATAATTGAGAAATTCAGTAAATGGATGAATGATTGTAAAAGGGAATTTGGAGTCTTGGTTAAAGATTACTAGAGGAATGGGGGTTGGGTTGATTTGAAGACCATCAGTCAGGATCTTAGCCCTGTTCAGTCGGCCTCTAGGGCCCTAAGACCAGGTCAACACCAGGTGGAGGATCTTGCTGTCTGGATAGACAACCCATCTGGTATTTTTTCAATTTTTTCTGCCATGTCTTTGCTGGTTAGTCCGATGGAGCCTCCACCCTTCTAGGCTAAGGCTTGGATTAATCACCTGACTCCTAAAATCAATATTTTCTACTAGATAATGCTATAGAATAAGATTCTCACTTTGGACAATCTTTGAAAAAGAGGAATTCAATTACCAAATAGGTGTTATATGTGCAGGAATGAAGCTGAGATTGTTAACCATCTTTTTCTTCATTTTCCTTTTGTTTCGAATATCTGGGGTAAAATTTTTGTGCTTCTTGATGTGGTTTGGGTTTCCCCTACTTTTGTCGAAGATTTCTTCATGCAATGGAAAGCTCCTCCAAAAAATCCTTTTGTGCGAAAGCTATGGTCTTTTGTTCTACCTTTTGTGTCTTGGAATATTTGGAAGGAAAGGAACAACAGAGTGTTTAGGGATAAAGAGATGTTGGAAGGGGACTTGCATGCTAAAATCATAAGGGCTATAAAGGAAAATTTATCTTTAATTCCAAGAAAAATGGTTGATAAAGCTAACTGGTCTCCTTTCGATATTGCTATGGCTGAAAAGTGGAACTCAAAATTAGTTGGGTCAAATATCCTCAAACCTGTTGTTTGTGGGAGGGAGAATGCTAGTTGGTCTTTTCCACCTTTGGGTTGGGTGAAAGCCAATTTTGATGGTGCGGCTAAAGGCAACCCAGGGAAAGCTGGCAGTGGGTGTGTTTTAAGGGACAATTCGGGGGCTTTTATTGCGGCTTTTGCTGTGGACATCGGCACCCAAACTAATCATGTTGCGGAAGTTGTAGGGGCTTATCATGCGGTTAGCTTAGCTTTCAAGATGAACACGAAATGTCTTTGGTTGGAGGGTGATTCAATGAATATAATAAATTGCATTCTTGGGCTTACCCCTCCCTCGTGGACCATCAAAAAGTGGATCGAAGATACAAAAATCTTATTAAGTAAATTTGATAAAGTGAAAGTGTCCCACGCCTATAGAGAAGCCAATAAGGTGGCTGATTACTTCGCCAATGAAGGGGTTAAGAAGGGCTGGGAAAACACATGGAGGAAGAATGACTACCTCCATCCTGAAGTGAAAGCACTAATTTATTATGTTTTAGTGCATGGAAGAGAAGTTTGTCTTCGTCATGATGAAATAGATAAAGATTAGGTATGTCAATTTCATTAGATTTGATGGGGCTGACATCATTTTATTTTTCAAGAAGTGTCTTCGGCACGCTTTCTGGGTGTTTGATAAAATATGCCTAAATGGGACCCAGAGCAACTGTACGGTGTTGTTTAACAGAGCTTTGAAAATGGGGGGAGAAAGAAAACATGTGGAGCCGAGAAGTTTTCAGGAGCATAGAAAGAATGACAAATCCTAGGAAAGAATTGAAAAGGGAGGCTTAGTCTCGTATTTGGAAAAGCTCCAAGGTACTGACGAGGGGATGCTGGACTATTTTGTAAAAAAATGGAAAAATGGTGAGATTGTGTTGTATGGCAGGAATGTTAAGCTGAATGAGGATTTAATCGGTGAGATAACTGGTCTTTCGACAGAGGGTGTGAAATTTTATCGGGACCGACGGTTCTTTGATGAAGCAGTCATTAAATTTCCTAAAAAAGACAAGGAGAAGGCTAAGTTGGTTAAGGTTGCCAATAGCTACTTTGATGTGGAGTCCATCAAATCTATCTGGAGGAAATTTTTAAGAGTTATTATGGAGTATATCACGGTTGACGGGCGCTTCACCACAGTGTATGGTTACCACTTTGCCATTCTGAACCACTTCCATCACAAGGTTCATATCTCTCTGCCTTTTTACTTATTCTCTTCTTTGAAGAATTACCTTGATGGAGTTGAAAGAAACCCTAGGAGGACTACTATTATTTACCTTGGTCTTGTCAGGCTCATATTTGAGCATTATCAAAATTTACCTGCTTTGCCTAAAATTGTTGATTTTGGAGAATTGGATGATGAGGATATAGAAAGTAGTAGGGAGAATGACCCTTGGGCCCCCCCTGCTTGTGCCCTTATTGGTCCTAATACCAATGCTCCCTTGTCCCTATCTTGTCGAAATGCCCTTAAGAATTCTGCTCCCCCGTCATGTCCTAAGTTGCAGCCTCTGCATGAGTGCCCTAGTCTGGGTTTTTCCTCGCCGCCCTGTCTTAATCCCCAGCTGTCTCCTAGCTGCCCTACTCCGGGTTTGGTCTCTAGTTTTAAAGGTACCTCTGTTACGAAACTTGTCTCGTATTCTAAGAATTCCATGGAAATTCTTTCTGATAAACCTATGGTCAGTAAGGAGTCAGCCCCTAGTGCTCCTGTGTCTAGAAGATTTGGGAATGCCCTTATTGACTCCCCTAATCAAGATGAAATTAATTCGGCCCTGAGTAAGCTCAAGCCTGAGGACATTATGAGTGTGGTGGAAAAAAGTACGAATGGCCTTTTCACTGTTCTCAAGTGGACCCAAAAGGATGTCTATGATTTGAAAGGCCATAATATAGATCTAAGCAATAGGGTCATGGATTTGGAGCAGAAGAGTACCTGGAGTTGTAAAGAGAATGAAGGACAGGAAACCCCCTTACTAAGGAAAAGAAAGCATTCGCAGGAGGAAAGATTGACTAGTATCGAGTGCAATATGTCCAAGATAGGCCAAAATATTAGGGCCACTATGGCAAACAATCACAAAATTTCTAGGCATAACACCATTATCATCAATGCTATGGTGGAAAAGCTTGAAAAAAATCAAAAGGGTTCACTGGTCATGGATTTGGATGCAGACAGAGGATGCAGCAGATCTACTGGGGAAGGGATTTTGACTCGTACCTAGGCTAACACTAAGAGGAATACCCCGACTTCGTCACATACGGCTCAAATCCTCAAGCAGGGGTTATAGGATATGAAGGATGTTGAAAAGGAGGCTGAGGAGTTGTTCAACACCTTGGAGTAGTGTGGTGGTGTTTGTTTCTGGCTTTTTGGGCGGTCCTTTTTTTGGACCTTGTTGTCTCTTGGTGCTGTCATTTCCTTTTTGGGGCAGCCATCTGCTTGTTTGGACTTATTTTGTTATCTTTTGTTGTTTATACTCTGTGGTTTCAGGTCCCTGTAAAACTTGTTTTTTCCTTTTCAAAAACATAATAAATGGTGGATCAAGAATATATTAATTATACACATACACATTAAAATACATAGACAAGAAATGAGATGGTCAAGTAAGAATGACCAAATTAGATAAGACAATGTTAGAAAAGAGATAAAAAATGTAAAAGATGAAGAACAATCTTGAGACAATCAAGTGATAGAAGTCAAAAATGCCCCATAAGTGGGGTAAAATGATATTAAATAAAAAAAAAGATAACACAAAGAACACATGCACCCAAGTGAGGGAAGAAGATATAAAAAAGATAAAGGGATTTCAAAAGACAAAGTACATGTGAAAAGTGATCAATATAGAAGATAAATGATAAATAAAATAAAAGTAAGAGTGACATATAGACAATAAATCCATCTATCATATCAAGTAACTTCTCTTTTATGTTATTCCTGATCACAATGTGTATCTTTCCTTTGCTTGTAAATTATCAAATTTTATGTTGGAATACTTTATGTATTTATTCTTAGGATATCATTTTTCATGATAAGAAGTATACCTAGTACAAGGATCAAAGTTTAAATAACTATACATCATTATTGAGTCCATGCTACTCTTATGTGAATAAGGCCTGGAGAAATAGTTAATGAGAGCATAAGAAAAACCACAAATTAAAGCATAGAGAAAACAAAATGAATTAAATAATTTTAAAACTCTACCACATAAGTACAATCTAAGATTACATATTAGTAAGATTTATTTATCTATTTTCATATAATTAGAAAGAAAAATATTTTCATAACAATGAAAATCATCATGTAATTGATCTTCACAAAAATATATAGTATCATTGTACAAAATTAATGAAGTATTGACAAATATAACATGATCAAATAATATTCATTATGAATGTGCAAATAATCATGTAAAATATGAGGATTAATTTAGATAAATACTCATCATCACGTATAAAAGAGAGTAAGTCACAAAAATTACGTAGATCTAGGTTGTCATAAAATAGTAAGATAGATAAATACAAGGCATGCTACTATCATGGATAGGTAGGGCACATGACATATCCTTTCTAGAAGAACGATCACTAATGTTATTAGGCAAGGGATATCTTGAAAAGGGTGAAAAAATAACTAATACTCTCTTATAGAATATAATTTACATTCACTAATCCCACGAAGGAGGAGAAAGGTAAGACATGATAAACTATAACTTTCTTATAGATGACATCAATATCCAAAGAATAAAATTGCATGAATGAATCAAGGAAAAATGTACCATGTGTAAAACAAGTGAATGGAACAATATCAAATTACCAAATGCATATATGCAAATCAACCAATGAAGTAACCCTAGGAGCTACCATGATGCAATGCAAAGTTAGGGCACCAGGGTAGGAAAATAAGGTTCACAATGCACCCCTATCCCTAAACATGAGATGAAAGGTCAACCAAATTAGTGCTATATTATATCTATAACCCTAGATGACATACTAGATTGGGTTGCTTTGTTAGGTTAATCATGTATGTATATTAGGATCATAATATTCTCATTTTCTATGTACAGGGTCAACTTCATTGTTGTAGATCTAGTTCCCACCTACAAATTCAATCTCTAAGGGTCTTTAGATTTTTCCATGTCAACTCCTAGATAATAGGCTAGTAGACAAAAATATGTCTTTCATGCTCTTAGGTTTTCTCATTCAAGTTGGTAATACTTAAAAATACCTTCATAGATAGCACAATTCAGGCATGCACATGAATTCCATAATGATTACTAGGTGATTCAGATGTGCTAAGATGAATGTGTTTTCAATTATGGTAGATGCAAATATGAACATGAATATTCTTAAATGTCCTTGTATTAAGACATTCTTAGGTTTCAGGCTGTATCTTCTCCTACATAATTAGTGAATGTGAATTGACATCTTCTTCTGCATTAACATAATACCAAAGTGTTGAAATAGAAACTAATCAACTAAAATATTTGATTTTGATTATATAATTAGAAGAATCGAGATTGTGATAGCCACTACTTGAAGCAAACAACCAAATAGAATTAATGTTCGAAATGATTGAATTAAGAATTAAAATTGAATTACAATCATACATCTAATCCAGTTAATATAAAATTCTATACGCACAAACAAAATAAACAATAAACATAAAATTAGATTCAAACAAAATTAGATACATAAACTCAACTATACAATAAAATACATGATTTGTAATTTTATAAATAATTATTCTAAACTAAATAAAAAACTACATTAAAACACATTTTCACCTTTACAGCGATTTATTTATATGTATTTCACAAAGGGCCTTAAATTTCTACTGTACGGGACATACTTTTTCCCTATACTCAAGTACACGCTTGCAAAATGTACATTTCTCAGCTTGGTAATAAGTCTATGTGTGTTTGGCGTGAAGAAATAAGTCAATTGAGAGTGCTCGCTTACCACGACCTATCAATGACTTCCCTAGCAATTCTCCATTTGGGCCAACTCATTTTTTTAATTTATGCCCATTCTTGATTATGACGAAAGTGTCAATCATATGACACAATAAGTGAAATTCTATTAGTGCCAATGCATTAAATTCTTTTTAACAAAGTCATTTATCCCAATAATCCACCCATTTATTTCAGCCCTAATCACATGCAATTTTTGGGAAATGTGTAATAAGCCTTGCTTGGTAATCTTTGTAGTAGGGGAGAGGGGTAGTAGTCATACAAGCTAACTTTGCTTGCATGTAGCGATTGCCTAGAATATCTTAGGACCTTTTGGTTTTTTGAAATGTGGATTGGCCTCTTATCTATCTATAACTAAGTTTTCAAGCTGTGACTCATCGTGCAACTTGCCACATCAACACATGTAGTGAAAAGTGTCCAAAATTTGACTTTTTAAATATTTAACCGAAACTTAATCATGGTACCCCTAGTAGTTGAACAAAAGAATATCATTTGTTGCTTGTAAATTATCATATTTATATTTAAAATAAAACTTATATGCAACCTAAATTGACCAAATGCCTATTGGTAACCATAAATCTTTGTTATCTCTAGCTTGTATATTCAACACAAATGGATCAATAGTTGAACAAAGAAAAACTATTTATTGTTATAAAAACAACACATAATTATTTAAAATACAAATTATATGAAACAAAAATGGACCAATAATTAAACACTAAAACTTTTTGAAAATCCTTCACATTTAAAGGGAAAATACATGGTATTTATTGTGCTCACCTTTTATATTTGTGATAGGACAAAATATTAATATGAGATACTCAAATGCTTGTACATTGCTACCCCAATAGTTGTACACATAAGAGCAATATTTTTTCACTATGAAAATAATACTTGTTTAAATGAGTGTCTTATTTTATTAAATGAGTATTTTATTTATAAATGATACACTTATAGTGGAAAATTATGATATTTTATTTGAGATGAAAAATATTTATATCACCTCTTCATGGATGTATTTGTGTTTTTTTTATATAACATTCATAGGTTCTCATGTGTTGAAATATGGGTCCATTTTGACGAACATTTGGTTATTTTTCTATTTACTTGACTATTTATTTATAATATATAGTATAAATATGTGGTAAGGCTATGTATAATAACCAAAAGTACTATAACAACAATTGGACCTTGCACAACTACTGGCCCCTCTACCCTATATTATTATTATTTATTATTATTGTTCTCATAAAGAAAGAAATTTTCTATTTTGAATTGGTCAATTTTTCCATATGTAATGTAATGCATGATGTATGTAAGAAGTTGCAATAGCATCTTATGTCATGTGGATATTTCAAAAATCATTCTATGGTATTGTGATATGTGTAATGGATCTTATGATGATTATGTGATATGTGTAAGAGGGGAGTTACATTAGTGACTTGGCTTCTTGATCATATTAAATATTGCATGTTATGATGTGCCATATAGAATCTTTCAATGGAAATACCAGAGCTCCCATCTTTGGGAGTTCATTATGACAACTTATGATAATTTAGGAGGATCTTATAAAAATAACCTATGGATTACTTTGCAATTGAATTTGAGCCTTAGTTTGGGCACTATTATTGGGTTAGGATATTTTTTTTAGGATTTGGTAAACCTCAAATTCTCCTTCTATTTATTGAGTGCTTGAGATGGAGGTTTCATAGTTGTATTGTAGGTCATTCTATTATGTAAAAATCTCTTTATATCTACATGTTGGTTCAACAACTTTAGAAGCCTTAGGCTTTGATTTATAGTGTAAAATTATTGGTTCTTATAGGAATATAATTGGTTCTATTTTGAAGGCTATATTTTTCTAATATAGTTTTCTCAAGGAAAATTTTGTGTAATTTGATGATTTTTTTCTAAGAAAAATATGTCTTAAATAGTTCAATGAAATTTTTAATGCATTTATCCTCTTAGATTGTTGTAGGAAGTGGTGCATTATCTTATCTTCCTTTTAGTAAATCATGTAACTTGAATTAACTATAAATATATTTATCATGTATCAAGTAGATAAAGTATGTCAGATAATAATTATGGTAAGAATATTGATTGGAAATGACGACAAAGAATGAGATTACCTCATGTATGGGAAAATAGTGAATTTTGGTGTGGTGATTAGTGACCAAGAATAGTTGTGTAGTCACACAAGGTACTAGGATAGAAATATTCATGCCCCTAATGAGGTATCCAATAGTACATAACCACAATGAAAGGTAGAATTTAAGCTACTCTATTATGTGTATTAATTAAACAAAAAATTATTAAGCATGAGAATACACACAAAATCAAATTTTCAATCAATGAAATGAAAAGTTCAATATTTTTTTTAGTGGCTAATATTCAACACTTGCATAATAGTTGAAATTGGGGATTCAAAATTTGGATAATAGTACAAGTTGTAAGGCAACCTAAATCACCACATTTTTACAAAAAAATAATTTTAGTCTTGGTCACATCACCACAATATTCAATACCTAAGTAGATCATATTTTCCTAAATTTATAAGTTATAGTAGAAAATTAAATTAATTCACCAATAATATTATATAATTAATGGTTACTTTAGGGTTATATCACCAAATTTTAATCAACACCATTGATTTTATTTATAATATAATGGTTTTGGTTGTATTCAATGGGTTAAAATGTACCCTTGGAGCTCCAATACCCATCGAGTCCAAAACTATATTTGGGTCATTGGAGATTTATAATCTAATTTAGCTAGGGTCAAATTTTATGGGCTAAAATGTAAGTATAGAGATCTAATTCCAATGGGCCCCATCTAACATGCCCATTGTTTTACACAATAATTTTTCCTATGTTTTACCCACAAGTGAACAATGTACACTACTAACATGATGAGCAATAAAAGAATTCTTTTTCATTAGAATAACTAATGCACATTTGAAACAAAACATTCCAAACATTCTAATGCAAGAGCTTTTAAAAATTTAGTTTGATTTACATTTACTATTTTGTGGAGCTAAAGTTGTGGCTTTTTGAACTGAGTGGATAGGGGAGAATGCAGTTGGAGAAGGATTCATGTAAGTTAGAGAAGAAGTTTTTTTCCAAGAAAAAAGAAGAGAGATTGACGACTTGTGGAAGAGGATCGATCTATGTACATCAACGAAATGAAAAACAAATAAAATGAGAATGCCATGTAGGTAGACTTCGCTGGCCATCAATTGGGATGGTTAATTTGCAAGAAACCTGAACCAAGAGAGGGTCTTTTCACATAGATCGATGATTTTTGAGAAACATGGTGAGTGCAGCCAAAAAGATGAAAAAAATGTGGGGAGAGATGAGTGGAGAAGGGCGACCAGTTAGAGTATAGAGGAGAAATGAATGGTTTGCAGAAGTAGCGAAACTTTGTGGTAGAATCGGTGCTAGCCAACAAAGTAAAATTTTATAGAATTGATATAATCTGTCATTGGCATATGTGTAGTGACTTATAATGTTGCTTCATTGAATGTAATCAAAATGTGCAAGTTTTAGCGCATCATTCTTGTTAGCTTGTAATGGATTTATGTTTCCTCGCATAAGGAATGAGTATTACTATAGCTTTGATGCATGTTTCTTGAAATGGAGCACGAGTTTGAGAATGGTTTTCACCCAAGATAATTTTTGAACAAGACAACTGAGAGGGGGCATGAATCAGTTGTGAAAAATTTAACCTTTTAAAACATTCATGAGAGCTTAGATCAATCACACTTCTTAACTCTACTGAAATAATCAAATGTTAAGTGCCAATGTAGAAACTGAAAACCATCACACAAAAACAACACTAGATTTACATGGAAAACCCAATAAGGGAAAAAACATGGCGATGATTACCTCACACTATAGAGAATATCAAAATAGATTACAAAAGGCTCACTTCCTGAGAAGTAAGGCTCACTACCAAAAACAAGGAGCCACTGTCTGAATCAAGACTCACTATCCAATAGGGCTAACAACCCAGAGGGCTCACTGCCACAAAAATACAAAGAAGATAGAAGAGATATGTTACAGAGAGAATAAAATCTCAATGCAAAGGAGAAATCCACCATAATTTTCTCAACCACTTGTAGACATGCACGAATGATAGAGTACACCTTTAGCTCACTACATCCAAAAACTCAAAATTTAGACTTCGCACTGATCTGCCACACTCACATCACACACACCAACTTATTTGCATCTATTTCACATCTATCTACTCTATTTATTTGTACTTATCTCTCTTTTTTACACTTCTCTCACCACTAACTCATCTTGTATTTATACCACCTTCAACTTTGAAACATATCCAAAGTCAGCCATCCATAAATGAATTCAAATTAGGTCAACACCAAAACATCCTAGAGTGGAATTAGAATGAGGGTCACCCAAACACATGCTTGATGAGGACCCAAATAGGTCCCAACACTCTTCATCAATTCTCAAGGTACTGTTTCTTACAAGGTCAACCAAACCAATATAGAATACATAAAACAATTAAGCATGATCCTTCCAAATACCAAAATTATCTTCAACATAATCATAAAAACTTAATTCTAGAACCGAAAGTCATAAGAATTTACCAAAGAGAAATCCAAACCAACATTTCTTCTGGACCTCAACTAGATACACACAAAACCATAGTTCACAACTAGTGAACACAACTTGAACTGTACAATGAATCAGAAACAAAAAATCTAGATATAGTAGCTTCCAACAACCATGATCAACATATCTAAACCATGCACAAGTAGAAGCAAAATCTGGACCAAAACCTGGAGCAACCATTGAACACCTACAATCCTCCTTCAATACAATTTTCTCAATATCCTCGACATACGGGTATGTGCAGAATTATGATGGGCCAAAAAGTGGCAATATGATGGGTATGTCACTGACGACTATTTTTTTACCCAAAATTGATGAAACGAAAAGGGTTTTTATAAGAGATTCTCAGCTTTCCACCGATATAAATCATGCTTTATTTTGAATTTAATAAGTAATTATTATTCATTTTCTATTCAAATTATGACTAAAGTCCTGATTGATAGGTTGATTGAAAAACATCTATAGCTTTCAAATGGTATCACATTTTTTGAATCCAAAACATGTGTCACATTCTATGCTTTGCATACTATAGGATTAAAAAAGGAAAAATGAATTTCATGAAGTTTTGACAAAGTTAAAGTGGTCGACATACGATTTTTTATATTTTAAAAAATTGTAATAAAAAATCATAATTAATTATTTACTTGGGAAAAATTACAAAAAAATATGCATCACATTGGGGCATGAGTCCTTTACTTATATCTAAAATATTATTAAAAAAATTATCATTTTATTGTGGTTAGGGTGGTTAGACAGACACCTACTTCTTATTTTTCCTTGAAATTTAAGTACCTTTGAAATTTCAAATTTTTACCAAATATTTTTCTTTTTCTAAACAAACCTAGTAGTTTAGAAACTTCATTCAATTTTCTATAGATTCTATTCTTACATATTTTTGAAATAATATAGATAACTTATTCAAATTTTTATGTCAAGTTGCCTAACTCTAATTTTTCTAAATTTTTTGCCAAGTTCAAGGGCCTGTTTTTTCCATGATGATCCTACACATACCCATACACAACCAATAACTTGCATCCATGACACTAATGACAACAACAACCAGTTGAAAATTAATTGACCAATTGACATAAATGACAACACCTTGCAACAACTTCTTCATACTTTCAACAATCTCCCCCTTTGTCATTGATGGAAACACATGATGTGAAAAAAAAAAAAAAAGACAACATAGTAGCACTGAACATACTTTTTATGATTTTGCTTTATTTTTGTCCTCCTTAGTAGATAATATTTTTCTTTTCTACATCTCTATCAGCTCCCTCTTTGATATCAATGGCAAAGGAAAAAGATGTTTTACATTGATTTCTCTTTTGACATTAGAAATAAAACACTTATACAATGACAACACAAGATACTACCTACTCCCCCTAAGAGGTAGCCACCAAATCACCAGTCTCTTTAGGAAGAGGCTTCATGAATATATCAGCAATTTGATCCTTCATAGGGACATAATCAATATTTACTTCATTCTCCATACCCTTCTCTCTCAAGAAATGATACCTAATAGATATATGCTTTTTCCTCGAGTGCATCACTAGATTCTTTGAAATTTTAATTGCACTTGTGTTATCACAAAAGATAGAAATAGGATCATCATACACCATTGTGATATCTTTCAATGTCTATTTCATCCATAGAACTTGTGTACAACAAGATGCAACAACAATATACTTAGCTTCAGTAGTAGACAAAGAAATTGAATCTTTCTTTTTACTCAACCATGCCACCAATCTGCAACCAAGAAAGAATGCACCACCACTTGTACTTTTCTTGTCATCTACACATCCAACCCAATCTACATCTGTATAAGCACTTAGTGTAAAGTTAGTATCATTAGGATACCATAACCCATAATTCGAAGTGCCATTCATATATCTGAATAGTCTATTAAAAGTAGCAACATGTGTTTCCTTACGATCTTCTTGAAATCTAGCCACAAGATAGACAACATGCATAATATTTGGTCTAGTAGTAGTCAAATACAATAGTCCACCAATCACAGATCTATACTTGCTCTAATCAGCCTTAGGTGAATCATTATCTTTACCTAACTTGCAACTAGTCACCATAGGAGTACATACCGGTTTGGAACCATCCATCCCAAACATCTTTAACATCTCTTTCACATACTTAGACTATGAAATAAAAATTCCTTTCTCTATTTGATTAATTTGCAACCCAAGAAAGAAATTCATCTCTCCAAACATCAACATTTCAAATTCATTTTGCAGCTCAAGATTCTGCAAACATCTTACACATAGTTTCATTTCCTCCAAAAATAATGCAATCAACATATACAACCATAATCAATATTTTGTCATTTTGAACTTTAAATTATAGGTTACTATCTACCATACCTTTTTTGAAACCTTGTTGAATCAAATACCTATCTAATCTTGCATACCAAGCTCTACGAGCTTGCTTTACTCCATATAAAACTTTCTTCAATTTGTAGACTATGTCTAGTTGAACTGACAATTGAAATATTTTTGGTTGTTCCATGTAGACCTCTTCTTCTAGCTCACCATTCAAAAATGCATACTTGGCATCCATCTGATAGACCTTGAAATCTTTATGAGTAAAAATCACTAAGAACATCCTTATAGCTTCCACTCTTGCCACCGGAGAAAAAGTATCCTAAAATTCTATGCCTTATACTTGTGAGTAACCTTTACACACAAGCCTTGCTTTGTTTCTAATCACTTCTCCATTCCCATTCAAATTATTTCTAAATACCCACTTTGATCCAATAATGTTTTTGTCTGTCGGTCATGGAACCAATTCCCAAGTTTGATTTTTCTCAATTTGCATAAGTTCTTTCATAGCTTCCATCCAATGTTCATATTTACATGCTTCACTTACAGTCTTTGATTTAATTTTAGAAAGTAAACACAGATTTACTTTGCTAGTAGTAGCTCTGCTTCTTGTCAATACTCCTTTTGTTTTGTCTCCAATGATCTGGCTTTCTGAATGATTCTTCTGCACATATTTAGGTATCTTAGGTGACACTACTAGAGCTTCTTCTTCTCTTTCATTTTCTTCATTATGCTTCTCTTGCTCATCCTTTTCTGTTCTTCCATAATTTCTTCAATTCTTACGCAATTAGCTTCATTTGATACATATACATCAATATCAATTGAATTCTTTATTGTTTCATCAACCTTGACATTTGCACTTTCTACAGTATTTATCAGTCTTTTATTGAAACATCTGTAAGCTTCTCTTTTAGTAGAATATCCAAGAAAAAATCCTTCATCACTTCTTGCATCAAACTTTCCTAAATTTTCTTCATCCCTTATGATATATCATTTGCTTCCAAATACCTTGAAATATTTAACAGTGGGAATTCTTCCATACCATTTCTCATAGGGAGTCTTTGTACTATTTTGTCTTGCTTGAACTCGGTTGAATACATAAACCACAATATGAATAGCTTCTCTCCAGTAAAATTTTGGTAAACCAGACTCAGTAATCATTGATCTAGCAACCTCTTGAACTATTCTATTCTTCCTTTCAACAAATCCATTCTACTGAGGAGTTCTTGAGGCAGATAACTTTCTGTTTATTCCATTCACTTCACAAAACATATTAAACTCATGGGGGGTGAAGTCTCCACCTATGGAAAACCTTAAGCATTTTTTCTTCAATTTTACTTTATTTTTGAACATAGCTTTCAATTTCTTGAATCCATCTAATGCATCTGATTTCTCTCTAAGTAATGTAACCCATGTATATCTAGAATAGTCATCAATCAAAAGCATAAATTATCTTTCACCTTGTAGAATTCTCACTCTTGTAGGAACAAAGAGATGTGCATGAATTAAATCCAGTAGTCCAGTAGTAGATTGTTCCTTTGATCTGTGATGATTTTTGTTTGCTTCCCAAGCTAACAATTCCTTCAAATAGCATTAACAGGCTTTGTAATCCTTGGTAAATGTCTCACAACTTGAACTGTAGTAATCCTTACCAAGTTATCAAAATTTATATGGCACATTCTTCGATGCCACAACTAACTGTCATTAATTTGATTCATAAAACATCATCTATCAACACTCTTAAGTTTATAGATATTTCCTTCATATTTATTTCCTATAGCAATCACTATTCTGGATCCTTTCTTGATCACACATCTTTCATCCTCAAATACAAGTTTATATCCTTTACTGCACATCTATCCAACACTCAAAATATTATGCCTTAAACCCTTAACATAGTAGACATCATCATTATTATGCTTTCCATCAAAACTTACTAAACCTATCCCACAAATTTTAGCACCACTATCATCTCCAAACATAACTAAGCTTCAATCATAATTTTTAACAACCATTTCCAACAACCTAATAGTTCTTTTCTTGTTTAGCATGTAGGGAAAAGATTACAATACCTTCATTTTTTTGGACTTCTTTGGAGGACATTCCTTCACTTGTTTTTTAGAATTAGCAGAAGTAGGTTCATCTTTTATAGCCAAGAACAAGCATGCATTGTCATCGGGGTCTTCATAATCAGATTCCTCATTAGATATACTAGCATCCTCATTCACATAATATGATCTATTGATATTCTTACCTTTCCTTACTTTCTCATATCTTTGTTTATTCCTCTTAGCTATTTTTGGACATATTGCAGCATAATGACCTATTCCTCCACAACCAAATTATTTAAAGAGTAACTTACCTTCATACTTGTTGGATCCTTTCCTCATCCTTCTCACAAAGTTAGCTTCTACTTCATCAATATTTTCTTCATCTGGATCTTCAACTTTTGTAGCCTTAAAATAAGTTACTGATTTGAATCCATTTCTTAAATTTGGCTTCCTCATCTCATAAGATATTAGAGATCCCAACAATTGATCTTTAGTGTAATTCTTATAATCTATTAGAGATCCCAACAATTGATCTTTAGTGTAATTCTTATAATCTATAGTTTGTTCAATAGCACACACCATTTTTTTGTCAGCATTGGGGAGAGTTCAAAGAATCTTCTTTATAATCCTGGATTCCTCTATAGTAGCACCAAGTCCTTGCATTCTAGCTACTACCTCATTCAATCTTTGTACATAAGCTTTAACATTCTCATCTTCTGACATATGTAGGAGCTCAAACTATGCCTCCAAATTTTTCAATTCTGCAATTTTTCCTCTTTGACCCTTTCATCACCTCCATGTTCCTATTCCATAGCATCCTAGACTTCCTTATCAGTCCTTAGATTCTGAACTTTAATCAACTCGAAGTGTACAAGACTACTCTTCAAAATGTACTTCACCTTATTGTTCGATTCATGTGCCTTTCAATCTCATCGGCCATACTCAAACCATTAGCAGGAGGAGTGCAAGGATTCTTGTAAGATTTCTCCACATCATATCCATAATACTCTAGAAATTCTTCCATCAATATTTTCCAGATAGCATAATTAGTTCCATCGAACCTTGGATAATCATGAGTAACTTTTCTAGCCATCCCCAACCTTCCTTAAGTGGTTAAGCTCTTCTCCAAGGAACCAATATTTGATACCAATTGTTGAAAAAAACAATTGAGAGGGGGGTGAATCAAATGTAACAAATTTAAACTTTTAAAACATTCACCAAAGCTTAGATCAATAACAATTATTAACTCTACTAAAATGATTAAATATTAAGTGCTAGTGCAAAAACTGAAAACCATCACACAAACACAACACCATATTTACATGGAAAACCCAATAAGGGAAAAACCACGGTGAGAATTAACTCACACTATAGAGAATATCAAAAATTATTACAAAAGGACTCACTATCCAACAGGGCTAACAACCCAAAGGGATCACTGCCATAGAGATACAAAGAAGATAAAAGAGATATGTTATAGTGAGAAGACAATCTAAATGCAATAGAGAAATCTACCACAATTTTCTCAACCACTTGTAGACATGCATGAATGATAGAGTACACCTTCAACTTAATGCATCTGAAAACTCAAAATTTAGACTTCACACTAATTTTCCACACTTGCATCACAAAAACCAATTGATTTGAATCTATTTCACATCTACCTTCTCTATTTATTTGCACTTATTTCTCTTTTTTACACTTCTTTCACCACTAACTCATCCTGTATATATACCACCTTCAATTTTGAAACATATCCAAAGTTGGTCATCCATAAATGAATTCAAAAATTAGGTCAATTCCAAAACATCTTAGACACCTTCTACTCACTGCCGCTAGAGTCATAGTTATTTTTAAGATCACACTCAAATCATCACACTTGATCACATTCACATCTCACACTTACCACACAACTCAACACAAACTCCACATTGCATTTATACCATCTGCAAACTCATACAACTCCTTAAGGTTAGCCTCAATAAAATGCATGCACCTCAACCGTGCAACACCAAAAAGGTTAGAACCAAACACCTCTATGGTGGAAATAAGTGAAGGTGGACTAGGGCAAGGGTTGACTAAAACCAAAATCTACATCACCACAATACTCAACACATCCATAATCCACGAGGTACCTCCCAAAATAGCACTAGCATGCCAAGTTGGACAAACCTAAACTAACACTAAAAGTGACCACAAGCATGCTTCTCTTAGTCTAGAAACAAAATGTGGACCACACAAAAACAACAAACAATATCTAGGAATATTCCAACATCATTATATTACATTTCAATACTACTACAACCACTTGAAACAAATAATATTTTCATCTTGCACATCAAGATGCACTACCACTCAAGTCCAATATAAGACTTGAACTTACTGAGCAACACAATGCCATAAACTCCAAGGTAAGGTAGATATATACAATATAAGCATGTTCCAAAATTTGCAAGAAAGGAAACTTCAATGCTGAGAAATGTGGAGCAATCTAATTTCTCTGAGACAACCCTCTTCACAAGCAACATACTATCAAACACAACTTTTTCTACCATATGATCTAGAACCTAAAACTCTAGATATAGCACCTTTAAACATCTCTAATCATCATGTCCAAAATTAATAAGCATATATTCAACCATGAATAAATGTGAAACACGATACTAGACACACATTTGTCACACTACACGCTCTTTTGTTCAAATTTTCTCAAAATCATTTGGAAACCAAGTGAACTAGTTGCATCAACAACACCAAAAAAACTTATATGTTGGAATCAAGGAGCACTGAGAGGGGGGGGGAATCAGTGTTCTAAAAATTTTAACTTTATTATCTTGATCTTTAAACCAACTATAGCATTGAACCAAAAGAAAGATGCAAGAACACAAAGCAATCAACCACAACAACATAACACATGTATTTTTATGTGGAAACCCTATTAGGGGAAAAACCATGATAGAGTTCAATCCACAATATGAGTATACTCAAAATAAGTGTTTACAAATGGGGAATGCACATGCATTTGAAACACTACCTAGAGCTCACTGCTCAAATACAAAAGGCTTACTGCCCAAAAAGAGACTCACTATCTTACAAACATAGATAGACAACTGGAGTGGATGAACTATGAAATTAGCATCTACTAATGCTTGATTATAGTCCTAGTTAAGCACATAAATCACATTCTTCACATTTTTTTTATTCTGCTCTTGAAGCTCTATCTACTTTAATTCAAATCACCAATCTTTCTTCTGCACAAGTGAAACTGCACACAATCAATCTATATTCCTAACTTTTGCACCTTATCACAACACATGCCAAAATGATATGAATAATCTCTTATATATATATGAAACAAGAGATTACATCAACCATATGTCAGCTTCAAAAAAATATAAAGCATGTACAAACTGTCAGCTCAATCCATAAACAATTTACAATGCGAACCAACCAATGTTGGCCAAAACATAGTGAGGACCCAAAACACGCTACATTCATTTAGTCAGCCATTTTGCACTGTTAGTTTGAGAATCAATAAACCAGATCTTCTAACTTGCACACAAATTAATACGAGGCTCGATGATTCAAGAATAAGATAGTTCATACATCAAAAGACTTTCCCTGAGATCCACAACTCAAAATGATAAGAGGAAATTACATATGAATCGATAGACACAACTCTGTTAGATGCCTTGTTTCAGCTTTGATAGTTAACACATAACTTCAATCTAACTTCTGGTATGAGCAAATACTGAAATGTGGATAGGATTACTAACTAGGGTTTCCATCAATGATAAAACTAGATGACTTATGCAGTATCATTTTCCAACAATCTCCCCCTTTGGCATTGATGGAAATACCTAGTGAAAAATGACTAAGTGTCAGAATCAATACCAAAATGAATACACTGCAAACCTCAAAACTTCAAAACACAACTCTCCCTTGAGATGAATAAAACATTTTTCACTATCCCACACTCCCCCTTTGACATCAATGACAAAGATAGGAATCCACATACCCAAAATCATACAAAAATTTCTATGAAAAAACTGCATATGTAAAAACTTTCTTTTCTAGCTTACATGAACTTGAATATATCTGCAAAATTGTTCTTCCACAGGCTCAAACTAGTGTCCCAACCCTTTTTGAGACTCTCCAAAATAGTCATGTGACGACAAAACAAGTAGGATTGCATCTCTATAGACTCAATATTTTTTGGATCACTGACAACCATAACATCCTATGCTTCCTTCAATGCACTAAGCATTATCTCCATTTTAGGACCAATTAGTCCTCTGAGCTCACATACCCTTTCCAAAATTCTGCCTTCTTCATGCTTCAAACTTTTAATTTTTTCAAGCAGGGATATGACTTGACCTTCTTGATTATTCACAGAAACGGTTAAAGTATCAAAGGCTTGAGAAATATCTTCTAACTGTTTCCCATATTCCTTAATTTTCTTCTTAATGACCTCAGTGAATTTAGACAAAGATAAACATGACTTGTAGATATTTCCACCCTCAGATAATGCACCTTGAATGTTCTTTACACAGGTAGCTAACAAAAATTTATCATTAGCAATCATACCCTTCAATCTACTGAACCTGTTTGCATCAAATTCTTTCTGAACCTTATCCTTAGCTGAATTTTGAAGAGACTCAAAGTGAGTACTTACAGAGTTGATAAGTTTCTTCAGCTGACCAGATGGAGAATTAGATGATTCCTTGACAGGTGTGGGCATGATCTTCTCCAAGATACTGGATGCAAGGCTTAGCAGATCACTGTCCTCAATGTGAGATTTCAATATATCCTCCCTTGCCTTAGCCTATGCAAATGATCCTACCTTCATCCTCTGAATAGGAGATAGAGTGGCCAAGTTGATAGGACCTTCAACCAATTTAGGGTCAAACTCCTATTGTTCTTCTAAAAACTCCTTTACTGCCTTTGCAATGTCTCTTATTTCCACAACAACCTCCTTTTCTTTAGTCTTCTTTTCTTCAACCATAGATTCTTGCTTGGCTTTAGGAATCTCTAACTCTTCAAATTTAGGAGCTTTAGTCTCCATAGGAATTTTAGTATCTTGCATATCCAAAGGATTCTAAGTATCCTCAATTGTGTCTACTTTCCTTCTTCAATTTATGGACCAGATGGAACATTTTCATCATGAAATTCTTTAGAAACAACATTATATCTGTTCTTCAACAAATCTTCCTTAAGAATTTTCTCAGTATCTTTTGCCACTTCCTTGGTTTTCCTAATCATAAACTTATTGACCCTTTTTTTTCTCTTAAAATCATTTTTAGCATCATTGAGGATTTTCTTCATTTCTTCTATTGACATTATTGGACACAGATCAACAAGTATTTGTTCTCTCATTTGTTCTTCTTCAGTTCTTGCATTAACTCTCCTCATTTCCAAGACTTCATATAACCCTTTAGGTGACTTTGACATTATTTCTATGAGAGTCATATTGAAAAAATTAAAATACTTTATTGTGGCTTCCTCAAGAGTTCTCTAACCAACATTATCAGAAGTGTCATACCATTAAAAAAGTGGTTTGAGATTACCATCCTTGATTAAAGCTTTTTCCACTTCCTTTATAGTCATACCTGATATGACAATTTTCACCTTTTTCTTTTCTTTCTCTTCACCGGAGGGATTGTCCTTAGAGACTTTTGATGCCTTTGTGCCCTTATGCTTGATTTTTCTCACTTCTTCATCAAATTCAGTTTCTTCATCATCTTCAACTACAACATAGACTCTTGTTCTTTTATCCTTTTTCCTCTTTCCTTCTCTTCTAAATGTCTTGACTTGAGCTTTTACTGGGATTGATTTCTTTGCAAGACTAGATGAGAGTGCAAAGATCCTTGTAGATCTAGATCTGGTAGAGGATGTGACCGGACTAGCAAACTCAGTTCTAGCAGTCTCTCCTTCTTCAACTTGTTCTCATTTCCTGCTAGCTTCCCTCACTACTTCAGCTAATATACCCACGCTTTCTACAAAAGATTCAACTTTCTTACTCACCTTCTGGACTATCATAGGTTTCTTCAGTTGTTCATGCACTTTCATATCTTTCTCTTCAAAGGTACCAAACCTTTCTTCTATCGGATCCCAAGGTTTACTCAATAAATGTTGTGCATACAATTCCAAAATGTGTTCTTCAACCTCATATCCCATAGGTATTATCCAAACTGTTCTAGGTTATGCTGCTTCCATCAAACACTGATCAATGTCAACCATGAAGCAAATAGTGTCCTTATATTTTTCCACAATAGTTGTAGGAATCCTTTCCCTAGCTTGCATTGAAATTTTTTGAGGTAACCCCAGATTGCAGTTTTTCTTGCTTTTCTATCACCAATTTTGTACAAAATGTCTCTAATTTGAATAGCTATAGTTTTATCACCTTTCCATTGCACTTTACCAACTCTCAGAACTTCATTTATGAAGTAGAAGAATAGACATAACAACAAATTGACATACTTGAAAGATTTCTTCTTGCCCTTTTTGATTTTTCCAAGATTCTCAATTAGGTGGCCCCAGAGTAACTCACATAGGTCATATTCTACATTTTCCTTAACCATCTGATAAGCTACATAGATTGTAGTACCAGATACAAAGATAACTCAGTTGGAGTGATAGATGGGTATGTGCAGGATCATGATGGGCCAAAAAGTGGCAATATGATGGGTATGTGGCTGATGACCTTTTTTACCTAAAATTTATGAAATGAAAAGGGTTTTTAAAGGATATTCTCAGCTTTCCACCAATATAAATTATGCTTTACTTTGAATTTAATAAGTAATTATTATTCATTTTCTATTCAAATTATGACTAAAGTTCTGATTGATAGGCTGAGTGAAAAACATCTATAGCTTTAAAATGGTATCACATTTTTTTAATCCAAAACATGCATCACATTCAATGCTTCACATACTATAGCATTAAAGAAAGAAAAAATTAATTTCATGAATTTTTGACCAAGTTAAGGTGGTAAGACATATGAGTTTTTTATATTTTTTAAAAGTTGTAATAAAAAATCATAATTAATTATTTACTTGGAAAAAAGTTACAAAAAATATATGCATCACATTGGACATGAGTCCTCTACTTATATCTAAGATCTTATAAAAAAATATTATCATTTTATTGTGGTTAGGGTGGTCAGACAGACACCTACTTCTTATTTTTTCCTTGAAATTTAAGTACTACTACATTGAAATTTCAAATTTTCACCAAATAGATTTATTTTATTTTTAAAAAACCTAGTAGTTTAGAAACTACAATAAATTTTCTACAGATTCTATTCTTACATATTTTTGAAATAATATAGATAACTTATTCAAATTTTTACGTCAAGTTGCCTAACTCTGATTTTTCCTTTTTTTTTTGCCATTTAAGGGCCTATTTTTTCCATGATGATCCTGCACATACCCAGATTTTATATTTGATAACCATAGAAGCAAATCTTAGATCCACTTCAATGATGTCATTAATTGTCATGGCTCTCTTGTCAAGTTGCCTAACTAATAGAAATTCATATTATGAAATTTAAAGGAAACATAATTATGCATTTGGGATAACTAGGGATTTGGTAAATTAACTAGTTTATGTTGAATGCTTTTATAGATAATTAATAGTTAAACAGGTGGATTTCCTTGCTAAAATTTTAACTAGGATGATATTATAATATCATAAATGAGTAGTTGGACAATTATAGACAAAATAAATATTCAGATTGTCTTAGGTGAAAGAAGAGTGTAGTTAATTTGTTTAGTTAACCAACGGTTAGGGAAATGGTAAATATTGGTGAGGATAGTGCATTTATTTCAAATAATTCTAATTAAAGTTAATTAATTTAGTTTTCCCTCTCTCTTTATAATAGTTGGTGAATACTAAAAATATGTATGTTTTAGTAAGTCGCTATGAAAATATAATTATTTAAGAATATTGTGATCTAAGTTCTTTCTTAAGTTTCGTGGTAAGAAAATTAAATTACTGTGTTAAAGAATATTTCTCTATATTTTTGTTAATTATTTTTAAATAATTTTTTTTCCTTAAGAAAAAGTTAAGATGAAAATAAATTTTAAATGTAGGTTGATGGATATTATCTTATTAGAAATGCTAAAAGAAGATTTATTTTTGTGATATATATATATATATATATATATAGTTTCTTAAATCACATTAAATGATTTTATAATAATACTAAATTCATTGTAAATGGATTGAAGGGTAAAAGTGTTCCTTAATTACAAATTTATTTACTATTGATCTGTGATTTGTGCATAGGTAATATTTTTTATTAAATTATTTGCAGTAAACAAACATGTTATACTTGAATTAAATTTATCATTTTAAGTAACAAATATATATATATATATATATATATATATATATATATATATACAGGTTGTATTCTAAATTTTAATTATTTTGAAATATTGTTGTTATTCCAATATATTTCACAGTTCCTAACACATTTAGGATAGATATGTTTTCAGGTACATTTAAAATTAGTTTTAATTTCAAATTATTTAAAGTTAAATTTAATTACAATTTCTTCTATTAGATTGTGGTTGCGATTAAATTGTCCCTATTGGAATTAAATTAGAATTAGCTAAGGTGGAGTCAAAATATGTAAATAGTAGATTTTTAATCAAAGTTATTCAGTTTAAAAGTAATTCAATGTATACATTACCTTTTTAGTTAAATTTATTATTTTGACATAACAAAAGTATAGGTTATCTTTTGATCTAATCAGTTTGAGATAATCAAGTGTATATGGATTACATATTCTAGGGATTATCCATTTAAAGGATATTATGATCAAAATACACTTAATTATAGTTAATCATTTAATAATTTTTTTTACACTATCTTGAGTAGGTTTGGATTATGTTTATGTATAAGTAAATGGACATTTATAGTTTATCTTGAATATGTTAGATTGTTATTTAGTTAATTTGGATACTCCTTGGTATTGATTTCTTATGCATGCTAGTGGTTCCTTGATTGAACATATTTTTTTTTCCCTTGACTTATTTTGCTATTGAAGTAATCTTTATTATAGACATGTTTTGGATGAGTTGGGAACCCGTCAAAGCCTAAGCCACTCCCTTTGATAAGTTATGGGTGTAAGGTTGTTAAAATTCTAGAGGCGTTGGGAAACTAGTTTGTGTTGAATTTTTCCATGATTAGGTCCTTCTTTTGACCTTTGTATCTCTATGTTGAGCTCGTGGGTGTACATTGTTCCATGTTTTCTTTGAATTTTTATAGTCATGACTTTGAGTGAGATGGTTCATTCCTCACTCGTGCTTCCATCTCGTGACTTTTTTTATGTTGGTACATCCCTTATTGTTGAGAGTCTTATTTCATAACTGTTTGGGAGGGTGGATCTTCATGGGGGCCAGTGCACAAAGGGGATGTTAGGGTAACCCATGGAAGAGTTTCCTAATCAAGTGATAATATAATTAAAGAACTCATGGGTTTGGGTAGTTAAACATTAAGCAAGATTAATTATGTGCCTCACCCATACCGTTACTGCTTTCATAGGCTAAGGATGGGATGAGAAGACTTGGTCAGTAAGATCACTGCCTTGTCTTCGCAAAAGGTAAGTGGTCCCGCATGAGTCACCCTATGGAGTGGCACCTTGAGATAGGCAGCTTGGATAACCATAGATGGAGGCAGTACCTTGTGATAGGTTGCCTAGACAATCCATGTAAGGCCATGTGATGACACTCTCCCATAGTACCTGCTTGGTAACCTCTAGAAGTGTTGATGTACTTGTGATGTTGTTTTATGTCAATGTTGATGTTATCCTTGTTTGCTTGATCTTTGTTGGATGTGGACCATTTCTTGTCATTTCCTAGCACGGGGGGTGGACCTTTAGGTCCATGCGGTTGGGTGGAACGTGCTATGCACCCATTGGGTTCCCAAGATGTGTTTGTGATGTAGATGGAGATGCAGAATTCCAAAGCTTCACTTGGATGAAGATTGTTCTTTATTTTGCACCTTAAACTTCATTTATGTAATTATCCTTGTACTTAATGTATTCTTCCTGATGATTTAAGGGAAGCTTTATATAATGTACCATTATATCTATGATGCAATGTATCAGTGGAAATACACTCCACAATTGTAATATTGATTTATAAACTGAAATAAAATTTTGGATGTATATCTTTTCATCTCTTTTTTTCATCGGCGAATATATGTTATCTTTATGTAATCCTGTTTATATTTTTGGCTATCATTTGATAAAATTTGATGCATCGTAATGATCTTTCCATGTACACTAGAGGACGTGAATGACTTTGTAAATGAAAATAAGGAAATTAAATTAGCACTATAGATTATATAGTTATATTTATATGGTTCTATTCCCTTTCTAGTGTTCTTATTTTATTTATCTAATTTTATAATTTAATTTCTATATCTTTTGGAATTTTCTTTTTATTTATCCTTCTGTCTTATCCCCTTGCCTTTTATCTTTTCTATTTCATTTTCTTTTCTTATTTTTCTTCTAATTTTGCTTTCTTTATTTTCTGACAAATTTTCTTCTTTCCAATTAATTATTTGATTTCCTCTCTCCTCCCCTCCAACCTACCCCTCCTTTTTAATCTAAATTTTCAATCCAATTCTCTCATTCTCCTCTTCATGATGATGGATCACTGAGTGTGTTCTGAAATGTCAAGCAAAAAACATACATAGTTTAATCTAGAAATATACATTTGTTATAACGAGATTCTAATATTTTTTTAAAATATTTTTATTTTATAGGAAAAGTGATCTTAGATCCAATTATATTAACTAGGATTATCCCATTTTCACTTCATTAAACATTTAAACATAAGTGAACTAGGTTTTTGATGATTAGCTTGATGCCACAATGGAGAGCCAATCCCCTAGTGATTTATGTTTTTTTGAGTTGTGATGATGATAAATTTGATGTTTGATTTGACAAGCCTATTTGACATACAATCCTAGATTTAAAAATTTAATTTTTTAGAAAAATGAAAACAAAAAGTTACAAAACTTACCTAGATCTAAGAAATGACAACAAAGAGAAGCTTGTAGTGTAAATTTTAGCTAGAATAGGCTGCTCTAGGGAACAATGACACCCTTGATTGAACTCCTATTATTGTAGATATGTAAAATTAGGATTGTAGGTTAAGGTATACACTCTACTTCCCTAGACTATCATTTGCTAAAATATTCAAATCTAACCTACACACATGAAAATAGGGGAAAGGGTGGTGTTATAAGGGGCTTGTCTAAGTCAAACAATGTGTTCATATTTCTATCTCAATAACAGTGATTGATGATGATCAAGAGAGCATACCCTAGGTGTGACAGAGGATAAAACAACAATTATTGACTAAAATTATGAATGAAAAATAAAAATGTTACCTTGATGTGAAAACCTTCGAAGAAGAGATACCACACAAGTTGATTGATGGATTCCTTGAATTGTTGATAGACACATAAAAGGTTGATTCCAAACACAATATATTGATGAAACTAACATGTAGAGGATAAATCAATACATATTCATAATTTTTGCATGATTGATCATGGTATCTCCTTGCACATAATTTCCTCCTTTATCTTGAAGTCTTGCAAGATTGAATTGTATTGAGGAATGCATTGTAATAATGCTACTAATTCTACTCTTGATTTCCCTTGACAGATTTTAGGATCTTTAATTTTCTTAATAAAAATTTTTAGGACTTGAAATGATAAAGTGACTAGGTATTTATATGCAATTATTCTAATTTCCAAAAAAACTAAAATTTGATAACCAACAATTAAAATTTGAATTTCAAATAATAAATTATTGACATCAAAATATTTAAATTTGGATCCAAAATAGGTGGTCTAGGGTGAAGGGTGCCCTAGAGTAGACCCACCTTTTCCAGGGTCTAAAAGTGTCAAGGGAAAATATTAAATACATTGTTTGATTTCCCATGTTTGATTTTCAAAGATATGTTTATAAAATGGGCAATGAATGCATAATTAGGTCCAAACTCATAGGAGGGAGAAAAACCTAGTTTAAAATTATCAAGGGTGATAATTTTTTATGGTACATTTAGCCCCCACTTTAGTGAGAGCATGATCTTATGTTCATGCTCATAGTAAAGGAATAAAAAATGCCAAAGAGACAAGATGAAACCAAGTTAAGGAGTGCACAAGCCCCCAACATAGAATCTTATCACTTCATAATGTTAAGGCACAAAGCATACACATAACATTCATAAAGAAAGTTGTTGGATTTTTTATTTGACCTTCCTAGTCTTTGGTGGGTGGCTGCTGCTTGTTCTGGTTTTTACCTTTTGTGCAACTAGTTGTTTTTGTTGGACTTTTCTTTCCTATCTTTTATGTTGTAAACTTTGTGGTTTCGAGTCCCTGTAAAACCTTTTTTACCCTTTATCAAAAACATTCATAAAGAAAACACAAATTATAAAAAAAACTAATACATGAGGCAAACACATTGAATACATGAAGAAAACATACATAACAAATGAAGTAAACACACCAAAGACACAAAGTAGACCCATAAAAAAAAAGACAAATAATGTAATTATAAGGGTTGGTACTAAAAGGGATTCAAGTAGAAATCAATCTTAAATTTGTCTCAAATACAAAATGTCATCCATCCAATATGTTGTTTGAAAAATGGTGCTATCATAGGGATGCTAAATCATTCATGAAACACATGGCTCCATTGGAAAGCAAGTTGTGTTACGCTAGGTGGCCATGTTAAAAGGGTGCTCTTGCACATGAATCAACAAGTTGTTTTATGCCAAATCCATGGACTATATTTCCAAATCACACTTTGACGAGCACACAAAAGGTTTAATGTTGTAGGGGACAAATTGATAACCACCCCTTAGCAGGTGTTGTAAACAACACCACCACCAAAGGGGTATGTCAATAGGTCAAATATCACAAGATATCTATGAAATGGCTAGGGGAATATCCCCCCCTTAAAATTTCAACTTACTTGTTATGTTCATTGAAAGGTTGAATTTTGTTGCTTCTATACTTAGGAGATAGAATAACAATCTTCACACTCTCTCATTCAAGGAAAACCATAGAGATCTCAATCTAAAATATGCAAAAGAGAAAGAGATCTTGCAATAGGTCAGTCCTAGGGTCTAACTATAAACTAAAGAGGGTTTCACCACTAAACTATGGATTGGAAAGACAAATGAAATGGAGGACCTAATGCTTAACCCTAGTATGATGCAATACTTCACTAAATGACCTAAAAATGAATGAAAATATAAATAGAGAACTGCAAGATCATAGGTGTGCACCTGGAAACCTAGAGAAGACTAGATGAAGGCCTAAAATTCTAAAAAACCTGATTTTTAATCCTATTGGGACTCATACACTAGTTTCAACAATTTAGTCCCAAATTAGGGTTTTTGGGTAGAAACAGGTTTTTAGCAGTGTAGATTCTAGATCTTCAAAAATATGGAAATTGACCTATATTAGGACTCATATGCCAGAAGTGGCATATCAGTCCAATTAGGGTTTTCTTTAAATTCAAAGTATGATTCTGCTCTTCTATGTCTGCTCTGTCCTTTCCACTTTGTTTTTGGATTCAAGTCTTCAGTTTGTAGCCTGTAGATTTTCTCCAATGATCTTTAATGCAAGGTGACAACTTTGACAACTTTCTCCAAACTTTCTCTTCAATATATGTTCAACCTAAATCTACAAATCATACAAAAAAGAGAGGGAAAAATGTTGTTTTGTTAGTGGAAAGGGGTTTGCCTTGGTCAAACCCAATCTTGGTAATTAAACCTTGAAATGAAATGAAATAGGAAAAGAGAATGATGAGTGAAAAAATGTAATGTTGCAACTCACCAAACCCTAGCAATAAAGTGTTGCAAACATGTATGAAATGGCTCCAATGGATGTAGATCTTGAGTCTTTCTTGAATGTGATAGATCTTGAATTGAATGCTAGCTTGAATGATGAAACCCTACATCACAATTGTTAGCTCAAAAATAAATATGATGCATGAAGAATTTTACATGATGCTTGATGCTTAAACAATGCTCTAAAACACTTGATAATCAGCCTTTGAAAACTCTTGAATGCTCTTGTAAACACTTGAATTTTGTTATGAACTCCAATTCACTATAATGCATGAATACTTGAAGGCTTAGGATGATCTCTTGAATTCTTAGGTTAAAATGAGTGAAAGAACCTTGTATTTAT
This sequence comes from Sequoia sempervirens, assembly GCA_007258455.2. Classification (NCBI taxonomy): domain Eukaryota; kingdom Viridiplantae; phylum Streptophyta; class Pinopsida; order Cupressales; family Cupressaceae; genus Sequoia; species Sequoia sempervirens. The sequence goes on along the minus strand of VDFB02075321.1, from coordinate 101,912,545 downwards.
ACTTAGTTATGCCAAATTTATTGAAATTACAACACTACAAGCCGACATTAGATTTAGGAGGATAAAATCCCACCAAGAATTTGAATTAATTTTGATTTTGGGCCGCACGGGACTCATACGCCCAAGGTGGCATATGAGTCCAATTTGGCATAAATTATGGAACCATTTTAAAAAATGCTTAGAAAGGTGTGAAATCCAGATTGGGACCCAAAACCCTAGGTGGGACTCATACGTCCAAGGTGGTGTATGAGTCCCATATCACTAAATCTGGGCCACACAACCTAAAAACACCTAAATTATGATTAGATGTTGATTTATGTTGGGATTATCCTTGAAAAGATGCATTAATTAAGGCTTTTGGATGAAAAATAAGGCCAATTAAAGCATAAAGAAGTCCAATTATTTAATAAAACCCTAGAAAAGTGTGAAAATGTGTTACAACACATTACAACACTCTAAATAAGGTATGTGCAAGTTTATTTAGTTTACAAGGGCCCAAGACCTAATATGAGTGTGTTAAACACATTACAACACTAAGTCAAGGCATCATTAAGCTCAACTTTATAAGGAGAGCTCAAGCAAGTGCGAAAATGTCACCGACGACATTTTTTGACACTAAATTGGTATTTTAAGGAAGAGAAAGGGAAGAGGGGATCATTGAAAATAATATATGTATAAGTCCCAAAAAGAGTTATCCTTGCTCACCAAGTGTAAAGGCATGAAAAACCACACAAGAGACTATCGTGTTTCTACTAAGGAAAATATGGTTGCACCTGAGATTATACCACTATGAATGGAAATCATAAAATATATGAAGCTACAAATGCCACTGAGCGAGGAACTATTGGAAAGAGACATTGGACATACTTTATGGTGTTGTCATTGATGGCAATGCTTGTCAGCTAGTTGATCCGCACGTTGCATTTTGCTCATACCGGAAGATAGATTGAAGATCAGTGTTTATCAGCTAAGTTAGAACATAGCATCCAATAATTCCATGTTCTTTGATTCATATGTAGATTGTCTATTATTATTTTGTGTTGTGGATCTCAGGGAGTATTGTTCGGTGCATAATCTGTGTTATCTAAAAATCTTGGTGCCTCGTATTGATCTGGATGTAAGTTAAGAGGTCTGGTTGTCAAATTTTGTATTCATTAGTGTATGAAGGCTAACTCGGTGAATATGGTGTGTTGCAGGAGTTATTGCTTAAGTGTTTTTGTAACCGAGCATCTTAATTTGGGTCATCACTATGCTGTGGCTGACTCTTGTGGATTCACATTGAATGTTTTGATGATTTGAATAGATAGTTCATGAATATTTCTTATTTTGTTGAAGCTGACCTAATTCGATCAAATATCTTGTAGCGGATATATATAATTGATCGATTATATCATTTTTATGTATGTGTTCAAAGTGATTTGATGTATGTTGTGAATATCAAAAGATCAGGAAAGCGATTAAGCATAGTTTCACTTGTGCATTAAGGATCTTTGTTGTGAGTTGATGTAGAATAGAGCAAAAGAGTAGAATCAGTCTGAAGGAGCCAAATTTGATTGTTGAGCCTAACTAGAACTATAATTAGGCATTTATAGATGCTAATTTCTCAATTCAAATCTTTGGAAGTATTCCAAGCTTTTGTAAGGCATTGAGCCTTTCTTATTTTGAGCAGTGAGCTCTAGGCAGTGTGTCTAAATGCAAGTGCATTCCCATTTTGTAAACATCCTTTTGAGTATACTCAGATTATATTGTGGGTTGGCCATCCATCATGGTTTTTGCCCTAACAAGGTTTCCATGTAAAAATCTTGGTGTTATGGTGTTGTGCTTACTTGTCTTATGTGCATGCATCTTTATTTTGGTTGAATGTTATCAATACTTTGTTGATCAGATTAATAAAGCTAAAAATTGCACAACACTGATTCACCCCCCCTCTCAGTGTTGCTTGATTCCAATAATTGGTATCAGAGCTTAGTTCCTTAGAAGGAGTTTAACAACTTGGGGAAGATCTTGGAAAGTATTTCAATAGATTTAAGCAATCTTCAACAACAACTTATGGTTGCCCTAGATGATCTTGATTGAAGTCAAAATTTGATGTCCAAGAATTGAAAGAAAATCTTTTGAATGCTGAGAGATTCATTGAGTCATTGAAAGATAAAATAAATAAGTCTAGGGAGTAGAGAAGGGAACTCTATGATCAGATCAAGCAGGATGACAATAAACACATTGAAGATGAACAACTGAGTCAAGCCCTGAAGGAAAAGACAAAAGAATGTGAAAATTTTTCTAGAGAGAATATAGTTCTGAAGCATGAGATGGAATCTATTATGATGAGAATGACTAAGGAGATTGAAGATAGAAAGAAGAATGAAGAAAAGCTTGCCCAATCCCTGAAAGATAAATTTGAAGAATGCAACCGAATTACTGATGGATTCATTTAGTTGAAACAAGAGTTAGAACAAACCAAACACAATGAGGAAGAGCTTGAAAAACACATTGTTGATCTCAGAGATGAACTTGCTACTGCAAATGAGTACAAGGAGAAGTTCAAGATTAGCTCAGCCAAGCTTGATGAATTGTTTAAAGGTTAGAGGATTGATGGTGACAAGCGAGGTCTTAGATATGAGGAAGGAGAAAGTTCTAGATCTGGACAAAGGAATTCTAGACAAAAGAGATTTAGACAAGGAAATTAGATGAACAACAATGGAAGGTATCCGATAAGACAACCTAATGCTCATAGGTTCAATGGCTATTATTTTACTTGCAATAAATTTGGTCATATGGCAGCTCAATGTAGAAGTAGAATGAATTCAAATGGTCCATCATTCTCTGGTCAATGCTTTAACTATAACAAGTATGGTCATAAGTCAAAAGAATGCAAAAATGTGATGAATTTTTTTTATAGAGATGTCAGTTGTTATACATGCAATAGATTTGGACATATTGCTCATCAATGTAGAATGAGAGAAAATCAGTGGAACAACTGGTCTGGACAAAGAAATGTGGTGTGCTACAATTGCAACAAAACTAGTCATACAACTAGATTTTGTAGAGGAGGTCCAGTAAATCAAAGAAGAAACATGCAGAAGGATGTAAAAGGAAAATGGAAGGCTACTACAGATTAGATCAGAAAGTAGATGAAGAAAACTTGGGTGAAGAAGAGTCCCTTGGTTGTAGAAAATGAGGTAGGACCATAATCAACTTCTGGTAATTCCTCTAGGAATTAGTTTTTAGGCTTTTAGCCTGAGGGGATCTGTCAAGAAAATCTTTCAAACCCCCTACCAATGATTGACACTAAGATGTGGATGAGTTCAGTGATTTCATTGGTGATCTACTGATGTTAACAATTGGAGAAAGTATTTATGGAGAATTGAAGGTCCACAAAAGGGTTATCTTTCATAGTGTATGAAAATAGGGTATCTGGATGAGTTAGGGGAAAATCATTTAATACACCAAAAATTTAGGTGTGTGAGTGATGAAAAGGTCATTTCTATCTTTCATTTGTCACTTTGCATTTTGAGAAGAAGAATTTTTTGAGCTCTAAAGCAAACTTTAGTGAAATTTGGGAGAATTCAAGTGTGAAGGCGATTTGAAGCTCAAACCCTACTCCAACAAAAAGGTATTTATCAAGAAATCTTGTAAACCTGTAAAATTGTTAAAATGGCTACTCCATTGGTGGTTGAAGTTAAGGATAGGCCCCATCCAAAATTTAAATGGCATCCTTTCAAGTCTGTTGAGATTAATCCCTTAGGTGCATTTTCATCAGTGTCATATAGAGTTTTATGTATTGAAGAGATTAGTGCATATGTTCATGCTAATATTGAGGAGCTAGGAAGCTCACAATTGTTGAATCTATATTCCAAACACATTGTTGGAGAATATTTATGTGTCAAGTCTCAATTCAAAATCCTAGAGGAGAAGAAATTCATGCAATTTTTGAAACTCCTCGTGTTTGATGAAAGCGAATGGGTCTAGTATATCTTGATTCAAGTTCATGCCAAATTCATGTGGTTGAATCAACCTTTCAAGATAAGAAAAGAAGCTATAAGAGCTATTACAGGTTTAAATTCTTTGGGTGGTTTTACTATTTTGAAGTCGGTAAAGAATCAGACAGTCACTGATGTGACTAGTTTGACATTTGATAGAAGAGCAATGACAATTGATAACATCACCGATGTGGATGCTAAATTTTCCTCGATGGTCATTGGTTATAAGGTATATCACTCTAGTAGAGAAAATTTTGTATTAGGTACTACCATATATGCAACTTATCAGATGGTTAGAGAGAATGCAGAATATGACTTGTGTGAATTGCTTCAAAGTGAACTTATGGAAAATATTGGGAAGATAACGAAAGAAAATAAGAATTCTTTTAAATATAGTAATCTATTGTTGTGTTTAGTCTTTTATTTCATGAATGAAATTTTAGGAGTCAGGAAAGTAGTCTAGCAAAGAGGTGATAAGCCTATTGGTGTTTAGATTAGATACATGCTATCCAACCTTGGTGATAGTCAACTTAGGAAAATTACAATCTGGGGATACCGCAAAAACTTTCAGAATGTAATGCAAGCAAGGGAAAGGATTCCTACTTCCATTGTTGAGAGGTATAAGGACACAATTTGTTTTATGGTGGATATTGATCAATGCTTCATGGAAGTAGTTTATCCCAAAACCGTTTGGATTATGCCAATGGGATATGAAGTCGAGGAAGGAATCTTGGAGCTATATGTGCAACATCTATTGAGTAAACATTTGGATCCATCTAAAGAAAGGTTTGGAACTTATGCATAAAAGAACTTGCAAGACCATGAGCAGGTAAAGAAGCCAATGATAGTTCAAAGAGTGAGGAAAGAAGTGGAAGTCTTTGAAGAAAGTATGGGAATATCTACAAAAGTAGTAAGAGAAGCCAAAAGGAAGAGAGAAAAAGCAGATGCTAAAAAAAGAAAAGAGCCTAAAACTGAATCTGCTAGTCTGATAGCATCCTCTGTCCGAACTAGAACAACAAGGAGTTTTGTACCCCTGTCTGGTCATGTAAATAAGTCAACCCTTGCAAAAGCTCAAGACAAGGTATCTAGTAAGAGGAAGAAGGATAAGAGAAAAAGAGTGTATGAAGTTGTTTTAGAAGGTGAAGAGACAAAATTTGATGAAGTAGTTAGAGAAATAAAGCATATGGTAACTCAAGTAGCAACAACTATCACTATGGTCAAGCCCTCCATTGAGAAAGACAAAGAAAAGAAGAAGATGAAGCCTAAGAAACTAGGTATATCCATAGAAGAAGTTGAGAAAGGTATAATAAAGGATGGAAATCTCAAGCCTTTATGTGAAGTGTATGGTACTTTTGATACTATTGGTCAAAGAGTCCTTGAGGAGGCTACAATAAAATATTTGAAAATTTTCAAAATGACTCTTGTTGAAATAATGGCATAATTTCCTAAGGAATTGTATGAAATTTTGGAGATGAGGAGAGTCAGTGCTAGAACTAAAGATGAGAAAATGAGAGAGTGAATTCTTGCTAATTTGAGTCTGGTAATGTCAATTGAAGAAATGAAGTCAATCTTGAAAGAAGCAAAAAGGAGAATTAAAGAGAAAATCGAGGATAAAAAAGCTTATGTTGGGAAGGACATAAGAAGTTGCAAAAGAAACTGAGAGAATTCTAAAGGAAGTTCTATTAAAGAACATGATTGACGTTGTTTCTGAAGAAGAGCATGCAAAAGAAATTTCATTTGGTCTGACAAATGAAGACGTTACAGTTTAGGATACTCAAATTCCTCTTGATGTGCATCATATAGGAACACCAATGGAGACTGAAGCTCCTAAAGCTGTGTTGGTTGAAGAAAAGGAGATGTCAGTTGAAGAGGTTGAAGTTCCTAATGACAAGCAAAAATTTGTGGTTGAAGAAACTGTGGTTTAGGAAAAGAAGGCTGAAGTCAAGGAAATTCCAGTGGAAGGAAGAGATACTGCAGATGCAGTGAAGAGATTTATGGATGAGAAAAAGGAAGATTTTGATCTTGAGTTGGGAGATGCCCCTATTCATTTATCTACTTTGTCCCCAATTTAGAAAATGAAAGTTGCATCGTTTGCACAAGCTAAGGCTAGGGAATAAATTCTGAAATCCCACATTGAGGATAGTGCATTTTTGAATCTTGCATCTAGTATTCTGGAGAGGATCATGCCTACTCATATCAAGGATCAATCTAGTTCATCCTTCGTTGAGTTAAAGAAAGTTATAAATTTGGTAAGTACTCATTTTGAGTCACTTGAGAACTTAGCTTTGGTCAAGGTTCAAAAGGAGCTTGATGTCAAAAGGTTCAATAGTCTGAAAGGTATGATAGCTAGAGATAAATATTTGTTAGCTACCTATGTGAAAAATATTCATAATGCTCTATTTGAAGGTGGAAAAGTCTATAAGTCATGCTTTTCTTTGTCAAAACTTACTAAGGATAATGAGAAGAAGGTTAAGGATCATGAGAAAGAGTTAGCAAATATTTTTGATGCTTTTCATCCTTTAACTATTTCTGTTGGAATGCAAGAAGGTGAATTTATCTCTTTACTTGAAAAAATAAATAGTCTGAAGCATGAAATTGATAGAATTGTGGGAAGATATTGTAAACTTAGAGGTTTAATTGGTCCAAAAATGGAAGCTATGTTAAGTGCTTTGAAGGAAGCACAAGATGCTTTGGCAGTGAGTGACCATGCAAACATGGAAACTACTGAGATGCAATATTATTTTATTTTTGGTCATATAAATATTCTAGAGTGTCTTAAGAAGTGTTGGGACTCAAGCTTGAACTTGTTGAAAACAATTTTGTAGATATTTTCAAGTTTGTAAACTATTGAAACAAATTTGTACATATGCAACCAAAAGTTTTTGTTGATTTTTGTATGCGGATTCCCTATCTTTTCCATTGATGTCAACGGGGGAGAGTAGAACAGTGAAAAATGTACATTCATCTAAGGGGGAACTATAGTTTTGAAGATATTTTTGGAGTTTTGGTTGGCATTGCATTTTTGTTGGTACTGATCTGACACTTAGTTATTTTTCTCTAAGTGTTTCCATCAATTCCAAAGGGGGAGATTTTTGGCAAGAGACAATGCACATACTTTATGGTGTTGTCATTGATGGCAACCCTTGTCAACTAGTCGATCTACATGTATTTTTCTCATACTGGCAGATAGATTGAAGATCAGTGTTATTAGCTAAGTTAGAATAGAGCATCCGGTAATTTTGTGTTCTTCAGTTCATATGCAGATTGTCTATGATTATTTTGTGTTGTGGATCTCAAGGAGTTTTATTCGGTGCATAATCTATGTTATTTGAAACTATTGGTGCCTTGTATCAATTTGGATGTAAGTTAAGAGGTCCGATTGTCAAATTTTTTGTTCATCAATGTATGAAGACCGACTTGGTGAATATGGTGTGTCGTAGGAGTTATTGCTTAGGTGTTTCTATGATCAAGAATCTTAGTTGAGGTTGTCACTATGCTATGGCTAACTCTTGTGGATTTGTATTGAATGTTTTGATGATTTGAGCCGACAGTTCATGAATATTTCTTATTTTGTTAAAGCTGACCTAAAGCGATCAAATATCTTGTAGCAGATATATGTAAGTGATCGATTATATCATTTTTATGTATGTGTTCAATGTGAGTTGATGTAAGTTATGAATATCAGAAGATTAGGAAAGCAATTAAGTGCAGTTTCACTTGTGCATTAAGGATCTTTGTTGTGAGTTGATGCAGAACAAAGCAGAAGAGCAAAATCAATCTGAAGGAGCCAAATTTGATTATTGAGCCTAACCAGAATTGTAATAAGGCATTTGTAGATGCTACTTTCTTAGTTCAAATCTTTAGAAGTATTCCAAGATTTTGTAAGGTAGTGAGCCTTTCTTATTTTGAGCAGTGAGCTCTAGGTAGTGTGCCTGAATGCAAGTGCATTCCCATTTTGTAAACATCCTTTTGATTATACTCATATTATATTCTGGATTGTCCATCCATCGTGGTTTTTCTCCTAACAAGGTTTCCACGTAAAAATCTCTGTGTTATGGTGTTGTGCTTACTTGTCTTATGTGCATGCATCTTTATTTTAGTTGAATGTTATCAATACTTCTTTGATTAGATTAAAAAAGCTAAAAATTGCACAACATTGATTCACCCCCCCTCTCAGTGTTGCTTGATTCCAAAAGGAACAACACCACAGAATGAAGATCATTACTATTTGGAAGGATTAGGTGCATCCACATATAAAAGAGCACCACAATCTCTATGCTTTTTATATTTTATTACTCAAGGCCTAACATTCATTAGTGGAATGACCATGTACTCAATGATATGGACAAAAACAAGGTATTGCTATAAAATTTCTTACTTTTTTGGAGGAGGAAGAGTAATCAAGTGATCTTTGAGAAGCCTTGACAAAATATTCTCTTGCTAATATATCAGATAACTAGTAGGAGACATTCCTTTCTCTTTTGAAGGAAACCTTGCTCACTTACCACACTAAGTCATTAATATAGTAGATGATGGAGCATGAGATGACTATGGGGAAAAATGGTTGAAATGTGGATTGAGAGGTAGTGTTAGTTACATTATCCAATTGTAAGTACATCCATCTCATGTTAACAAAGAATTTAGGACATGATCAGATGGTAGAGATGGTGGAGGTTGACTGTTCATAGGAGAAGAGGGTCAGGATGTGGATCCAAGAATAGGAACCTCAAACCCCAAAGTAATGTGGTTCACATTGACTCTAGGATTATAGTTTGCATTATTGATAGAAGTAAAAGGAGGTACAAAAGGATTTGTGTCCTCCATATGCATAGATAACTCAAGCATTGAGAGATTCAACTATGTACGAGTGATCTCAAATGGGGTATCTTGATGGTTGCTCAATAATATTATATATGAAGGTACATTGATCTCACTATGTTAGCTATTCCATGAATCAACTCAAGACCTTTACGGTCCAAGATGAGTAGATTCCTTAGACCATAAATAATAGGAGCAACTTGAGTATACAAATTATCATGGTTTAGGAAGTCCTCAAATTCTTGAAGTCTCCCCTCTAGAGATTGGACTTGCTCGAAGGGGACCCTATGAGTAATCTCATGATCTATATGAGAGGATTTAGATAGAGTACTCGGTTAAGAACCAGTTTGAAATTTTACAAGCATATTAATGGAAATGGAAGGTGGATTATAGCAAGGTGATATTCCTATAATAAATTACTCAAAATTGGGACCTTTGCAGGTAGGACTAAACCATCGTCTTGAACCCATATCTAGATGTAAAACACTTCTTCTAACTAGGTCCCTAAAATTCATAGATTGGGCTATGGAAATCATAAAAAGTGTCACAATAGTCAGTCCAACAGATGTTCGAACAAGAGAGAAGAAATTTTCAACAAAATATTAGAGTAAGGAGAACTTTACATCAAGTTTCACAAAATATAGAGTACAAAATTCGACACCCCAAAATGACATGATCTCAAACAGAAAATGTTCCTTGACTACCTCAAGGACCAAAGCTCAAGTGACAAGATAGGAAAATAAAGGAGTTTTCATATATTTTATAATTTATGTTGATAAAAATAAGGGAGTTATAGGAACTGAAAGAGTAGGCTGTAGAGGTTCCCTAGATAAACTAGCAAGCTCTCAACCAAGGACAATATCACAAAGCATGGATGTCCTTGCAACATGTTGTAGTCTTGTAATAACTAAAAATTAAGCTTGTAGCATAGAAAAAAATATTAGAACTAGCTAACTATTCAATCACTAAAATCTTGGGGAAATTCACTTAAGATCACAAAATGATAAAAATGGATAGAATAATGGAAATAAAATAAAACTAGGCTAAATGGAAAAGAAATGAGATAAATGAAAAGAAGAAAGGAGATACTAATAAAAGGTCCTCAAATGAATCTTCCCACAATATTTCAACTTTGAAACTTGCACACATGGAAACAAGAAAATGGTTGGGGCTAATTTAGGGGCTTTCCTTCATCAAACCTTGGCATAGGTGTTCCCACCTCCACATATAGCTAGATAGATAATGATAGATAAAAAGATAATAGATTAGATAAAGAAAACATACATGTTAAAATAATATGTTATCAAATAAGATTATAATGCAATAATAAAGCTACAATTACCCTCTTTTAGCAAGAAAGAGTTATGCAAAGAAGAGAAACAACCTCCAAGAGGTGCAAAGAATTCCAAAGTGTTAATATAGAGAGCCAAAGTGAACGGGAGCTTGAAAGAATGGATAGAAAGATAGAATGCAAATGAATGAATGGGAGAAGATTGCGAGCTAGATTGAATGAGAATGAATAGAATGAAAAAATAAGAGTATGGAAGGAGTATAGGAATGCAAGGAGCCATTTCATCATGCCTACAAGATGCAAAGGAATTACACTTCTTGGGTAGGTGGGAAGTGTAACATCCAAATGGCTATGCATTTAGGAATCTTTCTTAGATGTTCACGTGATGCACAGATGTTTATGTGGCATGTCGTTGTCTATGAAAAATATTCACTTTAGCGACCAAGAACAAACATGTTCAGGACAAAATTAAGGTTAGGTGAAGGTGACATTGCATTATCAAATTTAATTAATCTAAAGGGGGGTTGATGGAATGTGAATTGCATAGAGTTAATTTTTTTAGCATTTCAACTTCTAAGGTGGGAATTGATCACTTTCCCACCTCTTCGTGAGAGAAACTCCAACAAGAATAAAAAATAGATTTCATCTGTTTGTTCATATCATGAAAATTTTGGGCATTCTATTAATAAGTTATGCCTTGAGGTGATTCAATTCTTGTGAGGTTAAACAGTCCCTCATGATGTTAAGCTTTTATATTCTCCTTGAGGCATTATTAGGAAAATTGTCCATGTATTTAGCATAATGTAGGTTGATAATTCATGCGCTGGAGTATTTTTACATGACCACCTAGAATAACACAACTTTCTTTCTAGTGGAGCTATGTGTCTCATGAGTAAACTAGCACAAAATAGCTAGCATAGCATAGCTTGCTAGACTTGTGATACCCACCATATTGAATGGGAATATAGCATAGTATAGTTTTCTAGCTAGTGGATCCATGTAGCTCATGAGTGAGCTATCATAAAACAGGTTGCAAGTCATTATAATAGGACCATTTTCTAATACCACATTCAAGTAATGGTGTTTTATGATTGAGAAAAAAATAATATTGGGGTCTCTTTACCTTACCAACTCAGATCCCTTTTAGTGTACTAACCAAGTGTGTTTATTTTTTATTATGTTTGAATTGTGTTTACATTATGTCTTCATTGTGTTTGCATCATGTAATGTTTAAATTATGTTTCTTTTTACAATATGGTAGTTAGTGTGTCTTCATTGTGTATGCTTTGTTTTTGTCATGATGCATTGCACTTTATGTGTGTGTGTTCAATTGGTTTTACATGTTTATTTTAATGTTTAGATAAATGAACCCTTCTTGGCTTATCCTTACTTTAGTGTGAGCATGAGCATATTTCATACTCTCACTAAAGTGGGGAATAAATTTAGCATCATAAATTATCGCCCTTGACAATTTCACACAAGGTTTAGCTCCCCTCTATGTGTCTACACTTAATTCTTATTTAATCTACCCTTTTTATGATCATATTTAGAAAATCAATTTCAAATTTGAAGGTCTACATTCTAAAGTCTAGGATGCCAATGCCATTGTCTAGCTAATTCAAGATCAAATTTCTATATTAGTTTCCTTTGAGTCTACACTCTACAACTTTGTACTTCATTGTTGTTTTTTTCCTAAAATCATAATAGTTCATCATAGTTGCATAACTAACCTAGATGCATATTTTCATCTTTGAAATTTAGTCAATTATCAATCAATCAATCAATCCCCAAAGAAAGAAGAAAAAAACTAATCCACCATTTTGTCTCTTTCATAGTGGTTAGTAGCCAAGTGGTTGTTTGTGATCATTTTTGTTCCTTCCATTGTGATGCAGTACAAGGTGTGATTTAGACCTTAGATCACTTTTTCCTATATCATGAGTATACTTATTTGGTTGTTATTCTTTGAAGTTGGTATTATCGACATGACTAAGGTGGAGGCTCTATATCTTCTATGAAACTCATTGAACTATAATAACTCTCCCCCTCTTTAGATATTTCAAGGGATTTTAGTTAGGCATTATTTTTATTTTTTTGGGAGTTAAAGAACATCATTATTTTTATCCTTTTTATTGTTTCAATATAGTAGAAGAATGCTTAGCTATTAAAATATTTCTCAACAAAATGATTGCAAAGCTTTTACCCTTTAACATCCTCACCATAGCTAATAAATATTCATTTTATAATATTTTTGTTCAAATTTAACCTCTTATCCCTATTATGATAAGTGTATTCCTCACAATCAAAAAATCTATTGTGTCTCAATGAAATGTTTTGTCCTAGCTATATAGGTCTATAGTTGTCTTATCAACAAGATCTAATGAATAAACTTATTTACCTAGTAAAACTTCATAGGAATTGCTTCTACCAAAAAATAAAATTCCAAGATTTCCCCACTAAGCATACTCTTAGCCCTGTTTATGAATAATCTATAAATTATTTTTAAAAACCCATTCTATTGAAGGGTGTATGGAGTTCTATAATATATTACTATTTCATGATCTCTATAACCTACCAAAATCTATTGAATAAAATTAATCATTATTATTGTTAGTCCTCAAAATATTAATTCTTTTAAATCAATATGATTTTCTATAGGAGATTTGAAATATTTAAATATACTAATGACTTCATATTTTCTCCTAAAAAAATATACCCATGTCATTATACAATAGTCATTAATGAATGAAAAATAATAAATAAATTTTTAAATTGAAAATAATTAACAAGACAAAAAAAAGTTAGAATTTATCAAGTCCAATATCCCATAAGATTTATGAGAACTATGTAGTAAAAATGAACATGATTTTATTTTCAATAATCATACATTTTGTAAATATTCAACTCAAGTTTATAACTATTTAACCCCTCAACAAGACTTATTTTTCAAGTTTCTCAAACTAGTCTACCCAATGTGGACCTTCCTTTGCTAGCATAATATAACTACTTTATAGGAAGTTTATTTTCCAAAGTATGAGAAACCCTATGTTCCAAAAATTTATGAGCTTTTGAAGCAGATATAATATATCCTCTTTGCTAATAGTTCTAAATGTGGAGGTAAATATTTTATGGATCTCCTCATTGTAGTAACATAAGAACTATTAGCACATAACTATATATGCATCTAACTAAAATAGTGTTCCTAATAAGAAAAATTGCAATAACCATAACTTATCTCACCATCTTGAACCATCTAGTTGATAAAATAACACACACACTTAAATCATTGGATTTAATTACAAAAGGTAGTTTTTGTGGCATTGATCCCCTTCACTCATCTATTAGGAAATATAATCAATACTCTTCCATAACCAAAAATCATCAAATGAGAGTTGTCTCCAAGGTGTAGCTTCTTTGCACCATCATATTATTTCTATTTTTTAAACCATTATTGATGTCAATTTGTGTCAAGAAATGCACTATATTCAATTAGCCATACACCTTATGATGCATGTACAACCAATGTTGCAACAAAGGATCACCATCATCTTGGGAAGACTTCTTGATCTCATAATTGCAATGTCTATTTTTTTTCCTCCTTATATTCTCTTCTATAATTTCTTGTAATGTCATAATTCCAATATTTTTTCTTTGAATTAATGAGATATTTAGATCTCTAATGGAATTTATATCTAAATTTATCTTTCTTCAAGTGTCCTTTCCTTTTGCTTTCATTCTACCATGAATAGCTAGGGACTTCTTAACAAATCTAGAAGTCTTTCCTTGTATATTTGAAAATAAATAATGCCACTGGACCTCATCTATTTTTAAATTTTTAGTACTTATCCCAATAGCCATAATAATATTGTCACATTAATTTGAAAAGGAACACAAAAAATTCATGCAATGATCATCCTCCTCTATATTGACTACAGTATAGTGCAAATTGGTAGCAACCATGTTAAACACATGTATATGTTTGGACATAGAGCCACCATGCTCCATCCTAATTATATACAACTTCATTCTTAAAAATAATTTATTTAGCATAGATTTATCTTAATGCAAATCTCTCAATTTCTTTCAAATGAGTGATGTGATGGCCTATTCATATACATTCAACAACATTCAACCAACAAAATAGTCTAATGAGACTCTTAAATTTTTCAAATCCACCTTTTCCTAATGTCCTTGTGATAGCAATAGATTTGGCTTAACTACTATAGACCATGGATCTCTATCCATGAAAATATCATCCATCTTGAGATACCAAAAGCGCAAATTTTGTGCCTAAGGATTTCTCCTTTTCCATTCAGTATATGTTTTCCATCTCTTCCTACAATAAGATCAAACCCTTATGTGCAAGTTCTCTCAAACAAAGATTTACACAAGAGTGATTGTACGCAACACCTATAGTTTGAGGTTATTAAGCTTTGATACTAAATGCAAGGAACTAAGGTATTTATAAATTCTTCCTAAACTAATCCTATAGGATAGTATTGTGCAAATTTTTTATATTTATAATGAGAGAAAGGATAAACACATATAAACATAAAAAAAACCATATCATAACATAGATGTACATGGGGAAACCCTTTTAGGAGAGACCCCACACTCTAAAGAAATAAAAAATTGATGCTCATTAATTTTAACACAAATATAATACCCTTGGAAATCATCAAGATTTTATAGGAGTATCACCAAGTATAGATATAAAGTAATTCTAGCAACATAATAGTATCTACAAATTCACTATCAACACCTCTATCTCAAGCACCCTATAAATAGTAGTACACATGACCATCAAATGATATTACAAAAAGATGATCTTGTAAGGAAGCTAAAGTAGTGGAACAACTTCCTACATTAATCTTGAGAGGAGAAAAATGCAAAACTTTACAGATCTTTAACAGTTACAAAAACTTAAACAGAAATAAACACAAAAATCATGCATACCACAACATAATGATTTACACGGGGAAAAACCTTTTGGGGGAAAAACCCCACAATCCAAAAGCCACCCAATATATTATTCAAAAATCAAACGATTACAATATACTTGCATGGCAATCTTTTCACAAGAGTATCACCACCAAAGATAAACAAACAACACAGCTGCTATCAGACTCTCAGAATACACCGTCGTCTACATACATCCCAGCTGCTTATAACAAGCTTTTTGGAACCTTCTAGAATAAGGGTTTTACAATGTTATTTTTCATTTGACGTGTTAACGGAAAAACCTTGATGTTTCAGCGAAAAAAGAACCTTGATGTGTTAGTGGGAAAAAACGTTGATGTGTGAGGGGAAAAACCTTGACATGTCAGTGAAAAAAAATTGCATGATCAGTCGACACATACCAACATACATCCTATCAATAACAAACCATATATAATTGCAAGGTTGGAAAACATTTTCCCAACAGATCTAAAACCACAAAAAAAAAGTGGCACCCAAATACTTCATTAGAAACTCAATACCCAAATCACAAGATGAATTCATAGACTTCAAAGAACATAATCCTTCCACCTATCATAAATGCATTCACAAATTACTCATAAAATTAGGATTTCCATTTTGGTTTCATTATCTCAACTCAAAGAGGACTTAGGACACATCATAACATGCATCATAAGTTGGTCAATAAGTGTAACTCTCTTTTACAACTCTTTTCTATGTCCTATATAATTTTAGATTTTCAGTGTAATACATTCAACTTTTATAGACTATAACTTTTGATCAAAGAGGTTACTGTGGTCTTTTTTCAAATTATAGAGATCAAAAAGATCTACATAACAAGCATCTTTGGAAGCAATGCCGAGCAACCCAATTTTATTAATTTATCCAAAAATAAAGTCTGTGGCCTAGAAAATGAGTGTTTATGTTTCATAGTTTGAAAATTGTGTTCTCAAAATGCTCAATATTACAAACAAGGTTGAGACACCTTTCCTAACATTTTCAATAGTTCTTACCATAGCAAGAATCTACCTTGATATAGTACTTGAGAAGAAAAATAATCTCAATCTTCAGTGACATAGACACTCAACTTAGTGGAGAGTACAATAAGTTATCAATACATACCGATTAAGTTTGGATAGAACCCTTATTCTAAGAAAGGTAGCAAATACCACAAGTTCCTTACTATTAACCATAAGGTTATTTGACAATACGTCAAAGAAAGTTTCTTATAAATTTTCATAACCTATCATAATCAATTAAGATGAGACTTAACAATAGAAATAAAATCTGAATGCAACTTAAAATTTTGATAGAAACTCAGAGAACTTATAAAGATAAAAATAAATTGATTCTAAAATGCAATCTTCGTAATCAAAAACTTTGAAAAAGAAATAATAAAAGGAAATCAGTAAAATGAAGAACTTTAAAAGAATCTAAAACTTGATCTTTTCAATCCAAAACTTTGAAACGAATTAAAACATGCCAACAAGAGAAAGTGATTTGGTACTAAAAAAGATATATTTTCAAACAACTAGGTCCCATGCCATACTGCTAATGGGTGCCGGGCATGATTTCAAAAGAAAATGGGATTTACTAAGAAATTAAACATGTGTCCCATTGTTGGAAAGCTATTGACTGGGGACAAGTTATTCGATCAAATCTATGCTTTATTGACTAGAAGACTTTATATATACACAGACATCAGACGTAAGATGAATCGTACATTCTAGGAAAACAAAGAGGAAAGACGTTAAATTAGAATACCATTTCCTTTCTAATCATTACACCTGTCTATTTCCACATTGATTAACAGGAGAAAGAGGACTTGCCATTATATTGAAATGTGACAATATACAGAGTTGAACATAGCTGGAGGGAGACTGGTACATTCCATGAAACACAAAGCAAAGAACTAGAAATTTTTGGTTTTTAATAGGACACGCCTACAATCCTATTTATTCTGTATAATGAAAAGTAAGATATAGATATATCGATATACAGTAGTTTCGTACAGTTCAAAAATTGTATTTCCATGTTGTTATTATTAGAATGTAAGTTTGAGATATTATGGTATTCTTAACATCGAGTTAGCAGGTGTAGTTTTGAGTCAAACTCATTTGACCCATGTTTCATGAGTAGTGGTTCAACAAGAACCCATCTCTCATGATGTCGAATGGTCCACTAGCACTCATTGCATCTAGGTGATGCTCACAGAGGTGAAGCACTGGTCCGTCCCGGGAGGTCACCCATCCCAGTACTGCTCCAGCTCAAGCGCGCTTAACCAGGGAGTTTTCTCCAAGGTTAAGCCCACTTGAGTTGTTACCCCATTTGCAAAACCTTCGGCAAGTGTTGTGCCTTATGAACCATTCATAATAGAGCCCCTTTAGCTCATCAATTGATAAGTAGGAGGTATTTTTCCACAGCATGTCAAATTATGATATTGCTATCAGGATTCAACCGTGTAGTTTTGAGTCAAACTCATTGACCCATGTTTTCATGAGTAATGGTTCATGAGAACCCATCTCTCATGATATTGAATGGTCCACTTAGCACTCATTGCATCATGGTGATGCTCACAGAGGTGAAGCACTGGTCCATCCAGGGAGGTCACCCATCCCGGTACTGCTCCAGCTCAAGTGCGCTTAACCAGGGAGTTTTCTCCAGGGTTAAGCCCGCTTAGTTGTTACAATTGCAAAAGAGCCCAGAGAGCCAAGAGTGTTGCCTTATGAGGCGATTCATATAGAGCCTTTAGCTCATCAATTGAGATAGTTTTAGTGACATAGTCATCAATAAACAAAACATAGTAATAAAATTTTATAAATGAAGTAACATTCACAAGATCAAAAACATCATTATGGATAACCTCTAATAATCTATTTTCTCTTTCTACTACAGTTAAACTTTAGTTTAGTCTATTTACAAGGAACATGATGCTCAAACAGTTAAAGTCCATAAAATAATTATAGACAATCCATCGACAAAAATATAAGTAGCGTGTTAATCCCCTTTTCACTAATTTAACACATCTTTCAGTGTCTCAAAATACTTGAATATGAGCTTTTAATTACATGGGATAAAATTCAATTAGTAGATGCATCAATCTTGAACAAAGTGTCACATGGATATCGCTTAACTAGCACCAATTTCTCTCTAGCCAACCTACAATAACTACTATAAGATGTGTCATTCACTCCAACATCATTTATTTTAGAAATTGAAAAAAAAAAAAGTGATGTGAATGGTTGGATGTACAAGACATCTATTAGATATTTTACTCTCCCATCATTTAACATAAGTTTTACCTTAACTTTTTCTAAAATCTAATATAAATTATTGTATACACCTAAAAAGGGTCACATCACAATAGTCTGGTAATTAATTAAATATTTTTAATATTTAATTAAATCTCTGAATTCAATCTGCGTATAAATAAATCTAAATAATTTATTTATATTGCCCATTCTTTCATTTCGATTAAATAAATAAGTTTATTGAATCACTTTTCTTATCCATTTCTTAATTAATTAAATAAACATTACAATTTATTTATATTAATTATCATATAATCTTGGCTTGAATATTTTATTCAAATAAAGATTAAATATTCTTGTCTTCTAAAATTCCTCTAAATTCATAATTAAGTATTCCAAATATTTAATTAATTGCTCTAAATCCATTCACAATTTTGATTAATTTTTCTAAAGTCTATTCACAATTAAATATTTCAAACATTTAATTGAATCTTCTATAGTTCTAAAATCAAAAATCAAACTCACATGAAATTAAATAAATTTATTTAATTAATTAAATTGGATTATCTTCAACAACCATGAAACAAACTTCCAAAGCATAAAATTAAATTTCTCTGTTCCCGAGCAAGCTTGTTCCCGTGGGTTGAAGACAAACCTTCATTCTTCTCTTCGACCTCATAACATCCTCCATCTTCCTCTCAATCTCTCCATCTCTCACCATTCAATTTTACCAAACAATCTCATAGCCATTGATCTTTGCTAGCCAGGCTCTTTCCTGCAAAGAGCTATAAAAAGGACTATCGAGTCTTTGAAAATAGGAGAAACTTTCATATAGGAAAATTATACCAAATTTGCAATAGCATAGCCTTTAGCATCCATAACTTTAGAATCATAACATATCATGGCCAATTATCCTCATAGCTTAGTTTGAATAACATTCATAATCCACAGCTTATGTGCATAATCTACAACCCCTGTGCATAATCTACAGCCCCTGTGCATATCCGTACGTCAAAATTTCACTCCACCAATATATAGGATAGAGAA